>CM033640.1:475348-955348 GCA_019453435.1 Rhinogobius similis | reverse complement strand
AAGAACGTGGCCAGTAAGGACCCAGTCGTAGCAGTCCAACTTGTTTGTTATCTTTGTTATCTTTTTAAAAAATCTGAATCAGATTAGAGTTCATTCATGGTGTACTTTAAACAACTCCATTTGTTTCCTCTTTGCTGTAAAACAGAATCACACCACTCAACTGTGGGCTTAAGCTGTGTTACAGTTTTGAAGTATTTACTCATTCTTGATTTTGCCTTTCTTTACAAATTAATCTACACTTTTTTTGTTGTTGTTGTAAAACTTTGCTTTACCAGAAAATGATTTAGGTACTGACACTGGCAAAGACAGAAATGGACACAAAAATCTTAGCTACACATTCATCTCAGTTGTTTCCATTTGTGTAAATGTAAATCAAGCAATAAAATGACTCATCTATTTTTTCCCACAAATATTAATTGTAGAGACAAGTACTTTTATTTGTAAGAAAAATTAATAACATTTTCTTTAAAGGCGGCATATTATGTCAAATCTTCTTCACAGCAGTGTTTTCTCATCATTAGTTTAAGTTTATTCTTGTGTATTCCTGTATTGTTCTGCAACTGAATTATCAGAAAATTACTGTTTTCACCCACCACCTATCCCCGCCCACATCTCTGTGCTTAGTTGAAATTATAAAAAAAATTCAGACTCTGTGGGATACATTTGGAGTTCTAATATGTTTGGTAGCCACAAAAAAACAAACAAACAAACAAACATTTAAATGATGAAGAAGTCAATGGAGTCAAATGTCGTTTCTATTTACTAAACTGTTATTGGTCAATATAATAGTTCAAAATGAAGAAAAATGTAAAATGCTGATCTGCTTATGTTACAGTTCAATACTAAGAACCTAAAAAAAGCACTATATGTCTCCTTTAAGCAACTGCATTTAGGTCAGTTTCACCCATCTCTGTATTATTTGAATGTTTGTCTTGGAAGGAGTTACCTGGACCGACACACAGCCCTGCAGTTTGAGCTGGAGTTGGATCATGTCTACTTCCTGACTGGAGCAGAGCTTGGTCAGTTCTGCGGTACGAGCCTTCATCTCATCTATGGCCACGTCCACGGGCTTGAGATCCACCTGCCTCTCCCCCACCACCTCCACGCGCTTCTTCACGTACGGGAATGTGCTGGCAGCTAGTCAAGGCAAAACACACATCGCAACATCAAATAAGGGTTCATTTTACTAGTAGTACTTTTACTAGTACGTTGTTTTGAGCATAACCAATCACAGTGTGAACTCTAAGCAGCAGCAGGTGGGTTGAGTTACCTCTTCATGGAAAATGAAAGTTTACTAACAGCAGGAACCGTGACATCTAGACTAAAAGAAATGGGATATCTGAATTTGATAATATGACAATTATTCACTTAATGTTACTGAGAAAGAACATAAAAAGTGAAGAGGATTAATAGTTTTGAGCCAAAAAAGTTATTAAGACTATATTTTTTACAACTGTCGTAACAGGGCCACCAATAATTAAGCCATAGGGCTGCAACAATAAAATTGACGATTAATTGATTTAATTAATTACTTTCCCGGGTTCGTGGGTTCGAATCCCAGACCACCCCAACATCGTGGTTTCGAATTCTGAACCACCCTAACATCACATGATCTCTCTGGGTGGAGTCTGCATGTCCTCCCCGTGTTACCGTGGGTTCTCTCCGGGTTCTCTGGCTCCTCCCACCGTCCAAAGACATGACTGTACAGGTTAATTGACAACTCTAAATTGTCCCTAGTGTATGAATGTGAGAGTGAATGGTTGTCTGTCCTTGTCTCTGTCTCTCTGTGTCAGCCCTGCGACGAGTTGGCCACTGTCCAGGGTGTACCCCGCCTAAGGCCCAAAGTCACTGGGACAGGCTCCAGTCACCCGCGACCCCTAACGGGAATAAGCGGTAGAAAATGAATGAATGAATGAATAATTACTTTCCCAGAACTTCTAAGATCATAATTCATTTGTAAACAGGACCGTTGAGCTGTTTTTTCTTTACATTAAACTACAACTATTTAATCTATTTCTATGGTAAAAATGCATTGTGGTTGCATAAAATCCTTGCATGCATAAAATTATACATGACTTATACATCATCACCACTTTAAAAAATAGAAAAAACATTGCTTAAATATTAGCCAAGTTAACTAACATTTAAACTACAATTAGTGATTATAATTTGCAGTTAGTGTTTGTGAAATTGGTCTCTGATAGTTTTTCCAAAACCAAATGGTACTGTATCATAATAGAAACTAACAAGTTATAGGAGAGTGTGTAAGAGAGATTTTAAGAGTGAATGAAACGATAATAATACTAACCAAATTTGCAAGTATAATAAATCGTACATAAAATTGTGTATTAGGGGCCCACCAAGACTAGTTTCCAACTGCAGTTCCCATGCAAAATGTAAAATTGCAGAAATATACAAAACACAAAATTATATTCTATACACTGGTTAGTAAACATTTATAAGAGTTAGGAGGCCACAGATTATTGGATGCAGCATTCTGCAAGGGCACAAACAAAGTACACAACATGCTATATGCCAACTACAATAACATGGGATAATAAGGGTTACATAATGATGTGACGGAAAAAAGAAAGATGGAAAAAACTAAGGATGGGCAATATGCCAACAAAATGTTATTCTCTTTAAGCCAGATCATGATTTCAATGTAATTACAATTCTTGTACAGCTAGTCTTTAGGCATTATTTCTTGATTTTAATTTGGTTTTTATTCTTAATACATCACCTTCTAAGCTACAATCAAGTGCTATGCGCTTTTCATTAAGATCGACATGCTGAATAAAATATAGAATAAAATCATCGTGTTTTTAAAAATCGGGGCGTTCATTGTTATTTATTACTACTTTAATTAGAAATACTGTAACTTGTCGAGTAGTTACTACACTACACTACAAGTTAAAATGTTTCTAGTATCTGCAAGGTAGTTCAATCCTAGACGGTAAAAACTGTTTCGATATGAAAGACATTACTGCCACGATTTGTTACATACTTGTGAGTACAATCCTCTTCTTGCATTGCTCCTCCACACCTCCGTGTTTCTTGCCCGACAGCGTGTACGGTGTCTCGAACACAAAGCGGTTGATGTTGTGACACTTCTCAAAGTCTGTCTTCTTCTCTGGCGCTTCCTTCTCCTCGAAGTATGGCTTCACAAACGTCACCTGCACATACGCAAACTTGGGGTCCAGGTCTTTTGGGTTGACCTATGAGAAAAGATTTAGTTAAATGATGAGTTGTGTGTACTGTTGGTACTGGGCTTATGTTGTCAGTAGAGAATTTAGGACAATTTAGTACAATCCAAGCCTTTTGTTTGGGCTCAAGGGGAATTACCTGAAATCCTTCTTCAAACAAATAAAGCCCAAGGATACTAAATATTGAAGAAAGTGGTGGCTATAGAAATACCTAAATCTACTATTTAAAAATTTGGTCAGAACTGAAGACAATTTGAGCCAAAAAAAGTTCAAATAAAACTGATTTTTAAAATTTAAGGGACACCAACGATTAAGCAATAGGGCTGCAACAATTAATCGACTAATTGTAACTAGGGATGGGAATCAAAGGCTCCCTCATGATTCGATACACTCCTCACAATACAATAATATCAAGATTTTACGATGCATGCAATCGACATATTGCTGATGATATTCTACATTTTTTAAAGAACCCAATACATTTTAACAATGTTAAAACCTGCAAAAACTTAAAATGAAATACATCAAACTATTTTTGCATATACAACTTTCCTTTCTCTAAACAAGCAACAAAATAGTAGTGCTGTCACAAAATAATTTGGTAAAATATACCAAAAGTTACTCGTGACAATATATCAATGCAGCAGCCCACTAGATCGATACTGTAACACCAAATTTAGTATCGCGATATATCAATATTTTGATATTTTGGCACAGCCCTAATTGTGACTAACCAATTATAAAAAATAATACACTAGAAGAAGTCTTCAGTCAGGATATTTCAACCTTTATTAGGTTCAAATGTATTTAAACATCACTGACTAATCCCCTATTAAAATAAGTTTAGTTGCAGCCCTAATATGCTTGGACGTTAACTCTCCATAGAACGATATATGATGATGATGATGATATGTATACTGTATTATTTATATTCAATATTGTAATTTTCTGCCTACCTAAAGATACACTATGTAACTTTCTGTTGGAGGATCTGCCACCAGATTGTTCTCTCTTCCATTTTAAAGTTTTAGTGAACAATTATTTTGATCAGACAGGAGAGTTTAGCTTTACATGTTTGAGCTATTCCTCCTCAGCCACATGGTGTTGTGACGTGTCTTGTAGACTGCTTACATAGTTTTGTTAGACAGTAGGGAAAGCTTGTTTTAAAAGGTTCTTTATTTTCAGACTAGAGTTTGTTTGTTTTTCAAACCCGACATGGTGTTGCTGTGAAGTCTTGTTAGTGGATTTACACAGATGTTGGTGCTGTTGAGAGAATGGGAGCGTCAACTGCAGCCTGACTTCTTCAGGACGGTATCCCTAGCGTGCAAGGCAAATAGGCCCCCTTGTCCCGGTTTATAGTCCTATGAGTATGTTTTCGTATTTTAATTACTCCTTAATCCAGCAACGTTTGTTGCAGCAGTTGGTGTCACAGGGAGAAGAGCAGAGGAGAAAGTCACAGCCCTGTGGAGTTCCTGTGCTGAAAGTCAGAGTGCCCGAGACATCCTTCCCAAGCTGCACGCACTGCCTCCGGTCCGTCAGGAAGTCAGTGATCCACCTGCAGATGGAGTCAGGCACGTTGAGCTGAGATAACTTGTCCTGGAGCAGAGCATGGAGGTAGTATCCTGGCGTATGTTCCCAGGGAGTCCAGATGCTGCAGGATGAAGTCGAGGGCCAAGTTGATGTCTTGGTCCTGGTCCGACAACTAAAATGGGACCATCGCTGGTAAGTTATTAGACATTAGCTTCCTGAGCCTGGAGCAGAGCTATGCCCGCAGATGGTGAAGAAGGAAGTTTGTCCGACTCAAGACATCCATTCAGTGGGACCATTTGCCCTATTTTCTCTTCCTCTGTCTGAGAGGAGGTACTGTCAGCCTCAGGTCACAAAGAACAGGACAAAATTCCGGTAAACTGCTACACATTACTCATAAAGTCCCCTATTGTTGTGTCCAACTATGTCTGTTGTATACTGTGTCTTTTATGGGAGATTTTTTTTTTGGTGTGGTGGCGTTGCAAAACCTTTTCTCTGTAGAGACGAATAAAGCTATCTATCTAATGAACCCTGTCTGATGCATTCTCCAGGACTGCATTCCATGCCTGTGATAGGGTGTAGGCTACATCGTCACAATTTATGCTTCTTGGATGGCCTCGCTGATACAGTGGTGGCATTTATTACTTTCTGCACGGATGAGCTTGACATTATTCCAGTCCACGATGTGCGTCTCTTGCAAGATTAGGGGATGTAAGCTGCCTCTACTCTCTGGCCATGTAAGCAACACCATAATGTGATGCTTCTGAGGAGGATGTAAAGGAGGTGGAAGGAGAGTAAACAAACACTCCTGCCTGACAAAATGAACTGCTACCCAACATTATGGGGACTTCTCTCAGGTCAATGAACAGCCTGAAAAACCCAATCTGGAAATCCCAGTTGATCATTATTTGTGCACCTTATTAGAGTCCTGAATGATCTTCACATTTTCAGGCCCAAATTTCTCTCCGTACAAAGTCAGGAGCCTCTGGGAGATCTCGGACAAACCCGTCAATTTTGGTTCTTTGTAGATGTATTCCTTGCCATCCTCCTCTTCAAAAAAGCCCTGTGGACAAAAAGTTAAATTACATTTGACAAAGTACGACCTTGAAGACCAGTGAACCAGCTTGTAGTCTTCACCTGTCCATAGAAGGCCACTCTGAAATAGGTCCCCAGCAGCCTGCGACCCGACTGTATTACCTCCATGATCTTATTGTACGCTCGGTGGAGAGTGTCATACAAGCGACTGAGTTTCTGTAAAAGTTTAAACAAATAAATTTCTCTCATAAAAGATGTAAACTATTTTTGTTTGCTCGTGCTGCTGTATATGAAGAATGATTTGTTTCAACCAATTTTTAATTTTAAATGCCAGTGAATTTGTAATTTTCAAAAATCGATAAAAACATAAATTGCAGCCACTGCACTTTGCAGAAAACATTTTGTGTTTTTCTCAATTTAAAATTTCAAAATGAAAAATTCTGATTTTAAATATTCAATGAATAAAGTTTCAAGCCTTGTCAACAGCTGAAAGCCAAATTAAACAGTTTAAATGTCCAGTGTCAAGTGTGTTTAAGTGTCTATTTCCCAAGATGCAACCCTTTGGATCAATTGCTACATGCCTTGTAATGCTAAATTAAAGGCGCTCATTTTTTTTTTTGCCAGTTCATGAACCTGATTTTTTGTTTTGTTAGAAAGTAAAATCTGTTTTGGCCCACAACAGAAATTATGTAAAATCTTCTATTTGGGTAAAAATAAGAGCATAGAGCTTTCTATGTATCTATTTACAGTGCATTTTATTCTCCGACAAGCAGGAAGTGCGACGTTAGCATGCTAATGTTTGTTAGCTTTACCCGGGGCTCAAAGACTTGTAAATAGCATTGATCATTGCTATCAATATTTAGCATGCTGGGACTGCATTAGGTACTAGCTCTGTTTTTCACGTTTCAAAACCGTAAAATCAGGTACAGTGCCTTTAACTGAAAACTTTACACTCTGAATTTAGGTTGTCGAATATGAGGGTGTGAAAATCTATGCACTGAACATTTAAAATGTGTAAAACTCAAATGAAACAAATAGTTTTCCATAATGGTACCTCATAATCATGACGTTTCTCATAAATAGGAATGACGAGCTTGGCAATGTGTGTGATGAGTTCATAACGTTCGGCTTTCCACAGGGCCTCCACACACACCTCCAGGTGTTCCACTAGGACCTCCTGAAACGAGAACAACGGTTTGGGTGTTGGATGTCAGTTTGGATGTAGCCAAACTCTTATGCACTCTTAAGATGTGCAGTAACACAAAAGACTACTTCAGAGTAATAGACGTCTTGCATTCCAGTGTCTTCCTTCATAGCTGCCTCCTCGTCAATGTTAAAGGTGATCTTCTTAAAAGCTGCAAGTCCATTGGGGAACAGCTCTGGTAAAAAGAGGTTGTTGTAGTGGTTATTTAGGGAAAAAATCAACACTTGAAATCCTAGACTTGAACCACTGATAAAATGTATAAAGTGAATAGTTTATAATTCTTCATCTTCATTTGATGAATATTTATCTTCATAAGAAATTAAAGAGAGCTCAGATGCTACAAATGTTTGTATACACAGAAAATGTGTGCTTTCTTTAGTTTGTTTAGAGATAGGAACCCAGTTTGCATAAGATAAGACCCATAACTACCACAACTGTGCACAGAGCAGTAGTTTTATGTTACTCAGCTCAAAGACGTCTTACTGTGGGGATTAACTGTGTTCTAAAAGTAGAAAATCATTTCCTGGTTCATCAGGTCTAGCTTAGTATTAGTCGCATGCAAAAGTTTCTTGTTGACATCTTGATTAATCCCTGTGCACATTTCTACATATTTGAACTGCATATGCATGCACTATGTGTAATAATCAAAAAGAATCCCATACTTTTCCTGTGCAGGTATTCTGCTACCAGCGCCGCAATATGGACATAGCACATAGCAGCCTGTAAAGAGAGAAAGAGGAATTGATATTAATAATGAAAATAAATTGTACAATATGACCTGAATATGCAAAAGGATTTATCGTTATTTATTATTATAATATAATATATAATATATACTATAATATACTTTGACACCGAGTTTGGCACCACATAAGTTGTATATCTTCACACGAACAGTCATAACGTGTACATGCACAGAGAACTCACAGAACTCTACACAACCAAACTCAAACCATGTTTGTCCCAAAACCTGTCATCAAAACTTGCAGCAGGAATACAAATACACACAAGCTTTTCCAGATGTGTGGGATGTTTGAGGTTTGAATCACGACAACTCAGTCGTAGTTAATGGGTCTATATGCATTTTGAAAGTTTGGTTTAAAGTGGACTAGGCCATTATCCAGTTTTCCTAGCATGCATGCAAACATAGTGAATTGTGACTGTACAACCTAGGAGGCCTTAAGATAATGTGATTTATTGCTAAAGTGCCCTTTGTAAAGTAAAAATAGGCTTTAAAAGCACAACAGCAATTAAGAGTATAGTTTGTTACATAAACCACCCTGGTTGGACCAATGACCTCCTGAGAGCCAGAACAGTATCAGTATCAACAAAACATAAAACTTTTAAAGTCCATTGAAAATAAACATGAGGGCTATATTTAGACAGTAGAAAAGATCCCATGTCCCATGTCACCACAGGTTATCTGAGGTCGCATCAACAAAGCTTATTCATTAAAATAATTCCTGCAGACCACAAATGAAAGCACGCGATCATCATGTGAGTCATTACCTCTGACAGGTCTGCGTTCTTGAGGTGAGCCCGGGCCATGCTGTCTAACCATGTCCTCCTGAGCTCGGGTGTGCTGGCATATGAGCGGGCCAGGCTGTACTGCAGGTCCAGCAACATCTCTGGGTCCTTCTCGTGCTCCTTCATCTGAGCGGTGGCCATCAGCACAGTACGGATACGCTTTGTCAGGCCCTTCACCTCGGAAGGGAACGCTGTGGACTGCAGATGACAAAAGATTCACGCACCCAAATAACTTCAGGGTCATACCACTTTAAATGACAACATTGAAAAAATATAGCTGTTTTGAATTTGACATTAAACTCAGTGAAATCCATTCAGTTCAACACATATTAACATCTAGATCAGTGGTCGCATGTGGCTCTCAAGCCTTAACTGGCGGCTCGTGTTATCGGGTAATATTTTCTAATAATATACAAAAATAGATGGATCAATCGTCTCCCTAAATATGGCACAAATAACACTTACGAATACACATTCCCGTCCTATTTTCTGTTTTATTTCGTGTCGGTGAATGTTGCGCACTGAGTGCAAACATTTACGACAGAGTTACATCAACACTGGTGACTGCTGTGAATCCAACGCTTCAACTTAAGTTAGCGCACTGGCCAAATAACAGCATCAAGCCAAAAAAAGTGGATCCAGGTGGACGGACACAGAGCGTGGGAAGGACAACTGAAGAAACAAATGCAGGAGCTCGACGGAAGTCTGCGGCAACAGTGTAGTCTAGTGATATGCAGGTATAGCATATACTCTCTAGAATGCGGCCGAATTTGCGTGTACTCACTTCAAATTGATCAGTGATGCGTAACAGTCATTACCCTTGCTTTAGTGCTTTCTCTCCGTTTAGAGACCAGTACAAACTTTACATCCCTCCTCTTTCCTTGCAGTCACTTCTGAGCTGCTCTGAGCGTCACTCCTTTTTTCTCTCTACGCGGGGCGCAGACAGCGAGCGACGGAGTCTGGGTTTAGGAGCAGACCAGGACAGATGCGTGGGCGGATCAGGTTTATTTGGGGCCAATATGACCACTAAACAATTTTATTCTGGTCTCAAGCTCCAAATTGTTCTTTATTTGACGTTAATCGGCCTCATATTCGCGGAGAAAGGAGGCAAAATGTTGAATGAATGAAAGAGCTAAAGACGCAAATGCAGCCGACGCACAGAAGCACCACACGCGCGCAGCGAAGTCAAACTCACTTGCAAAAGACAACGTCATAAATGTACATACAAAAATATAGGTTTAGCAGTCCTGGATTAAACATTTGCAGACTGACAGTTTTGGAGGAGAAAGAAGAAGGGAATCTGCGTGTGAGGAGTGCAGGGCCTGTGCAGCAAAACTCAGGGGGTTGGGGTTAGGGGGCTGAGGGGCACTAAAAATGAAATAAAACCACACCATGTGACCTAGGATGGGCCAACCGGCTATTTATTACAGCTAATATCCACCAGAATACAGGCAAACATGCACCAGATCAGTATGTGGATATGTAATTGTATATGTACGTATGTAAAATTATTTCAAACATATATATATATATATATATATATATATATATATATGTTTGAAATAATTTTACATACGCAAATGAAAGGTACTCAGAGCAGAAAACCAAAAGTACGAGGACTACAAGAGTGGATGATGATGTTTTGCGGCTCGCTCCTCATTTTTGGTTTGCCAATGTGGCTCTCCTTTAAAAAATAGTGAGGACCACTGATCTAAATTATACTGTCACAAACAGTATAATAAAAATAAACATTACACGATGAACTTCTTGTAACACATTTTGTAACACATTTTTTTCCACTTAGGTGAGTAAAATACAGAAGAAGTTTCAATTTGATATCTTTAAATTAAAAATGTTTTGCTTTTCACCAGCAGTGTCTTATTTTATTTGATGTTAAAGCTATTCTCTGCATGTTATCATCCTCCTATGGACTTGTGTTAATACCTTCATGGCCTTGTCGCTATTTGCAAAGTTGTTGATGATAGATAGAGACTCTTGGAAGCGTGAGCTGCCAGTAAGGGCCACATCCGAGATCAGCTGACTCACTGCAATGATGATCTGAAGGGAAGAGAAAGTGAACCATTCATTCTGTATCTATGACAATATATTTCAGCTGTTTACAAACTAGTAAGGATGCACAGTATTTGACTTTAATGTGATGTTGTGATGAAGACATTGTTGTGATATTTGAATATACTTACTTTGTCACAAAAACTGATTACAGTGATTATTTAGCTGTAACTTGCTGTCAGCTTTGTGTTTATTAAGAATTGTCCTTTGATAAAGCCCCCTCAGATGAGAGGAAAGCGTATGAGGTGATTAACCACGCAGTGCTGATTGTCAAGTGTAAAAGTAGTGCGTGCGCTACAGGCAGTTATATTAGGCTTTGCTGTTGCTTTTGTTTGTACATTGTTCTTTGTGAAAAAATAAATAAATTGGAAGTTTAAGCCTAGATGCCATTTCCAGTGTCTCCTCCGCTCTTTTTCTTTTGCTGCTGTATGTGCGCTGTAGTGTCAGTTCTACTAAGAGAATGAAGCAGCGGCAACTGTCTTCAACTGGAAATGGCTGAGAAACATAAGGCATGACTGAAAATCACAAGAAAATTGGGCTAAAAATAGTGTAGGCTGTCATCAGTTCATGACTCTTTGTCTCATTATAATTGTTCTGAGAAACGTAGTCAGATAACGAATGGGTTCATACGAGTACATTTCACTGCGACATGTCAGGAAGGGACAAACCTGCAGGTGCGTGCGGAGAAAGGTCTTCCTCTTGGTGTACTCGTAGTTGTTCCTCATGAGCAGGTAAAGCAGAGCGGATGACTCTGCTCTCAGCAGGGCCAGTTTGGAGACGCAGCACTTGAGGACTTCACAGCACAGAGCTTCACACAGGGTCACGCGGCCTTTGAACAGCACCGTCGGAAACTGCCACAGAAATATTTATTAACTTTTATCTGGGTTCAGACAAAATTCTGTATGCAACAAAAGATGTCTAGCAGATTTTAAATGTTTTATGATGACTTAAACTATAACAAAAACTAGGGAAATATTTATTTAATTTCTCACTAATATGTCACCATTCCTCTAGTATGTGAGTAGCTTCATGAAATCAGATCATTACAAAAATGCTCTGATAAGACAAGTGGACTCTGGACTGCTCGTTGCCTATAAGATGTTACAATAAATCGCTCCCCACAAATCCAAAGAAATGGAACAAAAGTTTAGCACAAAAATTCTTTCTACCAAACGTTGAACAAAAAGTCAATATAGTTATTCCAACAGGTTTTTACTACCCAGCCCCATTTGCAAAGACAGTCTTGTGTTTAGTTTCCCATAGACAGACAGAAGTTTGTGTGGGCTAAACAAGTGACAGACTGAAGAAGTGTTGTTTAATGTATCGCCTGCTGACAAACGGAACAGGAATGTGGGCCACTCAATGACCCTGTAGTGTGTGTGCGTGCGTGCCGACTGATGAGTGTGTGTGAGCGTGGGGGTGGGGCATACCTTATTGATGAATGCTCTGAGGGCAGCGAACACGTGTCTGATGGCAGTCTCTGATTGGCTGACTCGAAGAAAGGTCAGGTAGACATCAAACACTTTCTTCATCAGTGGGTTGTGACCGTCGCTTTCCAGCAGCTGGGTCTGCACAAGTTACACAGAGCAGTTAGTCAGTCACTAACAGATTTTTAAAAAAATGATTAGACTTATGTTCTTAAAAGTCTTTTTTATTTGCTCAATTTAGGGCTGTGTAGTTTATACAATTTTAAACCTGATGGGGATTTATTTTTTGTAATAATCAATGATATGCTCAGTGTTGGGAAGAATGTTTTAAAAAGTTTAGTTAAAGAATACTAAATACTTGCATTAAAATGTATTTTGTAACATATTCAGTACACAGTACTGAATACTTAAAATAATTTCACATTGAGCGAAACTAGTATGCAGGTTATTGGGTTGCAGTCGGCACCAGTAACCGCCTTAATTTGGGTTGAGGATTGTCCAGTGTCTTGATAAAGAGCCAATCGGATCCTCCAGCTTGGTGCTGGTGTAATTTTTTTCCTTCCACTTGACTTTTTTTATTCCATAACCCTCAGGATCTGTTAAATTCAATTCCCACCTCAGCAGTGATAGCGCTGCGAGAAGACCCTGCTTATGCAGCTCAACAAGCTATTTTTTTGTCTTTGCCATCAGAACGTAATGACGTAGTGAATACTGTAAAGAGTTTCTCAAGGACTTTTGATGTCTGTGGCAGAAGTGAAATCGGTCTAATTAACAAAGTTATGTTTGTCACCATTTTTGAAGATTGACAATACTGATGAGAATTTGGCTGTTGCAAAGGACAAGTTATAAATGTGTTTGATTGGTATGACTTTCATGTATAATGTTCTTGATTAAGTTCATATCCAAACCATCACAATCCTGTGATTTTTTTTAAAAACTTCTAAACTGTCCCATGACCTGCAGAATCTGCAGTTGGAATTTTCACAGTCAGCTAATTGCACTGTACTTGTACTTTTTCTATCTGCTTTTAGTTTAATTTGTTCTGATGATGAGACATTTTTTATAGAGATAATTTTCCTTTTTACAGGGATTTATCAAACCACTTGTCATCCATGGTTTGTATGTTTTATGTTTGATCTTAACAGGACAATACAAATCAAGACATGATTTGAAAGCGGACATACTATTATCTGCGATATCTACATCACTTTTGTTTATAGTGTTTTCCCATTTTAGTGACTTGAGACTTTGCTTGAGGGTATTTATAGTCTCCCTGTTAATCTTCCTGCTAAAACTGGCTGCGTTTGTATTGTACTGGTATCACTTTTTGCCCTTAACTCCAAGGAACATAAAAATTGGTAGGTTGTCTGTAATATCATTGGTTAAAATTCCACTGAGGGTTTTGTCATGGATAACGTTTGTGTAGCACTGTGTGAAGTTACTCTTGTTGGACTGGCAAGCATCATACTATACAATGTATTGATAAAATGTTCAATTTGGCTCTGAGATTTAGCCTTCAACACATCATCGTTGAAGTCTCCACACAAAATTTGGTCTTTCTGTTTGTGATTTAAAAAATGTTTTTCTGCTAATTCATCCATCCATCCATCTTCTTCCGCTTATCCGGGGCCGGGTCGCGGGGGCAGCAGTCTAAGCAGGGACTCCCAGACTTCCTTCACCCCAGACACTTCCTCCAGCTCCTCCGGGGGGATCCCGAGGCGTTCCCAGGCCAGCCGAGAGACATAGTCCCTCCAGCGTGTCCTGGGTCTACCCCGGGGCCCGGTGGGACATGCCCAGAACACCTCCTGAGGGAGGCATCCAGGAGGCATCCGGAGCAGATGCCCGAGCCACCTCAGCTGGCTCCTCTCGACGTGGAGGAGCAGCGGCTCTACTCTGAGCTCCTCCCGTGTGACTGAGCTCCTCACCCTATCTCTAAGGGAGCGCCCAGCCACCCGGCGGAGGAAGCTCATTTCAACCGCTTGTATCCGCGATCTCGTTCTTTCGGTCATTACCCAGAGCTCATGACCATAGGTGAGAGAGGAACGTAGATTGACCGGTAAATCGAGAGCTTTGTCTTTCGACTCAGCTCTCTCTTCACCACAACGGTCCGATACAGCGCCCACATCACTGCAGATGCTGCACCGATCCGCTCCATCCTTCCTTCACTCGTGAACAAGACCCCGAGATACTTGAACTCCTCCAGTTGAGGCAAGGACTCTCCACCCACCCAGAGCGGGCAAGACACCCTTTTCCGGTCGAGAACCATGGCCTCGGATTCTGATTCTACTAATTCAGTAAATAGGTATATATTTGAATCAGGGGCCCTATAGATGCAGCTCACCTGAATATTTTTGCTTCTTTCCATTTACATTTCCACAGTGATACATTCCATGATATTGTCTATTGCTACTGACATATTATCAATCTGTTTATGGCTTTGGTCGATATAAAGTGCCCTTTTTTGCTTTCTATTAACAAACCTCAGGATGATGCTGCCTCAGCCTGGCTGTTTCTCTGTGCCAATAGGTGACATGCTTCGATGTCCCTAGAGTCAATTGTGATCCCTTAAATGTCTTAAAAAGAGATGACCTGTTGTTCAATGATGTCCAGGTCCGGCTGAGACAGCTCGCCCTCCGCATTCGCAGCCGCTCTGGTGTATGTGTGGGGCTTGGCGTTGAGGCCAGTGATAACAACATCATTAAGTCTTGTATATTGTTTCAAGTCCGCCACTCTTTCTTCTAGCACCTGGATTATGTTTGTCCTTTTCTTCATTTAGATTGTTTGCAATATCTTCAGTCATTCATTGTAAAGCATTCTGTATGTCTTCCATTTTCATAGCTTTGGTAATTCCACACAAACTCCATGGAAGAATGAGGGGCTGCCGTGAAGATGTTCTAGAGCTTTCGGGTGTCCCCGCTCCGTTTGTGTGAGACGGAGTGGACACTGAATCCACGTTTTTGTGGATATGTGTGCGAGCCGCATCGTGAGTATGAGTGCGTATGTGTGAATGCAAACATACATGTATGCGTGTGAAGTTACGTGTGTGCAAGAAAGTGCTCTAATGCAGGTATATGTTTTTCCTTCTCTAGGGCCACAGAGTGCAGAGCCACACTCCCCACTGGCCCCCATCTCCCCCTTTTCCGCCCTGTCTTATTACTAGGCCCATCTATTTCCTCACTCACTCTTCTTTTATTACCCTCCTTGGATATATTACCTGAATCTGTATTTTATTGTATTCTATTTTATTATTTCTCTCTCCTAAATACTCTTCTTACCCATTCTTACCCCAACTGCTCCATCACAATACTATAATAATGCACTCACCATCAAAACTACCATTCCAGCCTGGTGGAAATCTAACGACATACATACATACTATGTTTCAAATAAACCATAACCCTTTCTCTTTCATTTCTTGGAAAGATAGAGGCATTACTAGTCTGGGACAGATTGTGAAGGAGGGGAAATGAATGACTTTTGACCAAATCCAAAAACACTATAAAATCCCAGATAAGTGTTACTTTCAATATATACAGTTAAGAGAAGTGCTAAAACCCCCCATCACACAGAGTACGTCCGTTCCCACACTATACAGTAAGCTACAAATATTAACACCCCAAAGAAATTAATCTCAAATTTACTCTTTATTTACTAATTGTTCAAGAGTTTTACCCATAGAAAAATGGACATTGGATATCTCAAATACACCCCCACAATTAATTGGCAAGATGTACGTACCAATACTGTATATTCTCCTCCACTTCTAATTCTAAAACACAGTTAATATAATTTAAAATACTCCACAGAGCACACATAACCACACACACACTCTTCCACATGGGCTACAGCCAGACCAATACCGGTTCACCTTGTCCAAACTCCAAAGATGACAACTACCATGCACTCTGGCCTCTGTCCATACATTCAGAACTCATGAAGATAATGTCTGAAACAGTTGGCCTTAACATCTCAGCCTGCCCATGAATAGCACTTCTTGGGGACACCTCTGCACTACATATAGTTAATTGCATTAAACAACTCATTCTTACTTTACTTCATTCATTACTTTAGCTAAAAACAATATTATTACCGGAAAGAAGGACAGAATCTTACAGTCGAAACATGGCTGAGCAAATAGATCACTCAAAGACTGAAAAACTAACAGCCTCTTTAAAGAATAAAACACCAATATCAATAAAAAAGGGCTCCCTTTAGTCAAATACATGGAAAGCGGAATCTCACCCACTGCATGTATCCATAACTCTTTTTTCTTTTAGTCTCTGAAATTGCCTTTTTTTTGACATTCTGTTAAATAGCTTACAAGTCATTTGCAGTTTTAAAAGCTAGTGTCATGTTGTTGTGTTTCATACTTGTATGTGCACCTTGCAGCTGGTATCGAGCCGTCCTATAATCGACTGTGCTATTCCTGATACAACGGTAAACATAACAGGTCACTTTCTATACTAATGACATAGACGTGATTGTAAACCCCTCTGCTCTAGGATGGCACATAAAATCGCCTGCTACGCAGAAATTGTTCTATTGTTTTTGACAATACCAGAAACTTCCATCCCTAATGTAATGCATAACATTGTTTTTTATTTAAATATTCAGCTTGTATCTAGAATCTCTTCTTGGGTGCGGTTCTCCATAAAGATTTGTCAACAATATCAGGGAAAAAAACAATACCCCTCTTTTCATCCCCATAAAGAAATACCATCATCAACTGAATCTTATTTGATACTTAAGTCTAAGTCACACTACTAAAAGAAAGCGGTTGACGCGGTGTGACACAGAATATGATACTCAACAATCAAGTATTGAGTGTAATGCGGTGCCTGAGGTTCCTGCACAGGTCTTACCGGCCTCCAGTTTAGAAGCCTTGGGTAAAGACTGTGCTAACTGTGAGTTAATGCCAACATATAGATTAAACTAAGAATAACACCGACCTAAGACTTAAGATCTGAAACCAAAGTATAAGCAGTTTTTTACCACATCCTATAAGAACATCTTCTACAGGTACAAACAATTAAATAGTTATTACAACCAAGAAGTGAACCAAAGCAACGCCAACTTTTGATTAAGGCATATAAAACATACATTTCAAGGGCAATAATATCTAAACAATTTAAATGCCTTAATAATCTAGACAGCCATTCTACTAACTATATTAAATTAAATTAAGCAGGAAAGAGAAGTTTATTTTATTTTGACAGATGAAGATTGGGGACATACTGTGAGTATATACACTTCTAACAAAACAAAAATCACACTTTTGGAAAGAATTCCGATGGAAAAATGCATCTCGGTATTTTATAATACTCTGTCAAAGTGTGCACTATGTGTGGTTGTCAGGTGGCTCATCATTATCATGTGTAATGTTGCACTTTGATTAACAAAGCACTCCAGATTTTTTTCACATTCGATTTCAGAACTGAAGGAGGAAAGAAGGCCATCACCGAAAAATAAATAAATAATGACACAAACCCCACCATCAAGGATTGGACTGACATATAATTGAGACACGTAAATATGTAAAAAACAAAAACCACATTCAGAGGTAATTTGAAAATTGACAAATTTGACAGACTTGACAGAACCAAATGGTACTTTTCCTTTTGACAATGTGTGCCTTCATTTTATTTGGATGCCTTTTTCCCCTTGTTCTCTGTCTGGTCGTGTTCTGTTTTTGTGTTTTTCTGATCACTTTATACATTTATAAACTGAAAATAGATAAATAAAATTAGGTGATGAGTCAATAAAAACTCTAACGCCTAGTGTACACTGAGTCCAGTCCGGTCGCGGTCCGGGACCCGCGCGGGTCTCTTGCAGACGCCTGTCACACCAGCTCCGGTTAACTGCGGTCCGTTTTTGACGAAAGCCACGTAGATTCACGTGGTTTCGCGCGAGAGCACTCGTCAAACGACATGAAAGCCGCACCAAGACCGCTGCGGCGTCCGGCAAAAATAGACTTCTTGCGGATTCTTTCCGGAGACCCGCGCGGCTGCCGGACCCACGGCCGCAGAGCTCCGTGGTCGGTGTGACAGGGCGCATTGATTTTAAGCACTTTCTAAGTCTTGCGGGACCCGCACCCCGAACCGGAGCCGGACCGGAGTCGGTGTGCATCAGGCGTCAGTCTAGGTTAATTATTTGTAACATTTATGAACACTATTACTGTTAGGGCTGGGATGATACGCTTTTGTCACGATACGATAAAAAAATAAAATAAAAAGGGCCACATACAAGATGTATTGCAATTTAAAACATTTTTTTTTTTTATTGAGTATCATTGAGTAGACTGGCATTAAACCTCCAAAGTTGTGTGTTCTTGGATAGCTGCAATTTCATTATATTGTGATATACAATATATTGACATTCAATAATTAATAATGATTGCAATACTTTACCAATAATAAATGAAAAAGGGGGAAAAAAGTATTGTACTATATATTATAGTTCAATACTGCCCCTAAATAAAGTGAAATATGATGCACATGTTTCTAAATGTTAGAAACTGTAAATCAGTCTGGCATTTGTGTAAAAATGCAAATGCTCATTAATGGCTCAAATTGTAACAAACACTTTTTTCCCTTTTTAATTAATCAGTACCAAAGCTAATATTGACAGAATTCATGTCAAACTATCTGTAACTGTGGAGCAGTGGAGCACTGCAGCGTTAATGTTAACAACTCATTAAAGTATTGCAATACATGTTTCCATTACGATACAATACAAAAAGACCGGGTGATCTAACCATTACCATTTATGTAATTTTATAGACACAAGTATTTACCTTGAAAGACTGAGTGAAGAGAGAGAGCACATCCAGCACGCTCAAGCAGACCTCAGTGGACATGTTTCCCTCCAGCAGGGCCTGATGGTGGACCTCAGCTTCAGAAAGACCACTGCCTTCAAAAATTGCAAAATATGACGAATAAGTGGGAAAATTGTGCATAAGAGCATTTATTATGACATTGTTGTAAAATATTTGTCCCGGAGCAGCTCAAAATGTAATGAAATGAAAGTTTCAAAATATATCTAAAAATATAATAAAATATAAAATATTATATTAATATTATATTGTAAATATAAATATATTTACAATATATATAAATATAAAATATAAATATAATTTTTAAAAAGTAGGGAAAAAAACTTTTCTGAGCGGTGCATGTGGCAGTTACCCATATTGAGAGTGAGGGAGGCTTCCATAAACTGGTTGATCTTTGTTTGCATGAGGCTGGCTCTGTTACATCTCATGACAGGCATTGTCTGGGACTTTCTCTCAGATGAAAACAGCTTCGACAAACACACATCTTGGCTCCTGTTAAATTTGCAAATTATAAATAATACATGACATAATTAAATGACATTATCCATTAATTAAAACATTATGATAATAACATTCTTACCGGCCAATGTTCCTTTTTCCAAGATATCGAAATTGAATGACACAGACTCTGTGAGCAAGAAAACAATTAGTATTTTTTCTTGAAGGTGCACTATGATCTTCTCTGGTGGAGAGTAGACTACCTGCTTGTCCTCATGGAGATTCTATTGATATTGTTTCATTTATTAGGACAAAGTATAATAACATTGTGATAAAACTGATTCATTTCATGAATCGTTTGACAGAAATAAAGCTAAATACAACTCCAGGTATATTTTTTGATGAGGGGAACAATGTTACAACATTGTTAAATGCATAAACAAGTCAATTTATAATACGTGTCCTTTAATATACAGGCAAAGCAATTACATCTTCATAAAGACAAATAGATGGCGGATCCTCCACCAAAAAAGTGACATAATGCACCTTTATTATAGTTTATTGACCTTTAATTTGGAACAATGGTGTATTTTAAAACTGTGAAACTCACTCCAGCAAACTGAGAAAATTCATAACATCTTGTGGGTTGACTTTGTTCCAGTAGGCCACCAAAGTGTCTGAGTGCAAACAAAACAATAGTTCAGGTATAGCAATTGTTAAACAAACTTCCTTAAACATGATAACGCAGAATGCATATCTGTATCAGGTAACTAAAATGTAATATTAAGAAAGGCAAAATATCTAATGAAAAATCTTGCAATTTCGATTAGATCTGCAATTGACGTTTTAATTGAAGAATTCTGTGGAGTTCACATTTGAAATACATTTTTAACCAAATAAAGGTTGAAATATGGTGAATGAACATTTACTTTAAAATATATAAAAAGCAATAAAGAAATTATTACAATAATTATTACAAAAAATATATTTTCCTATGTGCTTTAGACTGTAGAGTCCAGGGGTCTCATTCATAAAACAGAACCTAGACTAGACTAAGAGTACGTGGGGGCACAAACCCAAACTTCACAAAGGACAAAAAATGTCTGGATTCATACAGCGCTCCAGCAGGTCATGTCCTCCTCATGGATCACACCTGCAGCAGAAATCTGCACTGATGAACATGCCTTTCGTCACAAACCCTCCATGCCTCACCACGAGAGGACAATGCAAAGTGAGTTAAATGAGATTTACCTAAACATGAGCCGATAATGAGCAAGTTGCATTGACACGTAAAAAACGAAGAGGAGGAAGAGGTGGCCTTTACCCTCTATTTACCTACACTTAACAACGTTATTTATTTTAGTGTACAAGCGTGATGTGTCAGGACACGTGTGT
Organism: Rhinogobius similis; assembly: GCA_019453435.1. Classification (NCBI taxonomy): domain Eukaryota; kingdom Metazoa; phylum Chordata; class Actinopteri; order Gobiiformes; family Gobiidae; genus Rhinogobius; species Rhinogobius similis. The sequence continues at coordinate 934,687 of CM033640.1, read as the reverse complement.
GAGGAGGGGGACAATGTGTTTGTCCAGCCTGAATGCACGTGTGGACGGTTACAAAACAATGACATGATAACCAACACCCTCACCGTTTGTGATTAAATGAATAATAGGTTATTATTTGATATTGCAAAAATAAAGGGATCTAAATGCATGCACACAAAACAAACTTCCTCAAACCGGCTCCTTCTCTCCTTTCTGAGTGCAGATCACCTTCTCTGAAAACTGTATGCGTTATGCAGAGTTTGTGGGCACAACCGCACAATCTCACGTCAAGTTGCCTTTTTATAAATAGCAAACTTAACGTGGAACATCACGTACGTGACGTTTGATTTGAACGTACACACGCTTTATGAATGAGACCACAGATAATTATGTTCTATAGTCGACTAGTGGCGATTAGTTTAATAATAGCGGCAGCCCTACCGTCTAGGAGCATTAATATCTGAGAGAGGAACTGAAATATAAACTAATCCAAGAATTCCATGGATTTCAGAACTTGTAAACTACAATGTTAACATATGTTACTTAAATAATTGCAGTCATTGCGATTTTGTAATTGTGACTATTCAAATTACAATTTCTATTTTATTGCAATAAATCTTGCTGCTCTGATATTCCATGATTTAAATATTGTGTGAGGACAAGTGACAGTTACAATTACCTTCTGAGAGTGTTTTGGCAATGTGCAGGAAGCAGAGCAACAGGCCCTTGATCTCGTAGGGGCCAAGTCTGCCTGGAGGAGCCACTGGACAGCTGCTCATGGTGGAACCTCGCCTCTGCAGCTGTACAGAAGCACACGGGGCCCTTACAGTGACAGGTCAACAAGTGAAAGAGCTTGGAGATTAGTAGTGTGTAATTATATTTGCTGAGATGATAAAAATCCTTCTAAATGCCAGAACGGAGGCGTGGAGGCAAAAGTAAAATAGAACGCAATGCAAGTTCAGTGGAGAAAGTGGGATTAAGCTCAAAATATGAAAACTCAAGGTAAGGCAAGACAAATGAAAACCACACAGACACATGAGTGAGCTGAGAGTGATATCACAGCCAACCACAACACATTTACTAGTATCATTGAAATGTTTGATTTATTAAACCCATTACCTACCAACTCCTTTCCTCCATTCTCTCCTAATGTACTTTTCTTGTAATTTGTCCAAATTAAAACATTAGCATGTTAGCATTAGCATTAGCAAAAAAAAGTCTTTATGCCTCAACCTGGTGAATGTCAAGAGGAGTGTGGTTCTGTTCACCATCTCTGCTCGCATGTGTAATACTCTTCACGACTCTCTGCTCGCTAGTGATGGGATTTACGACTCTTTAAAAGGATTTGAATCTTCAGGAATCATTCCTTTAAAAGACGATTTAAAAGACAGATTCATTTGTCTTTTCATCAACTTGAAAGAGAAGAGAAAGAAAAATAACCAGTGGAATGGGTGTATTTTGTCATATTTTGAAAATATTGGTTTTAATTAAACGTGCCATTATAAATCACTGTTAATGTCATTTAGGCCTAAGGAAGCTGTGCCAGTGCTTTATAAGTGTCAGTAAAAACTAAGCAGACAATCTGTAAAGTTTTTTTTAATCTTCCACAAAACAAAAACATTCAGTATTGTGCAAAATACTGCTACTTCTTGACACATTTCAAAAATCGAACGGTCAATAAAACTAAGCAGATAATAACATGCAAAATAAACAACGTTTAATCTCCAGACAACACAGGCGTGTGCTCGTCATTAGCTCACCACGCGTGTTTACAGCAGCGTAAAGCAGCTCCTGAATGGGCGCATGCACATTCTGCAAAGCTTGAACTGACTCCCCCCTCGCTGTTTTCATGTCCGTAATGTCTCATATCCAGTGAAAAAACAGGAGAAGGGCAAAAAAATAAAGAAAATGAACAATTCACATACTAACGTGACTCGATCCCTTTCGTTCACAGTGAGGACTTGTTCAAAAGAATCGTATCATTCATGAATGACATCACTACTGCTTGCCCCTGATGCACCTCAGCAACATCTCAACCTCCCAGAAGTCTACCATTAACACTGATAATCTCAAATCTTTCAAGCTAACTCACAAAAACCTTCAGTTAATCCGCCCCCTCTCACAACAAGTCCTTTATTGTGCATGGCCGGATTTAGACCACAAACTTGACTGCTTATTTTGAATTGAAACCTGGCTGGGTGCAGATGCACTAGTTGTTCACACAGAGGCCTCACTACCTAATTATTTTAACTTGCTTTTTCAACTACAGCAGGAATGGTAGTGGCCAAAGCTATAACTTCAACCACTCTGGTCACTAAACCCATTTTATTTAATCAATATACAAGTTTTGAATATCACGCAATTGCTTTTAGCATCCTACCTGTGACAATGTATGGACCACCAAAAAGTGCCTTTTTATCCCCCAATTTTCAGATTTTTTTATCAAGTTTACACAATTCTTATAACATTATTATTGTATAACTGGTGATTTTAATTTGGACATCATTTGAATAACTTTTTATAACTTTAAACCTGATTCTTAATTATATGGATTGTACCCAAGTCACACCTTGAATTGCTCTCTTCAGACAGGGGTCTTTGTGGTTGCCTTCAAAGTGGCGCTCCCCCTTGTGCACCCGATGGAGAGCATAGAGCTGCTGACATATCATGAAATATTATAATAGTGAGTGCCACACACCTCAGTGTCCAGAGTTCCCGGGTCCATAAACAGAGAGCTTCTGGAGTCCTCTCGTCTGACATGTCCGTTTAGAAGCAGCAGACCTGAAACCAAGTCACACATCAGAAGCATGGCATAACCTTCATTCATTTATTTTAATACAATACTATGGTTTTTTTAAAAAATAAGCCAAAAAGTTTGAATGAAATACAGTGCAAATAGCCTGTCCCAGTGCAAATAGCCTGTCCCGATAATTACAATACTGACTTTCTGAATAATTTTAGGGGTCAATATTTATCGTGTATATTAACTGCACTGGCAGCTTTTATTCTTATTTTTGTACTATGTTTGTATTTAAGCTGTAAAGGACTGAATGATCTATAAATATCAACACATTACACATTACATTACACAGCCTATATTGCTACTCTTTTTACAGTATTGGCACGAGTGTGTTCTTTTAGAAAATATTTACTGGTTTTATGGTCATATCAGTGGAAAAAAGTGGTCTTTAATATGATTATTTATTGCAATATTTTATGAAACATTGTATTCATGACAGTTCAAATCGAGAGTTGAAATCGAGACAGAAAATGGTGAACAAACAAATTGGATAATCATTTCACTCTGCTAATGGATGCATGACACATAAACGTTGTGTATGCGGTCTTAATGGATGGAGACTAAACAGGAAAAGGCTCTGTCTACCATGGTCTTTGTCCACAGCAGTGCTGATTCTCCTGCTGTCTGAAGAACCAGTGGAGATAGGGTCATCTCTGGAGCCCTACCATCACACAGTAAAAAGGAGAGGTTAGACCATTCGGAGTATGAGATGCAAAGTAGAGGATGAGAAACTTACGTTGAGGCCGAGTCCCGGGCTGGAGGTGTAGGGCTGGGCAGACAGCTGTTTCAGGTTCTGGTACAACAGCTCCACCAGAGGCAGGTACAGAAGACAGATCCGAGCCTGCTGGTTCTTTAGATCATAGACAGTAAGATTTACCATTAGTAACAAAGTAGACACAGAGACTTCACTGTGAAATTCGGAAAAAGCTCAAATTGAAAGTAAAAGTCAACATTTCCATTTTGTACATTTCCAAAACATCACCGATTGTTTCTGATTGTATAATATATTGGGCAAATGGTTCCAAATACAAAGCAAAAAAAAGGGGGAGACCAAGCACATCCCTGCCTTACTCCTCTTTCCAGAGTGTGTCAGCTGACTGTTCACCACCAGCTGAACACCTCCAAGACCCAGGAAATTGTTGTTAACTTCTCACGCAATGCTAGACCAATATTACTCCTGTATATCTCTTTCTGTATCTATCTTTTTAGGCACACACACCTCCAAAACGCTCAAATGGAAACTCCGCTCAGACCACATCTACAAGAAAGCCAATCAAAGATTATTCTTCCTCTGGCAGTCCAAGAAATTCAGAGTCAGACCCAGTGCTCCTCCTACTATTCTTCTATACCCCCATCAGGCTAGTCTTTCAAACAAGGATATAAGGTGATAATTTAGGGCTGCAACTAACTAACTAAAGGTTTCAAATATAGTGACCTGGGCACAAATCAAGACGTTTAAATCAGAATCAGAATCAGAATTACTTTTATTTATCCCCAAGGGGAAATTCTTTTCGTTACATGTGCAACCGACCAGTAGAGACAGAAAGTATTAAAACAATATAAGATATATAGAAAATAAAAATAAAATACAATAGCTCTATATAATGTCTACCCCATTTAACTTAACTTATAAGTGTCTTTATTAATCAACTAAACCCCCGATATGAACAATACTCAACTAAACCCCCGATATGAACAATTTTACAATAAGATTAACTCTACTATCCTTGTCTATTTACATATTCACATGATCATGTACAGTTTGTGTATATAAGTGGACTTAATATTGCACAGTGGACTTAATATTGCACAATGACTTCACAAGCGGATTTACAGCACAGAGTTCAGTAGTTTGATGGTGACAGGCAGGAATGGTTTCCTGTGTCTCTCGGTGGAGCATCGTGGCAGTAACAGTCTGTTGCTAAATGAGCTCTTGACCAGCACTTTGTGGAGCGGGTGGGAGGGAAAGTCCAGAATAGTCCTGATTTTGGACAACATCCTCCTCTCCAACACAACAGTCAGAGAGTCCAGCTCCTCCCCCACAACATGTCTGGCCTTCTTGATGATCTTGTTGAGTCTATTAGTGTCCCACACGCGCAGACTGCTGCCCCAGCAGGCCACAGCATACGAGATGGCACTTGCCACCATAGACTCGTAGAACATCCTGAGCATTGTCCTGCAGATGTCAAAGGACCTCAGCCGCCTCAGAAAGTAGAGACGGCTCTGGCCCTTCTTGTAGACAGTGTCTACGTTCTTGCCCCAGTCCAGTTTATTGTCCAAATACACCCCCAAGTACTTGTACTCCTCCACAATGTCCACCCCCTGGATGGAGATGGGGGTCACAGCAGCTTTGGTCCTCCTCAGATCCACCACCAGTTCTTTGGTCTTCGTCACGTTGAGCTGAAGGTGGTTGTTCTCGCTCCAGGTGACAAAGTTGTCCACCACAGTCCTGTACTCCCTCTCATCACCACCGCTGATGCATCCAACCACTGCAGAGTCGTCAGAGAACTTCTGAAGGTGGCAGGACTCTGTGCAGTGGTTGAAGTCTGTGGTGTAGAGGGTGAAGAGGAAAGGAGAGAGGACGGTCCCTTGCGGCGCCCCGGTGTTGCTGATGACACTGTCAGACACACAGCTCTGCAGCCGCACATACTGTGGTCTGCCAGTGAGGTAATCCACAATCCAGGACACCAGAGGGGCATCTACTTGCATCGCTGCCAGCTTCTCAGCCAGCAGAGCCGGCCTGATGGTGTCGAACGCACTGGAGAAGTCAAAGAACATGATTCTCACAGTGGTAGCCGGCTTGTCCAGGTGGGCGTAGACTCTGTGGAGCAAGTAGATGATGGCGTCGTCCACTCCGAGGTGGTGCTGGTAGGCAAACTGGAGAGGGTCCTGTAGATGCTGCACCATGGGTCGCAGCTGCTCCAGGACCCAGTCGCTCCAGAGTCTTCATGACGTGGGAGGTCAGTGCCACAGGCCTGTAGTCCTTGGGGTCGCTGGGGCCTTGGCGTCTTTGGGACAGGAACGAGGCACGATGTCTTCCACACCAGGGGGACTCTCTGAAGACTCAGGCTCAGGTTGAAGATCTGTTGCAGAACTGCACTGAGCTGGGGGGCACAAGCTTTCAGGACTCTGGGCTCACGCCATCAGGGCCTGCAGCTTTTCCAGCTCGGAGTCTCTGCAACTGTCCCCTCACCTGGTCAGCAGTGAAAGTCAGAGTGGAGGTGTCAGGAGGGGGAGGGGTGCCGGTGATCTCCAGGAGAGTGCAGTCAGACTGAGGGTATGAGGACGAGGTGTGAGCGGGGCCGTCTTGCAGAGGGTGGGGGAGGGAGGGAGAGAGGAGTGGCTGCTGGCTGCCGCTCTGCAGTAGAGACTTCTGGGAGGAGGTCAGAGACTGCAGTGTCATAACGGTTGAAGAACCTGTTAAACACGTTGGCCTTGTCCACACTGTCCTCGATGCCTCCACCACTGGTTGGCTTGTATCCAGTGATGGTCCTCATGCCACTCCAGACTTCCCTGATGTTGTTCTGCTGGAGCTTCCACTCCAGCTTCCTCCCGTGCTTCTTCCTGGCCCTCTTCATTTGCACTCTCAGGTCCCTCTGCGTAGCTCGCACCTCCTCCTTGTTGCCCGCACTGAACGCCTTCTTCTTCTTGTTGAGAGTGATTTTAATGTCCTTGGTAATCCATGGCTTGTTGTTCGAGTAACAGCTCACGGTCCTGGCTGGGACGACGTTGTCCTCACAGAAGTTGATGTAGCTAGTGATGCACTCAGTAAGCCCATCGATGTCCTCTCCGTGGGGCTCAGTGAGTGCCTGCCAGTCTGTCAACTCAAAGCAGTCCTGTAGTGTCTCCAGTGTTCCGTCAGTCCATCTTCTCACTGTCCTCGTACTCGGGGGCTGACGTTTCACTAGAGGCACATAGGAGGTGGTGAGATGAACCAGGTTGTGATCAGACCTTCCCAGTGGGGGAAGGGGGGCTGAGCTGTATGCATCCTGAACATTTGCATAAAGCAGGTCTATTGTTCTTCCCTCTCTGGTGGGACAATCCACAAACTGTCTGAAAGTGGAGAGAGTCTTGTCCAAGCTCACGTGGTTGAAATCACCGGAAACGGCGATGAAAGCGTTGGGGTGAGCGGTCTGAATCCGGGCTATTGCAGAGTGAATAGTGTCACAGGCACAGTGGGGGTTGGCAGACGGGGGCACATAAACAGCCACGAAGATAACGTGGGAAAACTCCCTGGGCAAATAATATGGACGTAACCCAACAGCACACAGTTCCACGTCCTGATTGCAGATGCGCTCTTTGACCGTGATGTGACCAGGGTTACACCAGCGTTCATTCACAAACACGGCAAGTCCGCCCCCTTTGCGCTTACCGGTGCTGGCGTGGTCCCTGTCGGCGCGCACCGTGTGGAAGCCCGTGATGGAAGCGCTGTCAGCGGTAATGTCCTGGTGCATCCATGTCTCCGTAAAGCACAAACTTCCACCTTAAAGTTATTCTGTGGGACTGGTCTGAGAACTCTGCTACTCTGAGCTGTGAAAGCCCTGCCCAAAGGGAGGAGTTCCTGATTATAGTCCGTCTTTGTTAAACTCAACAGTGTTTAGTCTCACCAATGTAATGTTCTGTGAAACTTTCCTCACTGTACTGGATTGAATACGCTACATTACTCTGTTTTTGAGTCTGCATCTTGTCCTTAGGATGAACCAGTTTTTGATTTTGTACACAGGAATATCATGTTGCCTAAAAATCCTTTTTAGTCACCAAAGGGTAACCACAAACAGAGAGGTTTTTCCTCCTTCTTAGCCACTGAGATTCCCGTCCTCTTCTCTGATAGTGGAAAAATCAAGAAAAGCCAGACAGTTGTTTGATGTTGGAGTCCACGGCATTAATACGCTCTGAGAACTCTTGTTTCTTGATCATCACAAATGTATCATCCACATAGCGGTACTAAAGACTTTCAGAGGTGTGCCCAAAAGGCAGGTCAAGGCCTTCTTCTCAAACTACTCCATGAACAGGTTTGCCACGAGGTGAGAGACAGGGGATCCCATTGCACAGCCGTGAATATGTAGAAGTGTCCCCAGAATTGGAAGCACGTTGTGTTAAGACAGTTTGCAGATGATTTCAGGTGTAACTTTGATCCTGTCCTGTGAGGTGGAGTCCTCCTGCAGTCTCTTCCTCTCCACTGCCGATGCCTCAGAGGTCGGTATAAAGGTGAACAAGGACACCACATTATATGAAACCACAAGCCACTTGTGCAGATGTTTCACTTTGTCCACAAAGTGCTGCATATTCGCCACATGATGTTCTGAGTTTCCCACCAGTGGAGCCAAGATAGTAGTCAAATGCTTGACTACATTGTATGTGATGGAGTTTAATGGGTCTAAGTGGAACATTGTCTTTGTAGGTAGAGAGGCCTGTCTATCACCTCCTCCTCCTCAAGCTTCTGTAAATATTATTATAAAAATGTCCTTTTGTATGTGCTTTAGAGTCTGTGTCATCCAGAAAACTACTGGATAATGAAACACAGCTGCGATAATTTGTTTAATAGTTACAATCAGTCGTTGCAACCCTAGCAATATTTTTGCACCTTTGTGGTTTTTAACCCATTCACTGTTTACAAGAAAAAATACATTTTTAGGCGCATTTTTGCAAACTTGTGAGGGATTGCAAATGTAAATCGTTACCACAGTAACATCACATGAAATGAATAAATGACCAGAAGCTGCTGTACCAGTACTGCACTCATCCAGGTGCAGCTCCTCACCTTAAAGGCAGTGTAGCGGTCGTCCATGGCGTGTTTTATGAGCAGGTTTTTGAGCACACTCACAGCCAGCTGCCGGACCTCGGGGGCCAACTGGAGTGCCTCAGCCACCTCCCTGAGCAGCAGACCCACCAGGAAGTGATTTCTACAGAACTCCTCCGTCAGGTTGTACTCCAGGCTCTGCTCTACTGTGGGTAAGATAACATATTTTAATTCACATCAATAAAACATTATAGTCTACTTACTTACTACTACTACTACTACCTACTTATGTATTACAGAGTTCTAACAGATTTTTGCAGATTGTTATTACAATTTAAATACAAGCAACAATCCAATAAAATGTGCTTGGATGCACCGCAATGAAAATGCAGACTTGTATACAATGATAATGCCTGATGATTATGTCTTTACACTATACTATAATAAATCGATCATTCGTTAACCAGATTTGTAGGATGTGCATGACAGTGTGGAAGAAATAATTACTGTTGGCTGCTCTAAACACATCAGGACATTGTGTTGACAGACAAATATGCAATAATCAAAACGTTCAAGGCATTTGGCTCTCTGTCAACTAAAACCAAGGAGAGAACATCAGAGAAGGAAATACTCAGTTTAAATATCTAGTTAATCTCTGTGTCTGAAACGAGAAGCTCCCAAAAGCCAAGCACTTAACAAGTCCCCAAGACAGACAGTTCGCCCCCTTCAGACCTGGCATTCAGATTAGCATTGAGACGATTAATCAACTAATCGTTACTTGTAGACTAAAATAACTGTATTTTAATCGTTCTGTTAAACTGTTCTCTGGAGTATATAGACCCTCAAATTTTAGTTGGCAGTTGGCATTACAGAATCAAAATAAAAAGAATACATTTTCATCAGTAATAATGTAGAAGAATTCAGTCACCATATTTCTAGTTTTATTTTCAAAAACGCATAAAAAAAATCTCAATGTACAACACAAATAATTGTTTGACTAATCAATAAATCGAAAAAATAATTCACTGACTAGTTTAATACTAAAATAATCGTTGGTGACAGCCCAGTCCATATAATGATTTCAAAATATGACCATGATTATTTTTTTAGAGTCGACTAGTCACAATTAATCCATTAATCGTTGCATCCTTATTTAAATGTAATTAAATTCCATATCATCATGAAGTAGAGAGCAGAGTCATATCACTTTAATTTGAATACATCTTATGTTTTGACTGGTAGTTGTATCTTCTTTAAAAAAAAATAAAAATGAGTTTAGATTCCTGTCATCTGGTTGTCTTTCCGTTTTTATATCAACAATTTATAAAAAGATGAGCTAAACGCAAAGTCTGATGGATGCTGAGCTTGCTGCGATGATGTTAGCACCAGCCTTGTTCAGAGTGATTGAGCGAATGCGTTAGTGGAGGTCAACAGCACAAGTGCAGATGGCGACCAGTGGCATTGATGTGTCACCTACCTACAGTCCCAAAAAGCTCCGTCGCATATGGAATAAAATCTGACCACAGAACAGGCAGAACACAAAAACAGGGAGGAGGGGTAAAAACAAAGAAACTGGGAGTCTGACGTAACATAGGGTGACCAGATTCAGATTCATAAAAAGGAGGACACCTGCTTCGCGGGCGCTGGAAAAAAGAGACAGTATTTGTGTAACCAGGAATTTCTGTTTCTGGTTATTTTTTATGTATAATTTGTTAAATTGAGATTTGGAATCTCATCTCCAGGAGAATCCTGGTCTTACAAAGGGTTTAAATTGAATATTGTGACTATGTGTATCAGATGGTCTGGGGCCCTTACCAGGACACATTTAACAAACTGTGTGCGTACAGCTGCAGTATTCTAGTGTATTTTAGAGCTCAGTTTATAAGCCTATATAACTATATACTTTTCATCGGGTTATTTTCAATCTTCTCAGTCTGTGCTTTAGACAGAGCAGAACAAACACAACAGGATCTAAGCCATTCATGGCAATTGAACGAGCATTTTATTTTGTGTTTCCTTGTGCGTGCCGCCGTGGTTAGGTCAGTGCAGTTTACGTCTCAAAAACTGCACTGACATTTTCATCTGGGATTAAACATCTTTCCGCAAATATTAGATACATTTTTGTGACATGACGCACTCCATTATGACAACTTATGAAACTATGAGAACTTAATCATAGTCACCTACCTGTCTTCACAATAAATCAGTTTAGGTACATTTTCTGATCAGAGCAGTGTGTCCACTCGCTGTGTCAAGTGTGAGAGCGCAGAGGAGGTGTGAGGAGGGAAAATGTGGGGTTAAATGCACACTGCTGCAGAATTGTATCTGATCAGATCTGCCAAGAATGTCACCAAAACTTAGAAAAGTGGCCCACACGGAGCTGTCGACTGCTACAGAGTTAAAACTCTAGACATTTGGAGGTAATTTAGAAATTCCTCCAGGACGTTTTTTTTTTTTTGGTCCCAAATGGAGTAGGGGGAGGACATCTGGTCACCCTACGTAACATAATATGGCATGCAGCATTTTTCACACATCATTCAGTAGCGTGTACATTTTTTGTGTAAGGCACGTCAAACAACTGTCAGTGCATCGTGTTGGACCAGCCCTGGGCAGAGTGAAAGAGCATGGAGTGTGAAGAATAAAGATTATGCACCAACATTATTTTAATCTGAAAAATTCCCCCAAATATTCTGACTGAGTAGGAGCAAAACTATGGGCAGTATAACGGATGTGGTAATTTGTTGCTTTTTTTTTGTTGTTGCTTTTTTTTCTCCGTGGAGCTATTGTTTTGCTCATTTTAACTTTATACTTTGAAGAGGAAACTGAAAGTAGTTGCTCTGTTGTTGTTCTAACTCTGTAGAGCTTGTTTTCTAAGTATGGAGAGATAAAGAACACTTTACAACAATTAAAATCCTCAATACACACACTAACAAACATTTTATTGTAGGAGAATTTATCAGCTGTGTATGATCTGTGATAAGTGTGAGCAAAGCTTGTAGTGTTTGAGGTCTTACAAGAGAAAATGGAATTTCTCACCATTGCTAACTACTGCAAAAATCCTGAAATTGTGATGTCATCTGCATAATCTCTATAGACCCTTCCAGTGCTTGTAAACAAAACACTGTGTTCTATAGCCTGGTACCATTCCATGATATAGCATTAATGCATTTTCAATGGGGGAGTTAGCTTTAGACTCCAAACATCTCAAACTATGAAAAACCAGGGATATATTCGATCTCATGTTCATACCATCAGAGCCTCGGAAGAAAACTTTACCACATGTAAATATTTTGGTTAAATTGTTTCTGTTAGCTCAGTTGCTCAGACTGCTGCCCCTGCGACCCGGCCCGGAAGAAGATGGATGGATGGATGGATGGATGGATGTTTCTGTTCGCAGTTAGCACCAAAATTAGCATACATGCCAAACACTTTGTAATAAACATTTCTTAAAGCTAACGTTATCGGTACATACTGTGACAATTTTTGTCACGTGAGAGAAAGATTCATGTTTTCTTCTCGTGTCTCTTATGCAGCAGGAGCCTGAGATGTCTGTTTTATTAATAGAAGTGTAAAAACAGACACGCATTTAATGCAAGTAGAATTAAACAACACTGCCAACTCACTCATGGTGGCAAATATGTCCGAAACTGTTCCTCAAAAATGTCTAACAAGAACCTTGGACACATGAAAAGGTCAAAAATAGAACAATATTTCGCCTAGCAATAATTCGGATCAGAATCTGAGAACTAAACATTTTAAAGCTTTTAGTACAAATTATCCAAAGACATACTCCTGCATGACGTGACCAGCTGCATAAACTGCATAAAAGTCTCTAACGTCTCAGAGCAATCAGCGCAGATATCGCCACAACAACAGCCACAACAATTTGACATTAAAATGTATGTTTTGTTTCACCAGCTGCCACAAATCCTACAGTAATAAGTGAACTTTAGAGGTTGGAGTTCTGGACAGTTATCAAATGTGATGAACATAAATAACAACCATGTGTCTGCGGTGTCTACAAATTACAGCTTCCCCAGTCAAATGAATGTGATAGAATGCTCTAGCAAATACCAGGCTACATGTGCACATCAGTCCTGGAAGGGTCTATACAGGTTAAAAGAGATTTGCTGAAATGGATGGGTCAGTTATTTGTGGTGAGAAGCGTGAAGCATTTGTGGAAAGTGTGGGATACTAGATTCACAATCACCTTGCACCCGCTGCAGCTTGGTACGTCCAAAAGCCATGGGCAGGTTCAGAGGGATGAAGTGTTCATGGTTGCAGACAGTCATGAGAAATTCAAATTTCATCTCAGACAGCACCTGGACGCCAGAACAAAACAAACAGTAATTACTAAGAGACGCATGAAAATACTCGATATCTAGGACAGGAATTTGCAAGTCAAATAAGGAAGTTGTAAATCTAGACAGAGATAGACTTAGTAAATGTAGTTGGGAGTTAGGTTTAACTTGGGAGCAACCTTTTGACGTTGAAATAATGTGTGCAGTGTTTTAACCACTTACATATTTGTGAAGTATATCAAGAGTGGCCTGAACGGTGGCCTGAACGGTCTGGACTGAAGGCCCTGAGCACCAGAGCAACAGAGGCCCAGTTCTACCACACCAAACAAGACCCACGGTGTAGGCTGTGCAAAGAATCTCCTGAGACAGTCAGCAAATAACTGCAGGGTGTAAGATGCTGCAGGGAAAGCATACATGGAACGCCATAACCAATAACCAAGTGGCTGGCATAGTGTACATATACGCATATACACACAAACACAAACACAAACACAAACACAAACACAAACACAAACACAAACACAAACACAAACACAAACACAAACATATATATATATATATATATATATATATATATACATATATACATACATATGTAGGACGCGATAAGGCAAACTATTGCTGACTACTTTGGAAGCTGGATTAAACTTTGCAAAAATAATTGTTTCTATTTAAAAACGGATTAAAATGAACTCTGATGAGCCATTAAACATATAAATGACTTCTGCTTGACTGAATGACTTGAACACCTTATTCATGAACTGACTCTTATAGGATGAAACTACAATGTTGTGTTATTTTGTGAATGTTCTTTTGTGGATTCAAATGTTTTATGAATCGTCTTGTGAACATGTCAGTGTCATAATATGCATTTCAACGGACAATGAAAATTGCCTTTAACTTGGGTTAATGTTCAAAGTACGGAAATCTGGCTAATGTCCAGCCCTGACCCTTAGGTCATGCATCCTGCCACACAGACAGACTCATACTGAGACCTCTGAGTCAGGTCAAGTTTCTGATTGGCTGGAAGTTAGTGCCAAAGCCTGAGTGCTGACTGATAAAAAGCCTATGAACTGACCAAGCAAGAGTTCTTCTTCGGAGCAAACAGAGAGAAAGCAACTGAGTTCCGAGCAACTGCCGGGCACAGCCAGGCCCAGCCTCGTCTCAGTACAAGTCCCAACGGAGGAGCCGCACATGGTGGTTCAACATGAGAATACCATCTAAGCCCTCCTAAAACCAAGGAACAGAGGAGCCTGAGAGCACCTTGTGCTTATCAACAAACAGAAAACAAAGGCCCAAGAAGCTAATTCTTCTCTCTCCTGCAAGATCTACACCCGTCTTTGACGTGATTTTGACTGCACACATGCATTTTCAAGCAAAGAACCTTGTGCGATTCTTCAGTCTACAACAACAACCTTCAGGTTTTAATCTGTGACCATTTGCTGCCGGACCCAGACGCTCAACAAAGAAGCGTCCCCCTCTTCCTTCTTTCTTCACTGGAGGCGTCTTCAGGGAAAATCTTCCAGACCGCAGCCGTGTCCCTCTCAGCCCCAAATCCGGTGCTCTGCCGGCATCTGACCCTCAGGGCACGACATATGTATATATATATATATATATATATGTATGTACACACGTTAAATGGTCATTAACAGCTGGGTCTTCACCTCTTGAAATGCGATTTTTAAATACTGCAGAATAATGATTGAAGTAGGAGACATAGCATGCTACGTTGCCACAAATGAACATGGATGATTATTGTATATTTCAAAGCCTGGTAGACCAGAAGTTCTCGGTGCGGCACCATCTTGAAAACACAGTTTTTTACCATACCAAAGTACCAAAAATGATATCTGTGGGACAAACTGTGGGTGCCAAGCGGCCCATCATTACCAGGTGTTTCCGGACTGTGCTGTTGCTCAGAAATATTGGATTGAGATTAACAAACCATCACATATTGTCTTTTCCACAGGCATCCCACTGGACTTTAGAACAATGTAGCTTACGCTCCTGCTATAGACACAATAAATGGATACCTTTGAAGGCGGGGAAAAGGCCATCGCCAAAAAATGGATTGAGACAAATTAAGCCAAGACTGGACTGACATGTTTATAGACATTAGAAAAATTGAAAAATTATATTCAGACTTAATTGAAAATGGACATATCTGAAATATTTAGCACTAAGTGTGACGTATATGGGGGACTGGATGTGCTGTAATTTTATTTCATTGAATGTTCTGTGCCATTTGTATTTTTATTTTACTCTCTGGTCATGGTCTGTGTGTTATATGCTGACTGAAACTGAAACAAAAATACATAAATAAATAATAACATATTGTTTACCTCATATAAAAAAGCAGTAAGTAAATGTATTTAAAATCTCTACTTTAATCTTGGAAACTAAAATTCAACAATACAAGCGTTTCTTATCCACTTCCTTGATTTGTTAAAATAAATGTATCTAATTTTGAAAAAATATTAATATTTTGGACATTTACCTTTGGATCCTTCAGGGTGAAGTGACACATGTAGTGATTGACCAAAGAAAACCCGAATCCTCTGTTCATCAAAGTCAAGCACCTCTGAAAGGAAAGACCATATCAGAACAAACTTGAAAAGAACAGCACATATAAAGATATTGTAAATCAGTCAATCGCATTTTTATATGTTGTGCAACTTCATAAAACTCTAAACATTTTACAATAATATGAGCAGAAAATTGCTTTTCTTTCCTCTTAATTAATGTTCATTATTTTTTTATTCTATTTTGTTTATTACTTTTGTACTTATTGCCAATTTGCTTTTTAAGATGCTTTGCTATGTTTTAAGCTGCTTGGCATTCCACAAAGTGGATCCAGGCATAGTGTGTTATTTATCCTTCAACTACTGTACAGCTTTGGATGGGCCAGCATCAGCCAGTAAATTGTTTTATTACATTACAATTTACACTGCCTGGCCAGGAAAAAGTCAATTCAACCAAGCAAATAGGTTCAAATCTCCTCCTAACCCTAACCCTTCAACACCGTATTTAAACCCAGCTGATGGAGTGAGTGGCTTCTCATCTCTGTAACAACCGTTAACTTTTAACTGGATGTTTTTATGTTATTTGACCACCATCTGTGTGGTGTTCCATCTACTGTGTTCATATGTTTATTGAAAAACAAAATGCATAAATTAATATTTATATATATGTTTAACTTACAATCATTAGGTTGAGACTTAAGTATGAAATAACAACCATGTGAAAAGACAAATCCTGTTGTCGAGGAAAAGTCCAGTGTGTTTGAGAATGGTCAAATCATTGGGATCAAACGAGAAAACATCTAAGGAGATTGCAGAAACTACCAAATTGGATGAAGAAGGAAGAACGCATTAATAAAAACTGGAAGGACAGTGGAGAACCACTGAACTGTGGTTGGAGAGGCAGGTTAAGTGATGCACCCATCATGCCTAGTGCCTACTGTACGAGCCTGTGGAGGATCTGTGGAATGATCTGAGGAGCTGCAGTTAGTCAGGTCTAGGTCCAGTAACACTATGTGCCCAAAGAATTAGATCAGCTGACAACCTGAACATCCTGAATGACCAGGTTATTCCATCAGTGGATTTTTCATTGATTCCACGATGACAATACCAGGATTCAAGGATTCAAGGAGCTCACATTGTAAAAGAGTGATTCAGGGATTTCACACATGGAATGGCCTCCACAGAGTCAAATCTTAACCCCATTATGAATCTTTGTAATGTGCTGGAGAAGGCTTTGCATAATGGTCAAGCTCTCTACCATCAATACAAGATGTTTGTGAAAAATTATTGCAACACTGGGTGGAAATGCATGTTTTAAGCATAAGCTTTCTGAAACAATGCCACAGCAAATGTGTGCTGTAATCAAAGCTATGGTCCAATGAAACATTAGAGTGCGTGACTTTCATTTTCTGTGGCGACTTTTTTCTTTGGCCAGGCACAGTGTAGGTGTAACCAGAATATCAGCTGAATAAATATCTAGAAACCAATAAAGAAAACTCAGTGTATCCCTACTTTAACTAAAACTGAACGCAGCATCCCGTGATAACCTCCTCTATGAAACACATTCTTGGGGCAGAAAACTGATACATGACACATTCAAAGCAACATCTGGCAGACCTTGATGAAATTGGCCAGACTGATGTTGATGGCACGGGCTTCCTCTGGGACCTCTAAATGGCGGATGGTGATGTGGGGCATGATGGACAGGATCAGGGACTGCAAGGCCTGGTGGAAGCTCTCGGGAAAGCGCTGAGTCCGGGGCATCTGAGCCATCACACAAGAAGATACAGAAAGAAAGAATGGCACAAGAGAAACAAGCGATCACAAACTCACATGCTTGGAAAGAATTCTGTTGGAAAAATATGTCACTTTTTTTATAACACCGTGTCAATGTGCTCATTATTCACAGGGAAATAACTGTTTGAGAAATACCTTTGGAGCAAACTTTTGGTCATAGGGAAGAAGGCCATTACAAAATGGATGACACAAACTGCACCAACAATCAAGGACTGGACCAAAATTGTAAGTAAAATTCGAAATGTCAGTTAAATGTAAAAAAGGACATTCAAACTGTAATTTTGGCCCATTTTATTTTAACTGGATGTTTTTATGTTATTGGATCACCATCTGTGTGGTGTTCCATCTACTGTGTTCATATGTTTAACATTGTTTTGTTAACACAAAAGAACTACATCCCAATATTTAAGAGTTTGTTAATGGAGAAAATTGTGCAGCACATTATTGGGAACCTTCTCACGGCCCTTGAGGACATCCAAAGCAAGTGCCCTCTACGTAAGGACTATTCACCCTCCTTAGTCTGCTGGTCCAGTTTCTCTCTCAGGATTGTCACACTCTTAAACAAGCTCTTTGCTTAAGCATACAATATGCACTTACGTTGAAAATGTAAATAGTAATCTGTTATTATAGCGCTAGCTCATAGCATGCCATACTAAAACATAGTACATTTATTTATATATTGTAAAATTTGATCTAGTGCTTCATTTCTGCTTGGATGCCAAACTGCATTTCTTTTCTCTTTAGTTTTACAAATAATGGCAATAAAGTTGAAGCCAAGGTAGTCTAAATGGGTAGGTCTTTCTAAAGGTCAGGGGAGATCGCCAGTAAGAAAGAATTTCAGTTTTTTTGTATATTCTGCTTGTATATGGATATTGGCCCAATATTATGAAGGAAATGCATCACATTAGGCATTAGCTGGAAATTTCAGCTTTGATCAAAAATCCACTTTTTATGTTCCGTTCCATCGATTGTAACATCATTAATTGTTTTTGATTGTCTAATATACTGGGCCAGTGGTTTAGATAGAGAAGTTTTAAATGCTGAATTTCATCATTAATTTGAAGTGAAAATGTATTTCTGACTCTAACTGAAAAATTCTAACATTTATTCTTAATTTCATTTGCTGGATTTTGCAGTAAACCTTTTCATTACGATTTCTCTTTAAAAAATTAAAATGAAAAAAAAAAAGTGCCTTTTAAATATTCAATGCATAGACTTCACAATCTAAATCCAGAAACTAAAATTTGAAGTGAATCCAAGGAAGAATTGATCCTTTGCTGTGACATTTGTCACTGTAAATTTAAACGGTTGAATTTGGAGGGTTGAAAATATATGTATTGACATTTTTAAAAGTGATAAAATAATAATAATAATAAAAAAAAAAAAAGTGAAAACCATAAAGAAAATGTTTACTGTGGACTGAATTTTTGAATTAAAAATGTTGTAATGTAAGAAGTTTAACGGCATTCAAAATATAAAATCTGAGTAAACATACAATCTTCCGTATCGTACCCTTCACCATTAAGCAAAATTGCACTTTTAGAAAAACACCATGTTAGATTTTATGACTCTAAAAACCATACAATGTAAATATTGTAGCAGTAGTGCACATTTGAATTGATGACATGGTCTGGCAGCAAGCCTTGAGCTCATATTCAAACATGCTGGACCTGAACCAGACACTGACAGGCCTTTGTGTAGATTATCAAACGGTACACATTTCATTTCCCTTACAAATACTGTGAAGGAGTAGAACTGTATGACGTGTTGCTACATGTTGTAAATGTGTGCTTTATATTACATTTAAAATATGAGTCATAACCAACCTTCATGCGGTTTCCCTCTTGTAGGTACTGAGCCATTGACTTAGCCATTGTTTCAAAGAAGAACCAAGAATACTATAAAAAAAAAAAGAACAAATATGAGACTTTAAGACTGAAACTATTTTCAAATGAGTAATCCAAACAAATGTATAAATATATATATTTCAAGAAGTCACATTGAATAATTTGAATGAACCAACTGTACATGCTTTCAATGGATTTCAAGTGAAGGATGCGCCCTGCTGGTCAATTAGAGAACTACAAAAGCGGTGGCTATAGTAGGTAGATGGAGAAGAGACCTTAAGTAGTTTGTTGCTGGTGTTGAAGTCTGCAGTTTGCTTCAGCACCGCAGTGACAGCAGTGGCCAACACCTCATGAGTGGTGGAGACGTTTCCTGAAGAAGGACTGCTTACAAAGACATACTGTCAAAATAAGGGATTCAAATTGCATTAGGGTTTACAATGTGAAGAGGAAACATTTACCATCATTTTACAGTTGTATTTATGTTGGATTTGTATATACAGATATACAATTTTTTATTTATGTCAAGGTAATATATCATCTCATATTGTCTGATTAAGAGAAACAAAAAAGGCTAAATGAATATTCCTAATCTACACATATTTGCAATTCATTCATAAATGTTTGACCTGGTTACATAACTTTATTTGATCGTTTTTTTTGAAAAATAATTCTAATTGTTTGCATACAGTCAGGTCCATAAATATTGGGACATGGACACAATATTCATCTTTTTGGCTCTATACACCACCACAATGGATTTCAAATGAACAAACAACAAACAAGATGCGCTGCAGACTTTTAGCTTTAATTTGAGAGTATTTACATCCAAATCAGAAGAATGGTGTAGGAATTACAACAGTTTGTATCTGTGCCTCCCACTTTTTAGGAGCCAAAAGTACAGGGACTAATTGGCTGCTCATGGACATGTATTAGCCC
This sequence comes from Rhinogobius similis, assembly GCA_019453435.1. Classification (NCBI taxonomy): domain Eukaryota; kingdom Metazoa; phylum Chordata; class Actinopteri; order Gobiiformes; family Gobiidae; genus Rhinogobius; species Rhinogobius similis. Next base: position 914,765 of record CM033640.1, on the reverse strand, counting down.
TCTCATTTACAAGGAGTAGATAAAAGGTCTACAGTTCATTTCAAGTGCTCTATTTGCATTTGGAATCTGTTGCTGTCGACTCTTAAAGAGAGCTGTCACTATCAGTCAAGCAAGCCATCATTAGACTGAAGAATCAAAACAAACCCATCAGAGATACCAAATATATTAGGTGTGGACGACACATTCTCAAAAAGAAAGAACACACCGGAGAGCTCAGCAACACCAAAGACCACAGAAAACAACTGAACGAAGAATTCTTTTCCTGTTGAAGAAAAACTCCTTCACAACAGTTGGCCAGATCTAGAAGAGAAGACTCCACCAGAGAGAATACAGAGGGTTCACCATAAGCCAAACCACCAAACAACACTAAAAAGCCTTCACTCTATGGGCAGATGAGACAAAGATCAACTTGTACCAGAGTGATGGGAAGAGAAGAGTCTGGAGAAGGAAAGGAAGATCTGATGATCCAAAGCATACCACATCATCAGATAAGTAGGTGGTGGTAGTGTCATGGCTGTCAGTGGGACTGGTTCAGTTGTATTTATTGTTGATGTGACTGCTGCCAAAAGCAGCAAGATGAATTCTTAAGTGTTTCAGGCAAATGATCTGCTCATTTTCAGCCAAATGCTCCAGAACTCATTAGATGGCACTTCACAGGGCAGATGGACCATGACCCAAAGCATACTGCCACACCAACCAAAGAGTTTTAATGCAAAGAAGTGGAATGTTATGCAAGTGCCAATTCAATAACCTGACCTGAATCTGATTGAGCATGCATTCCACCTTCTAAAGACAAAACTGAAGGGTAAATGCCCCAAGATCAAGCAGGAACTGTAGACAATTGCAGTAGAGGCCTGGCAGAACATCACCAGGGATGAAACCCAGCATCTGCTCAATGAATTCCAAACTTCAGGCTATAATTGAGTAGAAAGGACTGCGACCAAGTATGAAAAAGTGACAGTTTGATTTATGATTTTTAATTTGTCCCATTACTTTTGGTCTCTTTAAAAGTGGAAGGCACATGTACAAACTGTTGTAATACCTACAACCGCTCTGGAGCGAAATACCCCCAAATTAAAGATGGAAGTCTGAAGTTAAAGCGCATTTGTTTGTTTAATTTGAAATCCAGTGTGGTGGTGTATAGAACCATAACATTAGAATTTTGTCAATTTATTTATTTAGGATCTCATGTCCCACTGCATATGGATCTGACTGGATGTGCTGGTTTTTCCAAGGAAAATGTTGCAAAAATGGTTGTGACAAAGACAAAAATGAAAGAGGTGTTTCTGATGATCATATTTCTCTTATGCAGTAAACACACCAAAAATCCCATCTAACTATTGCACAAATTATTCAACCTTTTCTGATTTGACTGGACATTTAAATGTACCCAGTGACATAAAGTGGTGTATTATGGTAAAGTCAGTATCTGGGTCATATTTTGGTTGAATACCTTGACAAAAGAGCGCAGGTAGTGTTCCACCCCTTCTTCGTGACATTTCGACACTATATGTATAATCACTCTGTAACAGACATATACATATTTATCAGAAATTAGCATTAGAACATAAGTTAAATAGTTGCTGCACTATCTTTAAGGAGTCGCTAACCGCAGAGAGTTGACAGCCGTTTCATGGGCTTCTTTGGTTGCCGTGGTGAGCACCTCGAACAACTGCATCAGCACTGTGGGCAGGAAGTGGATGATCACATGCGTCTCCATGGCATGCAGGCACTAAATAGAACAGAAAGAAATGCAATTAAAAATGCCTCAACTTGTTATTTGGAGAAAACAGAATCTGGAGCATATTTTCTCAACACAGTCAACACGTTTTTCAGCCTTGGTCCTCGAAAATGTCTTGACCTGACAATCTTGTCGAGACCGTGATTTCAAACCTTCTTGACTTTCACATTTGTTGTCGAATAAATTGTAGTTTCCTACAATTTACAATTTTACAATTACAATGAGCTGCTACATATGTTGAAACACTCTACTTTAACCTTGGCTAAAACTGGAATTTGGAAACCCTTTCATGATACAACTATAGAACAAAACATTTTCCGCTCTTAGTCTTTTTCAAAATCCAATCAAATAAACTGGATATAATGAAATTGTGTGGCTTCTGTAAATTTGTTGATTATTAATTTAAATTTAAGATATTCATGATACCATAATGTGTGTGAAGGGCTGTGTGTTACATTTCTTGTTTCTCAGAAAAGTTATTAAAAGAATGAGATAGCAAGAACACCCCTTTGTCTTCGTTTAGTGTACTATGGGTCTGTTTCCAGAGTGGTATTGCTTTTTTTATCCAGCGGTGGGGTCTGTTGTCCTCTGTTCGAATGACATTGGCTCCGCCCTGATCCATAATGTGGTTTTTCTTTTTTCCTTTACAGTGATCTAGGATTGTGGACTTTAATTGTTATTGGTCTGCTTTTCGTTGTTGTGCCTGTGAGGTTTCTTTTTCAAAATTATATGTTTTTATGTTCTTTTTCCGAGTGGTGAAAACCCTGCCCATTTCCCCAGTGTACGTTTATTTAGTGCTGTGAATAGATTAAAGAAAATATATTAGTTTAATCACAGTTTTGAAATGTGATTAATCATAATTAATTGCACAGTGTGTTTAGGTGAATGTCAATCTTTAAATGTAAGATAAAATGTTCTGTTTTTTGCAAGTTATTTTTTTTTTTAAATCAAAAATATTTTTTATTACTTCTAAAGTCTAAATAAATTACCTGTTTAAAGGCCTTACTGGCTATGATTTAAGTTTATTTCATAATAATTCTCTATGGTCATATGTTACACAAAGGGTTAATGGGTCAAGGCCCTTCATTGCAGCTTGCGGGTGTAACTGGCTCATGGCGACAGATGTAAGTGGCTGAAGTTAGCGTGTTTCAGTGTTCTGCTGTAGTTTGGTGACATTTTTGGCCCATAATTCTTCGTTTTAATAACCGGGCTCACGTCAGCTTGATATGTGTATCACTCTAAATTAGTTCTACACATTATCAATCTGGACAGGCCCCTGTTGATGTCGTTGAGGAAAATGCGTGCATTTGAGCTGATTGGTCGCAGTTTTGCAAAAGCCTAGTTCTGGCAGATAAAAAGGCTCTATCTTTATGCTTTCTTTTTTTCAGGATTTTTTGGCCTACAGGCTTTATTGGACAGGATAGTGCAATAGTAAAATGGGGATGAGACTGTAGATGCAGCAAATTGCCACAGAGCTCCCAAAGCTGCAGCCTGGCATGTGTGCTATCCATCACCATTGAGCAGCACATTTATTGCTTTCTTATACATGTAAACATTTTACACCTGTGCCTAGATTTGTCTCTCACCTTAAGGTATTTTATAAGATCTGCGGGGCTGCCCTCAGAAGATGACCTGATCAGCTGGCAGTGTTGGAAAAAGTTATGTAAATGCAGGTCCTGTGACAAAAGAATATTGTCTCATTAATTCAGTCTTCACATTGTACTGACAAATTGTAATAGAAGGGTCAAGTACCTGAGCGTAGATGGTAGATGCGACGTGAATTCTGACTTTGAACAGTGATTTGGCGTTATCCACCCATTTGAGATCGGGCTGGGACTGAGAATGGAGTGAGAAGTCAGGTTTGTACATATCTATCTAAATATGTATCAATCTCTAGATCTAGACCTAGATCTATCTACATCTATATATCTATACACACACACACACACACACACACACACACACACACACACACACACACACACACACACACACACACACACACACACACACACACACACACACACACACACACACACACACACACACACACACACACACACACACACACACACACACACACACACACACACACACACACACACACACACACACACACACACACACACCTACACACACACACACCTACACACACACACACACACACACACACACACACACACACACACACACACACACACACACACACACACACACACACACACACACACACACACACACACACACACACACACACACACACATATATATATGTATATATACACATCCAGAGCTACTATCCAGGATGAAACATCCAAGATCCACAAGTACATCAAGGATAAGGGCCCAGAAGACGACGTGCTCAGTGAATGTCTCAGGCAATGGGGAACAAAGGAGGGACCATCATGGGAGGACAAGCCCCTACATGGGATGTACCACCGGAACATAACTGAAGTGGCTGATATCAAGAAATCCTACCAGTGGCTAGAGCCGGACTGAAGGACAGCACAGAGGCACTCATCATGGCTGCACAGGAACAGGCCCTGAGCACCAGAGCGATAGAGGCCCACACTAGACAAGACCCACGGTGTAGGCTGTGCAAAGAAGCTCCTGAGACAGTCCAACACAGAACTGCAGGGTGTAAGATGCTGGCAGGGAAAGCATACATGGAACGCCACAACCAAGTGGCTGGTATGGTGTACAGAAACATCTGTGTGGAGTATGGACTGGAAACCCCAAGGTCAAAGTGGGAAACACCTCCAAAGGTGGTAGAGAATGACCGAGAGAAGATCCTGTGGGACTTCCAGACACAGACTGACAGATGGTAATGGCAAACCAACCAGACATTGTGGTGGTGGATAAAGAGCAGAGGAAGGCCGTTGTGGTTGATGTGGCATCACCAAGTGATGGCAACATCAGGAGAAAGGAACATGAGAAACTGGAGAAATACTCCTTCCTGGAGAAGGCCTGGAAGGTGAAGGCCAAAGTGGTGCCTGTGGTGATCGGAGCACTTGGGGCAGTGACCCCCAAACTGGAGGAGTGGCTACAGCAGATCCCTGGAGGAACATCAGACATCTCAGTCCAGAAGAGTGCAATGCTAGGAACAGCTAAGATACTGAACCCTCAAGCTCCCTGGCCTCTGGTAGAGGACCTGAGCTCAGAGATGGATGAGACCACCCGCGGAGGGTGAGAAGGGAATTTATATATATATATATATACACATACACATACACTTACACATATACATATACATGCATACATCCACATACATATACATACGATATATATACGTAACCCTAAGAAGGAAATAAAAGAGGATTAAACAACAAACACAAACCTTCTTGGAGTCCTGGCAGCACAGATATCCTGGAGGTAGAGTGGCTGCTACAGGTAACTGCATGTCCACAGACTGCATCCTTCCATCTCTGAGCAAAGGCATCCACGAGTGACCCACTGAAATGAAAACAAGACATTATTCACCTTATTCCGGAAGTTGCTGTGGGCGCTCAACAGAAAATAAGTTCCACACGGACTACAAAGCCGTTTTCAGGCCGCCCAGTAAATCAGTGCGTTGCTGACTTGTTGTTACTCCTGTACTTTAAACATTTTACTCAAATCAGTCTACTTTATATGATGTTTTAGCGACAAGACTTGCGTTTACAACAGGAGCACGCATCTGTGGCAAAAAGAGGCAAAAGTGGGCAGGGCGGAATAAGGTGGATAGATTTATAACCTGTAACTACATAATAAATGCAGTATATGCAATGACATTTTAATAAAAAAAAAAAAATCTTCAACATTCCACTGAGTAGCAAAAAATGGGCAGTGCAATTGATAAAATGTGTTTCATGGCTTTTTCCCCTCATCTTTGTCCACAGAGCTTTTGTTTTGTTTCACTCAAATTAACTTCATTGTTGCTCCGACTGGCATCCTTTTTTTCTAATACATAATTCTACCAAGCCCAAGTTAGCTTACCTATCCCAAAGCCCTACACTTAACCAAATGATCTGTTCCTAAACTAATCTTACCCTAACTGCGAAAAAAGATATTATAAAAAAATAACATTTGCTAACATAGACACTAATGCAAAGTGGCGGTCTGTGGCATAAGTGGGTTGGGGGAAAAAATTAGACTTCTAACTGTACAAAGCTCAGCTAGCTTGTTAGCTACTAGCACAGGGAGATAAAGGACTCAACAACAATTAATTTCTTCCACAAACAGACTCAGAAACCTCTTATTTAAGGAAAAAAGGTTAATGACTTCAACTGTGTGTGTGATCAAAGTCTTCAGTTTTGCTGAAATTCCAAATGTCCAAATCCAAATGCTGGGGTGTCATCTGCATAAGCTCTACAGAAATGAATAGATGAAGTTTACCTAGCGTCTCCACGCCCTCTCTCTTTTTGCTGGTGGTCTTACTGCTGGACTCACAGCTGATGTGGTAGAAAGTAAAGAGGATGTGGTGTTTTTCGTGCACGTGGACAGGCAGTTCCACTTTTACCTGTGAAACAAATGCAAACATTTTGATGAAAATGGAAGTTGCAGATTCTATATGTTCTATTCAGTCAATTTAGTAATAACTAACACTTGGGCTGCAACTAACGATTATTTTAGCAGACTAGTCAGCTTTTTTTTTTTTATTAGTTGACAAGTCAAACAATCATTTCTATTGAACATTGAGACTTTAAACACATTTTGAAACAGATAAATGTTTTACATATGGTGACTGAAAGCTTCTAGATAGAGAATATTTATGCATATTGTATTATTGATGATAATCATGATTTAATAATGTCACTGTCTTTGTTCAGATAACAGTTCTGATTATCAAACTACATCTATGGTGCTCGTCACTGATGCAGTGGTTAAAGGCGTTGGTTGTTACCACTGCGACATAGTGGGCATGAAATAGAGTAGAATAAAACTTATTAACACAGGTTAAAACTGCATGCAGTAAAGACATTATGGCTGCAATTAACAATTAATTATTAGCTCTCAATTATGTCATTTTTGTAATCATCGTTAATAGTTATTGTAACAGAAATTTGATCAATTGCACAGCCCTGATAGAATGTCACACAACTGTATACTAGGGGTGGGACGAGATCTTGTGAAATGCCACAAGACTGTGCAAGCGCCCACAGAGTAATGTCGCAAGAATTATTTAATACATTGTTTTTGCAGTACAACTACTGAAGAGTGCAATAACCTTTCTGGGAGAATTATTGTTTAAGAGAATATCCAGTTTTAAAACCACGTTGTTCTTTATTGTCTTATAATGATATTTTCATTTGTAAAACAGAATAGGTACCAAAGGAAAGTAGCTTATTAGGCTTGCGTTTAACAAGTTAAACAACTTAAATATTAATGTTATTAAAAAGTTCAATATAAGAAAAAAAAAAACAACAACAATGAAAATCTCGTCTCATGAGCCCAATCTCGTGACTGTCTTGTCTCGTGAAAATTCAGTCTCGTTACACCCCTACTGTCTACATTTAAATACCTTGTTATAGACATAATGCAATCCGTGCTTTTTAAGTGTACGCCACATCCAGTAGGGGGCAGCCTTGGCTTGTACACAGTTGAATTTATGAGGCCAGATTGACAGGAAATGACACAGGAAAATACAGAAGCACAAATGACCTGAGTTGCTAAATACTTAATGACAAAGTGGTGCGTCAGTCTGTGAACATGTTAGGTACGAGAACAGTATGTGCACTCCAGGTGCATTGTGGGAGGAAGCACCAGTGGGTGAATTGGGGCAGACTGATGCAAATCTGTTTTTATATCAGGGACAATGGTTTTGGCTTGTGAACATTGAAGAGAAACCACAGAGATGAGATTTTGGTTTTAAATCTCATAAACAAGGCTCCAGTCACACACGACCTCTAATGGGAACAAGCGCTAGAAAATGAATGAATGAATTTTATAAACATGACCTCACTGTGTCCCAGATATGAGATAAAATGTTCAAATCAAATATAGCTTTTGATAATAACAATTGTAATGCTAATTTATTCTTAATCACCAAAACCTTGAAAGCTTTGACCTCAGAGACTTGTGAAACACGCTTATAGGAGGCCAGAATAATTCCTGTGAATAATTAGGAAGCTCAGAGGGCGTTCTGTAAGTGAACTGCTGCAAAGAGTTTTAAATTAACTGGTTCTGTCTGTGAGACAGAAAAACAGTTGCCTTTTTCAAAACAGTGATAACGTAGGCTTAATGCAGTTCCTTTAACCAACATGATAAGAATAATTAGTTATCATACATAACTAATTTAGAAACTGTGTTAAATAAGTGGTTTCTTTAAATTTTATCCAAGAAATTCCTTTGGCATTGAAATCATCTCTCACAATATGAAAAATAAGTGGAACGCTCTAATATGAGTCAATATTACAGTGAAAATACCAGGAGCATTTATGAGATGCCTTTAAACACAGCAGGATTGTGCTGCTGTGGCCGAGTGGTTGAGCAGCGGCACTTACGCAGTTCCACTAAGAGTTGTGCATGTTGCTTGCACATGTTCTCACCTCATCATAGAACTCTGGGCTCTGATTATGATGCAGGACAGCTGCATAAGCACTGCCAATGAAGAGTGAGTCTCCTGGCTTGCCATAGATGCACTGAAAGAAAAGAAAGACCAACTATCAATTTCAACATCAGGTGGTAAGTTTTTAGATCAATGTGAGAAATTGGCTGACCAAAAATCTGTTTGGTCAATTAACTAATATATTCTGCATTATTCACATTATTGTGTCTTTTAAACCTTTGCTTTAGCATTTAATGTTTTAGAACTTAAGATAACCTACTGAAACCACACATTACTTTATATTAGTCAGGTGTTCCCTCGCCAGGATTTGTGTTTGAAATCCATCTTCTAACATCAGAGGGAATTACAAATGGGAGATAAACTGAATGAGCAATGATTTTAGGACAAAAAAAAAAAAAGATCATCAAACTAGTCCAGGTAAGTTATTGATTGGGGTTAAAAGTTCAAAGGGTTTAAATTTAGCATAATATGTGTCATTCAAGTAATTATATGCCATGTCTGCTTCATCGTTCTCAAAAAGTATAGGCAATAGAAAAAAAAAAAGTTTTAATAGCTGCGTCTGTGTGAAATCATTTTTATCAGGATGGTAACATTACGGTCATCTTAAAACAAAAGGATATATTTGTAGTTTTAGCTGGAAGTTTAGCTTTTGAAAGGATGAGTAACAAATTCTTCAGGGTTTAAAAAGTGGCCGATGTGGGTAGAGTTCACAGACTTGAGCAGATTGGTTGTTGCAGATTAAGCCTCTATTCCAGGGAGGTTTGGTTTGACTGCCACCATTCACAAGTGTGTGATAGACCTGCTAGAGGACGACTGACGTGACCCTGGATAACCTGAGCCAGGATGAGGGCTGGAGATAAATCTGAGGAGGTCTTATCAGTCAGACCATACGGACCACGACACAAGAATACAAAAATATAATCATCGCAAGGTCGGAAAAAAAACTTTACTTCCATAATTACACTGTATAAAGATACTATTCATGGGTTTCATGGGCTTCCTCTGTGTGCGTCATTTTGAGGACTTTTTCCTCCTATTCAAAAGACATAATATTTAGTTTTAAATTGTTAATCCCTATGGCAACTGTCCTATTTCTCATAATTCTGAAACCCATGGATACATTTTGTTCTTCAGTTAAAGTGCGTATGACGGGTTTTTATGATTTTCTAATTTTGACTTTATTCAGTGTATTAATACTTTGTGTAAATACAAATTATAGTTTTACACCAATCAAGTCGCTATTTGTGGAGAAAAGTTGAAAAATCTGTTGACAATTACAGGAAGTAAATAAATTGATGACATCACGCTGGGGAGACAAAGGTTATGCATAATTTACACAAAATAAACTACTTTTTTGACCCTTTAAACTTTGATTCAACAAAATAAAGGTGTTCACATGTGTTTTTCTTTGTCAAATGAACAAATCTGTGACATTAGATGAGTTTTGGCCACTGTACAGTGTGGTTGCTATGGTAATTTCCTAGCGTGATGTCACACTTTACAACCAGGAGTAAAATGTAAAACCTAAAAAACAGCTAAACTGGGGTTAAATTTGTAAAGATTTTTGTAGAAATTTGAATATATTTATCTTAACTGCATTTTAGTTAAATGTGCATTTCAACCTGTCAGAGGCCCTTTAAACAATTTTATTAGTCGATGTCAGCAATTTTTTTTTCAATTAGCTAACAAGTCAAACTATTACTTCTATTGTACATCAGGGCATTTTAAATACATTTACAACCAAATCAAAGTTGAAATATCTTGACTAAAGACTTCGTGATTAAGAATATTTACAAATAAAGTTTATTCCTTTTGACATTTTGATTTAATAATGCCGCTGTTTTTGTTATAAAACTTATATTTGTGTTTTAGAGTCTGTCAAGTCCAGACATAACAATGATCAAACTACGACTATGATTATTAGTCAGATAACCATTGGAGCCCAATTCATCAGTAAATAACAGTTGAGAGCAAAGTCAGCATTGATGCAGTGTTCGCAATAACAAAACATTTTTAAATTAATTTAGATTAATTTAATCTGCAAGATCACTGGAACTGTAAAAACCCTTTTCCAATGTTATATATAAAATCTATAGAAGCATGCCTTTTCTATACAGAGCTGCTCTAAAAGACGTGATGAAATAAAAATAAATTATAATCAATCAGATTTAAGATTTATATTTTATAGACCCTTTACAATTCTAAATTCTATAATGGAGACAACAAAATGGTATTTCAATGGAGAAACTGGGGTTAACCTAGTGGTAGTGAATATGTTAATCCCAGTTTTCATTTTATCTATAAATATAATACCTACTTCACACAAATTAAACTTTTTCTAAAATTTGAATTAAATTTGGGGTCAGGAACACTTTTCCCTGTGCTCGCTGGTGGTACAGTGGTTTAGGTTGTTGTGTAGTTGCTACCACCATTGAGTCATGGGTTCAATTCCATGCCTGGACCATTTGCTAAATGTCTCCCTCCTCTCTCTTCTGCATTACAAGCTGTCCTGTCAAATGATACCTTCAGGAAAGACAAATCTTAAAAATGAAAATGTGTAATAGAGAAACTGGGATTCAACATATTCACTTGACCAACTGGAAATGGGTCATGGTTGGCTTCATTTTCCTCAAGTTGCCTCCATTCCACATTTTTAACAATCTTATGCATGCCTTTTTTATATATTTTATTACATTTTATTCATTGCTTTATGTTGCACCTTACGCCGAAGCAAGTTCCTATGTTTGTGAATTTCTTATCACTGACAATGGCAATAAACCGTTTCTGATTCTGATTCATGCAAAATATATGAAAGAACTGTTTTGAGTATTAAGTTGAAATGATTACAACTGAATTGTATTATTAATGTCATTATTGTAATTGTAAAGTTATTTGATTGACATGTATTGCAAAAAGGCCATTGTGATTATATATGTGATCTAACTATGTCGGATGGACTGCAGGAAGACCAGTGACCACTGTGGAAGCTGATGTGGCTCAGAATAAATAAGTACATTTTAAAAAATCTGATGATGTAGCATTTTAAAGGGTCTATTGAGGATCATCATGGCATGATCATTCTTTAGTTGTTTTGAATCTAAAGGAATTCTCCAGAGAAGGATTTCCCCCACAACCTCCCTAATCCTCCCTGAGCTGATTACATCTCCTGAGGTGTGCCTCTGCTGCCCATTGTTAGTACACAACTGCCTCCCTCACGGCAGCACACGGCTCATTTAATATTCTTAGACAATGTTCAAATATCTGTGTGCAGTCTACATCAGAGAGACATCAGCCTTTTTTCCCTGCTGTTCTGCTGGAAAAGTGGAAAGCAAAACAATCCAGTGGAAGGGAAGACTGTTTCCACCCACAAACATTTAGCCTGTGGGGGAAGACTGGCAGTATATTATTTGCTTCCATGTGTAATAAACAGCTTGTCCAAGCTTTTCATAGTACATCCCATGTCTGGCCTCTTTAACTGTACTTCGTCTTGGACTAAAGTAATACTAGCAGATATTCAGAATCAGAATCAGAAAAAGGTTTATTGCCCTTGTTAATGAACAAAATTCACAAACTAGGAACTTGCTTTGGCGGTGAAATGTAACACATAACAATGAATAAAATACTAGCAAACTATATAAAAGAAGGCTTGCATAAAATAAGAATAAAATAAAAAGAAGGTCATTTTTTATTGTTCCATAAGGTCCACAGATGAACACTGGGTGCTGTTCCATGCAAACTCAAAATCAAAATGTGAGTATCAGATCCTGGAGTTACAGAAATTACATGCAAACAGAAAAATCATGATTTCTTTCTGAATGTGACCTCTCTGATTAGGCACATCAGATTTAGTTTTTTTTAATGTCATTTAAATAATCTTAGTTTAGTCCAGACGTACGACAACATAAGATTTGGGTGTGCATGTGAACATAGCCACTAAGAATCCACAATGTATATATTTTTTTATTATCTACCAGTTCTTTGTTAACAAATGCCACATCTTTCATGTTACCTATTGATAACCCCATTTCTATCAAATTGACAGAAAGTGTCATTTTCTTTCCATAAAATGCATCATTATAGACATGTGTATCTATGTGTATGTGTGAGTAAATGTGAAAAAAAAACATTGTTTGAAAAAAAAAAAGTATTGAGCAAAACATTAAAAGATCCAAAACAGCAAGCAAATTGTCTTAATTAAATAAATGCTTAACCCTTTATCCTGGAATCAATAACCGATGCGTTGGCGTGTTTAAAGTTTCATCTTAAGACACACTTTTATTTCTTGGCTATTAAAACCACAGAAGTTGTGTGGTCTATGTTTTTTATTTATTTTACTTATTTATTGCCATTTGATGGGTTTGCAGATTAGTGAGATCAAACTTTTGGAAACACTTTGTGCTAATAAATAAAGCAGATCTGGATTTGGATCTCTATGTAAAAGTATGTGTTATAGTAACATTCCACTGTTTCAATCATGTAAATCAGCATTTAATTCAGGATGCAATAAATTCACAGCACTAAACACTGCTGGTTCACTGGGTACAGTTTTACTTACCAATTATCCAGTACCACTCCAGATATCTATTCATTTTTATTGGATCACATTTTAGTTTACTAAATCAAACTCACCTTTAAAGGAGTCGCCCCTTCTTCATCCGAGTCTCTGAACTGGATACACACTGCAATGTTTCTCGCCTAGCACGAAAACAAAACATGACATTACAAAATCAACTCACGCAGCCAAGAACACAATCAGCGAGAGTGGTTCTATCCATCAGTCAAATGTCCCACAAAGACTATATATAAGGAACTTCTACCACCTTGGTGAAGGTCTTCTGGTTGTCGTACTTGAGCTGCAGAGGGTACACGTACAGCTGGTTTTTGTAGGTAGTAAAAGGGCAGTTGTATTTGGCCTCTTCAGGTAGAAACTCCTCCACTTCTACAGACACACGCTCACAGCCGGCCTCAAACGGCTTGACAGGGATGTAGGAAGATGTAACGGTGTCTGAAACAACAATTAGAGAATGAGGGTCATAATAAACAAACTAATGATGACGAAAATAATATATTAAGAGAAGACAGGATGGACCAGTGAGTTTTTCTCGATCACAGAGCGTAAGTATTAAAAAATGAGTAATGTATTACAAATGACAAAGTTTAATGATTTTAATTATGATGGCGATGCAGTCACAGCTTTATAACATACCAAAATGTTTAGAAACTTACTTGAGAGATCAGGAGGTACACATTCAATAGTAACATTGAGTTGTCCTGGGATGGTCTGAAGTTTGCTTTTCTCAGGCCTGTAAACCGACGAGAGTTGTAATTCAGAAACATAGTTTGTTCTGTGTTTGTGCAAAAACAGCCTTAGAACGCACTTTCTGATGTCGGCCAGCAGCTTCATTATGTCCTCGGTGGAGATCTTGCTGCTGTCTTGGCGATAAAGAGGAGAGAACTTCCCATCCATGTCCAAACTGCCCTGACCATCTTTGAAAACCTGCCTGAAAACATTAGATACAAGGAAGAATGTAACGCAACTAGGTGGCTTGTTTGATTTGAATGTAACGTCATGTAAATCATTTCAAAATGTCTAGAATTCTATTGTTACTAAAGAAGACATATTATCGTTTTATATTCTTTGTAGTTGTAATCTACAGTATGACACACATGATGGATTTTACATTTTTGACATTTTAATTGCAGTATTGATCTACAACGATTAAACTGAAGCAAGTGCTACTCTGCCGGACCACGCTGACTGCCCCGACTATGGATGGTTGCAATTTTATGATTATTGTAATAGTCAAAAGTCAATTTCTATTGTGCATTGAGACTTTTTAAACTTTAAAAATTTCAACCAAATAAATGTTGAAATATGGAGACTGATGACTTCAAGATGGCAGATATTTACAAATAAAGAGTGTTATTGATGAAAATTAGAAAATGTTAATTATTTTTTATTTAATAATGCAAAAGTCCTTTTTGTATTGGTTTTTAGAGTCTGTATATTCTAATTTAGTTTATCAAAATGTTAACAATTTTTAAACATGAGACAAAAAGCACAGACCACAGACATGGAGAATCGTGAGATTTTAAATCTTGCTATTGCTATTCCAAGAGCAAAGACTGCAGCGCTAACAAAGCTAGCACACCTTTCTAGCGTCAGCCGTTCCCAGTCTAGAGTAAAGCCACTTTTACTTTGAGACGACAGTGTTCAAAACTTGCAAGTCACAACTGTGCTGTTATAATTTTGTAAAATACATTTGGTACGGAAAGCTGGCAATAGACAACACAGGAAGTAGTGCTGTGTTTACCACCGGTCCTCACAGCATAAAGACTCTACACATGAACAACTTATGCCCCTTTTCTCACTTATTTTTTCAAAGAGTGCTTCAAACTGGATTAATAGTGGGTTTTGTGACTTTGTGGAAAAATGAATGAGAAAGCTACAGTATAACGGTATAGCTTTAAGATGAGTAATAAAGAAATCTTCCCATTTTTGTATTCTGTGCCTCTGTCATTTGTCTGTTCATGAGGTTCTGCTTTCTTGGCTGTTGCGGTAGCGGTTATGTTTGATTACGATACCACAGAGCAGCCCTCCAAAAGGATAAGAGTCCAAAGTCGTGTCATGCATCCCCAAAGTTTGAGAGAAGCAAATCGGAGCCTGAATATGGCACATTATCCTTTAGTGTGCAGTCAAAAAGTTTGTTATGCTACTAACATACAAACATTCAAATGTTTTATGTAGGCATCTAAACATATGTATTTATTGCAAAGTGAGTCACATGATTCTATTGTCATACTTGGCAGCCCAGGCAAAAGGCATCCTGTACTGGCCCAAGCGTTGGCACGTCTGCTTGGCAGATTTGAGCACCTTCTGAGCCGTCTGGGAAGAATACAAGACCAACATCATAGCATACAATAATAATGGATATTACTTTTATATTTCATCTTTAAATTATACACGTTAAGACCTTGGTAATGTCGGATGGCTTGATGTACGGCTCAGCACAGTGGGTGATGCCGTTCTGTAACACTTTTTCCACGCGCGCCACCAGAAAGATGTCTGTGTGAGGGTGGGTTACAGAGAAGATTCCCTGGAGAAAAAAAGGAGGAAATGACCAAGTAGTTAGTAATTAGATGGTTCAATTGCTTTTACAAGGGAAGTGGTGCTGTCAGCTGTAGCTTCACAGGAAAACCACATGTATTTTCAGTTCGGTCTAAAATCTACTTCTAACATTCAACTATTACTTTGTTGAAAAGAAATCCACCGTCAGTTTAATGACACAAATGAAACAACGAGGAACTTTCAAGAAGTTTGACATTCTGTAAGATTCCCAACCACACCTGAAGATTTTTGACCTGGTTTTGTACTGCTTTGACCACAATGTAGTCCAGATGTAGACTTAGTCAGGTCCAGTTGTAGTTGATTTAAGTTCCAGTCTAGTCTAGTGTTAAAGTACCACTTACTAATAATAGCAGTACACTAATGACAGGGGTAATACTGTAACTGTACGCAACAGGAGGAGTGGAGCATGTGACTTATGAGTACTGCCATAAGGTGTTACACTTTGCCTGTATAATATGATCTAAATCTTAAAAACAGCACAGAAGATCTTGTCACAAAACTGGAAAATCCGGAATGGAGTTTCTTCTGAGGCTCAGAGGAAGAGGACCTCGTGGACAGGATGCGTCACATAAGCGTGAATGAAGCCAAATACAACTCCAGGTATGTTAAAAAAGGGTTAAAGGGTAAAGAGGGTTAGTGATTCCTGTATTCAGTTATAAAAGTAACTAATTAACAGATAAAGTAACAATTCAATTACAAAAAAATCTCCAAAATTTGCTGCTTGTTGAAATAATAATGCTTGTTGGTTATAGGCCATTCTCCTCTGTTCATTTTGTACTGGTTGTTCCTGTTAGGGGTCGCGGGTGACTGGAGCTTATCCCAGAGGCTTTGGGCCTTGTGGGGGTACACCCTGGACAGTGGCCAACTCGTCACAGCTGACACAGAGACAGACAAGGACAGACAACCATTCACTCTCACATTCATTCTCTACGGGCAATTTAGAGTTCTCAATTAACCTGAACACATGCATGTCTTTGGACGGTGGGAAGAAGCTGGAGAACCAGCCTGGTCCGTGCAACCCGTTCTCCTCCACTGAGCTCAAAAGCACCAAAACAGACGTACGTCATCACAAAGAGTAGCAAAATATAATAACAATAACAATATAATACTCTTAAAATCAACTTGTTTCAACATATCCTCTCGTGTTTTGTAAAGGCAGAGGATCAGTGTACCTGTTTGCTAAACCAACCACCTGCTACACAAGCCTAACCCTGCTTCTGATTGCTACTTTTACAGTTGATACAGTACAATCTTTATTTTAGCAATCACAGTCTCTAAGTTCTCATTTTACAGTGACAGTTACTCTAACAGCTTTACCACAGAGGGAAAGTAATAGGATTGCTCGTTACTGATAAACACACCGTTAGCATCACTGTTATACTTACACACCGTTATTCCCACGTAAATACTGATTTTTGATAAGGGAACAATGCTAGAACATGGTTAAAGCGCCTGGAGGAGCTCTTCTTGATCTGGATGAACTGATCCTATTCTGCCTGGGAGGAACTACTTCTACTCTACTCCAGATGAACCGTTCGTTGTTTGGGGGATTTGTGCTGGATGGAGTATCTAGAGGAGCTCTTCCACATTAGATCAGCCACCTTCCTTCCTCTTGAGTGGTTCTGGTCCAAGTGGATGTGTCAGTCCTGGTCCATCTGCAGCTTGTCCGTCTGTGGGAGGAGGATTTTTCCTTCACTGTGGTTTTCTTAGAGGTTTCTACTTTTTTCCAAAGGGTTTTTTGTAGTTTTTCCTTGAGTGAAGGAGGGTCAAGGACAGGGGATGCTCTGGGACATTTATTCACAGCTAAATTCTATTGACCATTGTTTAATTGAACTGCTTTCTACCTGTGGCCCATTGAGGCAACTGTTGTGATTTTGGGCACTACAAAAATACATTGAAATTGAAAATAGAAAAAAAAAGGTGTCCTTTACAAGTATCTTACAACGAGGTTTATCACTTAAAAATGGCAACCCTTTTTCCTTTGATATCACTATAACGCTGTACAACCCAGATACGTTAACAAATAGAGCTTATGTCTCCTCCAGCCGCTCTCCATCTGATACAGTTTGTAAGCAAACATCATCCCGAGCATGCCTGTACCTGCAGGGGGAACCTCAGCACAGCCTCCGACGCTCGCTGAACCACAGGCAGCCCATTCCCTCTGCCCGCGTCTCCATTCAGCATGGCCGACCCCCCAACACCTCCTCCACCCACATCTGAGGAGTCAGAGGAGGAAGGAGAGAGCTGGCCCGAGGCGTTGTTCAGCAGCTCCCTTACAGCCGCCGGGTTCAGGTCCACATGGAAGTCGGCCGAGATCTTGCAGTTTTTAGATACATCAAACAGGGCGAGAGTGATAAAGAAAGGCTCCACCTGGAAGCACACAAATACACACACAAAAAAATGATACAGAAAAAAACATTATGGCATCATGATTCAAGGAAAGAAAGTAATATTGACCTACAATTTTTGTAATAATAATAATAATAAATAAATAATAAATAAATAAATGAAATTTGTTCAGAAACATTTGACTAGTTAAACTCTCAGACCATAAAATTAAATCTAAATTAGAAATAAAGATTAAAGTTGTTTTTTTTCTACAATTGTTTTTTATGTTTGAAATTAGACAAAGGAAATTGTTTAAAGCCTTAGATGTTGAAATTTTGCATTTTTGCTCTGTCCGTAAGTGGTTTGAATTGCTTTTGTACAGTAGAAAATATTCATCTCAAATGGAGAGAAAACGTTTTGCAGTTTCTTCAACAGAGGTGGGTAGTACTCAATCTCATTAGTTGAGTGACTTTTTGAAGAAATTCCAGTACTTTGAGAGTAGTTTTCCAACACAGTACTCTTACTCCTACTTGAATGAAATTTAGTTTGAAGTAACAGTGCTCTTACTTGAGTAAAAGTTTTGGTTCCTCTTCCCACTATGAATAATTCTATAGATACAAAAGTGTTATGTGCTTCGAACTCTTATACCTTTATAAGAAATATCAGAATCTGTGCATTACTTAATTTTTTGTCTGTTGGATTACATTAAGTCAAATCATGGCTCATATTATAAACACATTTTACGTCCAAACTGTAACTCAGTACTCGTGTCATTTTCTCAAAATACTTTTTAAAAAGTTAAAAAGTATACTTGGGCCACAACTTTTTACTCATTCATTTTCTACCGCTTATTCCCGTTCCCGGGGTTGTGGGTGACTGGAGCCTATCTCAGTGACTTTGGGCCTTAGGCGGGGTACACCCTGGACAGTAGCCAACTCGTCGCAGGGCTGTGTCAGACCTGTGTCTGCCAACTTTTTACTTCTACATGAAAAGTAATTTTCCCTTACTTAAGCACATATATGCTGTTTAAATGATGAATGTTTTGAGACATCCAGGGTTATAATTATTTCAAACGAGTTAAAGGAATACAGCTGGACTTACTATACATTGTTTAGTTTCTTACAAGATTGATTTTTGCCTCAGCGGCTATTGTAATAAAGAACTTTCAATATGTCTGGTGCAAAGAGGACTGAGCGGTAGCCGAGGACGGGTGCCTCGACGACCCAGTCCGCGGACACAGCGTCTAGCTGTTGGGACATGGAATGTCACCTCTCTGGCGGGGAAGGAGCCTGAGCTTGTGCGGGAGGTTGAGCGTTATCGACTAGATATAGTCGGCCTCACCTCCACGCACAGCCTGGGCTCTGGAACTCCTCGAGAGGGGCTGGACTCTCCATTTCTCTGGCGTTGCTCACGTGGAGAGGCGGCGGGCTGGTGTGGGCTTGCTCATAGCCCCACAGCTCAGCCGTCACGTGTTGGAGTTTACCCCAGTGGGCGAGAGGGTCGCGTCCCTGCGCCTTCGGGTGAGGGACAGGTCTCTAACTGTTGTGGCGGCCTACAGGCTGAACAGCAGTGCAGAGTACCAGGCCTTCTTGGAGTCCCTGGGAGGGGTACTGGACAGTGCACTGCCCGGTGGTGTTCAGTTATTGGACTTCTGTGCTAGTCACACCTCGGCAGACCGGGGTGGTGGTTCCTCTGTATAAGAAGGGGGACCGGAGGGTGTGTTCCAACCACAGGGGGATGACACTCCTCAGCCTCCCCGGTAAGGTCTATTCCAGTGTACTGGAGAGGAGAATCCGACCGATAGTCGAACCTCGGATTCAGGAGGAGCCTGTGGTTTTCGTCCCGGTCATGGAACACTGGACCAGCTCTATACTCTCCATCGGGTGCTCGAGGGTTCATGGGAGTTTGCCCAACCAGTCCACATGTGCTTTGTGGATCTGGAGAAGGCATTCGACCGTGTGCCCTGGGGCGCCTTGTGGGGGGTGCTCAGGGAGTATGGGGTCCGGGGCCCTTTGCTAAGGGCTGTCCGGTCCCTGTATGACCGGAGCAGGAGCTGTGTTCACATTGCCGGCAGTAAGTCAGACCTGTTCCCAGTGCATGTTGGACTACGCCAGGGCTGCCCTTTGTCACCGGTTCTGTTCATAATTTTTATGGACAGAATTTCTAGGCGCAGTCAGGGCGTGGAGGGTGTCCGGTTTGGGAGCCACAGGATCTCATCTCTGCTGTTTGCAGATGATGTCGTCCTGATGGCTTCTTCAAACCAGGACCTACAACATGCACTGGGACGGTTTTCAGCCGAGTGTGAAGCAGCTGGGATGAAGATCAGCTCCTCCAAATCTGAGGCCATGGTCCTCGACCGGAAAAAGGTGGTTTGCCCTCTCCGGGTGGATGGAGAGTCCTTGCCTCAAGTGGAGGAGTTCAAGTATCTCGGGGTCTTGTTCACGAGTGAGAGAGGGATGGAGCGTGAGATTGACAGGCGGATCGGTGCAGCATCTGCAGTGATGCGGGCGCTGTATCGGACCGTTGTGGTGAAGAGAGAGCTGAGTCGAAAGACAAAGCTCTCGATTTACCGGTCAATCTACTTTCCTACCCTCACCTGGTCATGAGCTTTTGGTAATGACCGAAAGGACGAGATCGCGGATACAAGCGGTCGAAATGAGCTTCCTCCGCCGGGTGGCTGGGTGCTCCCTCAGAGATAGAGAGGAGCTCAGTCACACGGGAGGAGCTCGGAGTAGAGCCGCTGCTCCTCCACGTCGAGAGGAGCCAGCTGAGGTGGCTCGGGCATCTGCTCTGGATGCCTCCTGGACGCCTCCCTCGGGAGGTGTTCTGGGCATGTCCCACCAGGAGGCGGCCCCGGGGTAGACCCAGGACACGCTGGAGGGACTATGTCTCTCGGTTGGCCTGGGAACGCCCTGGGATCCCGCCCTTCCCTGTGCGTGGACAGTATGATTCACTTGTAACAGTGGAGACATTATCGGACCGCACCAGTCCACCAAAGTTAAACCAGCTGAAATGTGGCTAAACAGTAGAATTACACACATTGGTGAGTACGCCGTCCCCCTTCTCGCTGACACAGCCCTGCAGACTAAAGGTCAAGTCGTGACAGCTTATCATTATACGGCGACCAAAGCGCTCTTCAAAGGGCTTTACATCAGGCTCGATACCAGAGAAGTCCAGCCTCTGAAAAAAGGAAAGGCACATTTAAGAGTAATGATTAGTGCACAGGGGAGGACTTAACAGGCAGAATCAATCAGAACATGAATAAAACCGGAAATACAAGAGTGAACATCTTACCTGTGTCTCGGGGTCTAGAGAGAAAAGCTTCTGTCTGCCCTCATTCCTGTTGATCTTATTGAGCTGGTCTGTCTCCCGAGCGTACTGGGAAAACAACATGCAGTACAATTATTTTCATTGAAAATGCAATAGGCACATTTACATGTGTGTGTGTGTGTGTGTGTGTGTGTTGAATATATAATGTATATATATTAGGGCTGGGCAGATTAACGCACTATTATCGCGTTAACGCAAAAAGTCATTAACGGCGATAATGTTTTTATTGCACGTTAACGCATGTATATGTATTATAGTCAGTCTGTTGTCTGCAGCTCGCTGAACAAGCGAAACACAGCGTCAACAACGGGTCACGTGACGGTTTGCAGGTAAACTCTTCCGGTTCATTGCGCGTCGTGTGGAAAGATGGAAAAAAAACACTGGACTTTTGCATGGACATTTTCATTTTAAAACTACTCCAGATGGCAGCGTGGACAAAAGTAAGGTTATTTGTAACCACTGCAAAGTTGAACTGTCGTTCCACCGGAGCACTTCGAGTCTTAAATACCACTTAAATGCAAAACACACCGTTGAAGCTAGCCAGCAGAGCCCCCACACAGATGGCGGGGGGAGACTTAAGCAAACTACACTGGATGGCGCCTGTGGGAGAAGTATCGACAAACACAAGAAAGACAAAATCACGCTGGCGATTTCAAAGTGGGTAGCAACAAACTGCAGACCTATAAGTATTGTCGAAGATGCCGGTCTGAGAAAGCGTGTTACTTGCGATCGCCACAAATGACTGTTTGTTTGAAACCCTTCAATGAAACCCCTTATGTCTTAGTAACTGGCTGGGTGCAGAGGAATAGTACTGCTGTTGATAGGACACTAATCCCTGATGAAAAACAGATTAAGTTTTTTGTTCTGTAGGTGCTCTCTAGGCCAACATTGTTCTATCCAGGTTTGTGACTTATTAGTCGTTTTAAAAATGTGACTTATTTTATTTTCTACTAATCGATTTAGTACATTTTGCAGCTACTGTGACTGCGAAACACTGCTTTTCAAAAGCACTTTGGATGTTCTTGGAGCGAAATGTTATTGCTGTTTTGCACTGTCCATAAAGCAATTAAAGCTTTTGAGCTGTTCTAATAGGAATACTTATTAAATAAAAAGTGGTTGTAACCTTTACAAAATTTGGATTTAATCACTGAAATATTGATTTTTGTGCATAACATGATTAATCGCGATTAATCGCATCCAAGAATGCAGATTAATCGCGATTAAAAATTTGATCGCTGCCCAGCCCTAATATATATATATATATATATATATATGTATATGTATGATGAATTACCCTCATGAGCTCCGGGTGTAAACTCCTTCCCATGTTGTCCAGCAGACCTTCGCCTTTACCCTGGCTGCTGGTGTCGTCATCTGAGAAGAGACAGGACAGAGGTTCATTGAGTCAAATCAGTCAAAGCATGCAGCAGCAGTCCCTTCTGCTTCCCTTGAGGCTCTTTATTTGACTGGGGCCAGATTAGCTAACGACCTTCACTTTTCTGCTGCTTTCTCCTGATGGATTATGAACCACTAGAACTGTAAGCGCCTGCTCTGCACTAACAAGGTCTAGTTCAGGAGCCAAATCTTTGAACAATTCTATACAAATGTCTAAATGGTTTAATTACTTATCTTTCCTGTTTGCATGTTGGCAAAGTTGGACATCTTAATATCTTAACATCTTAATATATATATATATATATATATATATATATATATATATATATATATATATATATAGATATATATATGATCTACATCATAATAAAAATGTATAGTTGAAGTCTGAGAGACCCAGACCCAACCTGTGATCTTTTCCTTTCAGTCTTTACCCAAAGCTCATGACCGTAGGTGAGAGATGGAACATAGATTGACTGGTAAATCGAGATTACCACCTAGCTTCTTCTTTAGTTCTGATGACAGTAAGCGCATCATTGTCAATGCTTCCTGGCACAACATTTTATCTATAAATATATTGCAGAAAAGATCGCAGTGGTTGTCATCTGATCGCTGTTTGAAGATTGAGACGTTTCGGCTTCTATCCAGAAGTCACCGTCAATCAGTGATCTGATCTGAGAACTCTGGCTTATATGCTATATAATATAAATATATTGTACAATATAATGAAATGTTTGCAATATTAAGATGTCACAACACAGGCTCGGGCTACAGTTTATAGTTTTGGAAAAGAGAAAGTTGTAACCACAGGTCTAGTGAGTCAAACCTTATTCTCACAGTAAAATGCTTTATTATGCTAAAAACGTTTTAAATTGTTTAACTTTGTTACAGCTGTGTTTCTGCATCTTTAGTTTACTCAAAGTTGTATTTTCATTGATTTATGCATGTTTGAGTAATCCTGTATTGTTCTGCAACTGAGGCTTAAGTGCTCAGAAAATGTATCATTATCCAGAGTATTCAAGACTGGCACAGGATCTGAATGGGCTTTCTGAATACTCACCCAGGACACAGTCCAGTGACTCGGCCCCATTTCTGCGCTCTGGCCCCGCCTCTGCGCTGCACAGGGCCTGCTTCAGCGTAATCACCCATTCCTCCATCTCCGCCTCACTGTCCGCCGCCAGGTAGTGACTGTAGCGCTCCTGCATCTTCAGTTCGAAACAGTTCCGACGCATTTTAGGGCTCTACATTTCAAAATAGGACCATATCTGTTATTTTTCAAATCAAATCAAATCAAATCAAACTTTATTTATAAAGCACTTTTCATACATAGCATGTAGCACAAAGTGCTTTACAGTGTATATTAAAAACATTCCCACACATGACCATTTCCCACCCCACCGCCTCCCACGAGCCAAGCAACCCACCCACAGTCACATACACACCTGAACACACACACACACACACAACACACACACACCCACACATACAGATACACACCCATCTATGTGCATACACACGTATTTACACACACATACTCCTAAGATACAATAGGCTGAGTGCGGATACACCAGTTGAGGAAGCACCATCAGAGGAGCTGCCTGCACCAGGAGCAGAGAGTCCGTGAGCCACAGGACACAGACTCAGGGCCCCGAGGAGAGATGGGGCAAGCACCAAATCCTCCAATTAGGGCCCATGAGCCAGGGCCCAGCAACCACAGACGACACGCCAGCCCCAGTACAGAGGACCCCTCAGAGGAAACACTGGAGTCTAAAATAAATAAAAAGAATAAATAAATAAATAAATAAATATGGGTAATTAATAAATAAATAGAACTAGAGTAAAACTTAAATAAATACATATAAAATAAGTAAACACAATAAATAAATGTAACAAATACACAAATTAAATATTAGTCAAAAGCTAAACTAAAAAGGTGGGTCTTGAGCCTGCTCTAAAAACCTGAACGCCTCTTCATGCGGCCCTGAGGTTCTCCGGCAGGCTGCTCCACAGACGAGGGCCGAGTGCTGGAAGGACGCCGTGAGTGTGTGTCCTGACTTTGGGAATGACTAGGAGCCGGCTGCCGGAGGAGCGCAGGGGCCGCGAGGGTTCATGTGGTAAAAGCAGTTCTGAAAGATAAGAAGGCCCAAGACCATTAAGACATTTATAAACCAGTAAAAGAACCTTAAAATCGATCCTGAAACACACAGGGAGCCAGTGCAGTGATTTTAAAACCGGTGTAATGTGGTCCCGCCCCCTGGTCTTAGTCAGGACACGTGCTGCTGAGTTTTGTAATAATTGCAAACCTGAAATACTCTTTTTGGGAAGACCATAGAGCAGGGCATTACAGTAGTCTATACGACTGGAGATAAAAGCATCAGCGTCTCTGTGTTGGCCCGAGAGAGAATGGGACGGACTCTGGCTATGTTCTTTAAGTGATAAAAACCTATTTTTGTGATGTTCTTGATGTGCGGGATAAAAGTGAGCTCAGAGTCAAAGATGACGCCCAGGTTTTTTACTTGTGCTGATGGATTAAAAGACACTGCTTGTAGTTTGGGTAAATGTTTCTCTCTCTGGGCCTCAGGACCGATGACTAAAACCTCAGTTCTGTCCTGGTTAAGCTGGAGAAGGTTTTCTGCCATCCAGGATTTGATGTCTAAAATGCAGTTAAAAAGAGCATCCATTGGCCTGGTGTCATCAGGAGACATGGAGATATAAAGCTGCGTATCATCAGCATAACTGTGGAAGTTGACTCCATGTCTCCTGATGACACCAGCAGAGGGCGCATGTACAGGTTAAAAAGCAGAGGACCTAAAATGGAACCCTGGGGCACACCACATGTGATTTTATGGACCTTGGAGGAGCAGGTATCTAAACTTACCATGAATGTTCTGTCTGTGAGGATGTAAACCATTTGTGCGCAGTACCACAGAGGCCCACCAGGTGCTTAAGTCTGTTTAAAAGAATAGTGTGGTCTACTGTATCAAAGGCAGCGCTTAGATCCAGTAGGACCAACACTGTCACCTGTTTAAAATCATAATTTAACCTAAAATCATTTAAAATCTTTGTCAAGGCTGTCTCGGTACTGTGGTTTACCCTAAAACCAGACTGATATTCCTCAAAAATGTTGTGTGTGTTTAAGAAATAATTTAGCTGAGTAAAAACAAGTTTTTCTAAAATTTTGCTTAAAAATGGTGAGTTAGATACCGGCCTATAGTTGTTAAAATCATTAAAATCTAAATTGCTCTTCTTCAGCAGGGGCCTCACCACCGCCGCTTTAAAGGCAGTTCACTCTTTCACTCTTTCACAATTTAATGAAACATGACACATTAACCAAACAACCATGTAATACTTTTTTTTCCATTCATTGTCTAATGCCTCACCATTCCTCAAGTATGTGACCAGCTTTATGAAATCAAACTTTCTGAATAATAAATTACAGGGGCACTATGGAGTTTGCTAGTAGAGAGTAAGAAACATTCTATTCTCCATGGAGACAAGCAGCAGTACTTTTTTAGCAATAAAAGCTCCTTAAACTAGATAATTCAAACATAGATTAGTTTATATCATACTGTAGAACGCTCCAGGCAAAGCAAAAACAATTTTGTTATAAAATCAGTTGACGGACCCTCAACTAGAAAACTTACAACGTGCATAGTGCAGTTACATAAAGTGACACGATGTAATATTGAAGACAGTTTTAGACATAAACCTTTGTACTTTGGGTAATCTAAATTAACTTATATATATGCCTCATAATTTGTGCTAATTACTAAACTACTAAAGCCCGTAAATCTAGGTCATGTGGTGCCCAGCAACCAATGGCTCCAGACCAGGAAGTGTGTGCTCTGATAAAGTTTCCAAAAAAGTCTGCCCACAAAAAGTCAACAATTATAGACCCTTGGCCATAACTTCTAATGTAATGAAGTCACTCAAGAGGCTTCTTATAACTGAACATTATAGACAGGTAGACCCATTTTTGGATCAGTACCAATTTGCGTATAAAAGCACGCAATGCCATTTGTACGATGATGCATCTGGTGCTATGCTAGGCTATTGTTCATAGATTTCAGATAGACTCGATCAGACCCCACATGCTCTTCAAGAATCTAGTAAACTTGAATACTAAACCTTTTCTTATGGTATATCTCAGTCTTTTTTGGGCTGCGTGTGTTCGCTGTTTTTGTTTATGCTTTAAACTATTGTGTGATTTCACACCCTGGACAGTACATTGTTATGGTTCAAAGTCTCCTTTACTTTATTTTAAACTTTATTTTAGCCAAACACATGGCTAGTGTTGTGCAATGAGCACTATCTTAAGAGGGCTTTCCTGTGTGAGTCTCC
This sequence comes from Rhinogobius similis, assembly GCA_019453435.1. Taxonomy (NCBI): domain Eukaryota; kingdom Metazoa; phylum Chordata; class Actinopteri; order Gobiiformes; family Gobiidae; genus Rhinogobius; species Rhinogobius similis. Next base: position 887,954 of record CM033640.1, on the reverse strand, counting down.
AGAATTGACCTGGCTCCACCCAGCAGCAGGCAGTGGTGCCGCTGCATCCTGCATGATTAATACTAGTGATGTGTCATTCACAAACAAACTGTTTTTTCATTGGATCTGAGACATTACGGATACAAAAACAGCAAAGGGGGAGTCAGTTCAAGCTTTGCTGCCGTAAACACTGGCGGCTACGCTACACCTGTGGTGAGCTAAAGGCGACCTGTGCTGTCCAGAGAAAAAGCCGTCTGTCACTAAAGGTCTATAGAATATTGTTTATTTTATATATTATTATCTGCTTAGGTTAACTGACACTTACATTTTTGAAATGTGTCAAGAAGTAGCAATACTTTGCACAATACAGAAGGTTTTTTCTTCAATGGAAGATTAAAAAATGTCTGTTTACTTACATTTATTATTGTCTGCTTAGTTTTTACTGACACTTACACGGCACAGACGTGGCTACACGGCTACTTACTTAGCCCTGAATGACAAACTACATGTTTAATTAGAACCAATATGTTCAAAATATGACAAAAATACACCCATTCCAGTGTTTATTTTCTGATGAGTGATTAGCTCTTTCAAATTGATAAAAAAAGAAAAAAAAAGAAGAAAGAGTCTTTTGAATCAGTCTTTTAAAGGAACGATTCCTGAAGAGTTGAATTCTTTTAAAGAGCCGTAAATCCCATCACTAATTAATACATGAAATAATTACCAACCATCAACTTGCTCCAATATCAGGATGACTATATTTTATTTATTTATTGAGCAGCCCTAATCGTTACATCCTAGTATTGACAATACTGTATCGATATCAAAATTATTTTAATGTGCCATTATTATGAATAATGATGATGCCAATTTATTGTCATATCGTTATGCAATAATAAGAACCAATTCTAAAGCCATGTATTTCATCAATCTATGAGGAACTCAGTTATTCAACACAACAAAAACAATTATAAATGAATCGTTCTCTTTTACATTGTGTAACATCAAAAAATGTGAAAACATTTTATTCGACCTCATTGAGGATTAGGAACAATAACATTCCTGTCATTTTGAGAGACCACTATGAAGGGGATTTGTGCATAGCTTTAAGCCAACCAACCAAATGTGATTTTCTCCCGTACGCCTTGATTTTGTTCATGTAAATCTAAACATCTCCCTACCACAGCCAAAATCCAAGCTGAAGGAAGGTAGGTGTGTGTGCCATGAGTTCATAGCACAGCAGAATGGCACACTGGGATCCAGGCCCTGTAGCTTAAGCACCAGGAACTTGGCAACAAAGAGAGCAAAAAGCACTTACACCATACACATGAACACCAATGTATATCAAAGTTTAGACTCTTTTAACCTGAATAACGTCGATGCACGAGTCCAGGTAGATGGATCCTTTGGTTTCTTTACAATTCTTCTCGTCTTTGTAAGAGTTGAGAATGTACGAGCCATCAGGCAGCTGGGACAGGTAAAAGTACCGCCTTTTGAACACCTGCAGAAAACCGCAAAAGAACAGTGAATTCATCAAGTGAACAGTACAAAACGAAAAGGGACTAAAAGCCATCAGTCTTGGGCAACTTGTTTTGTAAATTTTTTTGTTATTTTTTGTTAAATTGTTGTTATTGTTATTGGCCATTACACATACTCTTGTACCTTTGCATCTCAGCTTGTACAACTTAAAATAAAACTACATTTAACTTTCTATCAGTCAGGTGGTCCCTCATTAGGATTTAGTGTTGGTACTCCATCTACTGGCAGCAGAAAAAAATTCCATGGGGAGATAAACAAACCTAGCTTGCCCAATGTGCTAATGTAAGCATGCAGTTGTAATGAACACGACTTGGAGGCAGTTCTCAGGACGAGTCAAACAATTATTTATGAATTTAAAGGGGTTGTACACAATTTTCTTTCATGAAATAAAGTCAAATCTAATTTTAGCTCTGTAGTCTGTAGTTCTGTTTTCCCAAAGTTTTTAAGACTATGACGTCAGAAATATTTGAACATTTGAAACCAACTGTTTTTCTGAAGCTCAGGTTACTAAACAGGATTTATGGAACAAGTGTGAATGAAGCTAAATACAACCACAGGTATGTTTTTGATGAGGGAACAATTTTATAACATGGTTAAAAGCTCAAAAACCTTTTTTGCACATATACACACATTTAAGCTTGAACTAGTTTACATTCTGTGTGTGGTTTTGAAGCCAAATGAAGCTCCTAACCATATACTTTGACTGAAACCAGTTTGCCATGATAAACCATAAAAGGGCTCGCTCTGATATGGTGTGTTGTCAGCATATGACAGATAAACCCAGATTCTGTTATGATTGAATTACTAAGGAGCACATGTGACAACTCATAGCTTAAGGACACATTCTGCTGCACTGACTTTTTTGAGCTTTTAACCATGTTCTAACAATGTTCCGTCATCGAAAACATACTTGTTCATAATCACATAATGTTCACTAGAAAATCCTACCCCCTCCGAGCATCAAAAACACTTCCTGCTGAATGTCCTGGTTCTGAGGCGTATTTTCAGATTTCATACGGCACTTATCCGAGAATCTTCAGCAGTTTTAAGTCCTTAGATCATCGGCAGACTCGTTCTGAGCATTTCTGTCGTCTAAACACGATCCCTTTGTTGACTGCTCACTTCACTAAATTGTGTGAGCGCTAGGCGCCGTCTAGTGGCTGGGTGTACTTAGTGTTATTTCACAGAGGCTGACAAATCATGTCATCATGACAAATCATGTCATGTTTGAATAATAAACTTTTTTTTGTTTCAAAACATGAGATGGCAAATTTAAGGTACTCAAGAGCATGTTTAAAGGCAATAATAATATGAAAAATGTTTCAGTTAAAAATGTGCAGCTCTTCAAAAAAGCTAGTGCACATTATCTTAAGTAAACTCCAAAATTGACCTGTGTAATATGAACAGTTCCCAAATGTAGTAACTATTAACCACGTGTCAGAGAGCATTGGGACTGCAGAAATGATTATTTGTATGGCTGAAGAGTATGTGCGGTGACGTAGAATGCAAACAATGCACATTGTTGTGGATATTGCTGTGTGCATGCAGCTGACTCACCCTCATGGAGACAGACAGGCTGCTGTTAATGTTGGCCTTCTGCAGCCAGCCCTGCTTCATGATGCCTCCTCTTTGAGAGCACAGCGACGACGAGTCCTGGGACAGCATCACAGAAAAGGAATGACACATAAACATTACATAGACACTAATCAAATCCTTCTTATGTAAATGTCAATAAAAAAAAATCTGCACACTTATCCACGTGAGGACTGTTCGATTTTACATGAAAATTTAATTGCGCAACAGCAGTTCTTTAAGGTGAAACTGCGTAATCTGACAGAATATAATAAATCAAAACTGGCCGCGTGATTAATCTGCATCAATGTTAACTTTGACAGTTGCATGTATCCAACATTAAGATCTCAACTTGTGAAATCATGCAATAGATCTAGGAGCTCTCACCAGTAAGGGATTTTAATAGCTTATTCATAAATATTTTAGTCTGTACCCATTAATACAGTTTATTGATGAGCAATGCCCAATACAAACTGCCTGCTGTCAAAATATGACAAGTAGTATATGTTTCTACTATATGTCTGTATCGACTAGGGGTGTGCAAAAATATTGAAATATCAAAAGTTGTAGTAGCACAGCATGGTGCTTTTTTAACAAAAGAAAACTTGCTTGATTATTAAAATAAGCGTGATTCAGATACAGCTTGTGCAAACAGTGGTTTAAAAAAAAAAGAACTCAGATGTAAACATTTATTTATGCCTTTAAAAATAGAAATATATCATGAAATTCAATTGTAAAAATGTATTTGTGCCTTTAAAATAGGGATATACAGTACTGATCAAAAGTTAAAAGTTAAGAGTTGAATAAATGGCAAAAGTCACATTTTGCATGGTGGGATCTTAACAAGTTTCCAAGTAGAGCTTCAATAAGCAACAAGAAATGGGACTGAGACAAGAAAAAGAGTAAACACTTAATCAAAAACAACAATTAAACTGAAATAGGCTGTTTTGCAGCTGATCAAAATCTTTGGACCAAACCTCAAAACTTCAAATGCCCCAAAAATACATTTGCAACCACCACACGGACATACAGAGACGTTTAATAAGGTAAAAACGGTACTTAGTTCTACTTGAAGTGCTTTTCTCATCAGAGACTTTCTTCCACCTTTCAATGCCCCATGTTTGGTGCTCTCTTGCAAACTCCAAGTGGTAGTTCTGTGGCATTTGAAGACATTTTTTGCTTTCAGCTCTTTAGTCACAGATGCCTTCTGATGGTTATTGGGCTGCAGTTGGCACCAGTTACAGACTTAATTTGGGTCAAGGATCGTCCAGTGTCTTGATGGACAGGCCACCAGAACCTCCAGTTCAGTGCTCATGTCATTTTTATTCCAAGATACCGGAGCAAATCGCACAGAAAAGAGAAGCACACATTGCGTTCTTCTCCCTCCTGCTCCCGCTCTAATCTAATTGGCTGCTTCTCATCTTTCATCTAGTACTGTCCTCTGTGTATCCTTTTCCATCAGGCTGCAATGTGCAGGCTTCTGGAATCAAAATGTCCCAGACTTGTAGATGAATTATTAATTATGTAAGGCGTCTAAAAGCAACCATATTTTAAACTTAAAACCACAACCATTTTGGGAAGTGATAGAGATGTGCTGCCAAGAGATCCAGTCAGAGCAACACAAAGCTATGCATTTTGTTCAATTACCCCTTTGACTGTCTGACTAGGTCCACATCCGGCCTCTGGGTAAGAGGAGGAGAGTCCATAAGAGCTATTTTTAGAATATGCAAGGCTTCTGGTTTCCCAGGCTTTGGTAACAGCTTTGTCAAGCTTTTGCAGCCAAAGTTAGTGATCATACAAAAGGAAATAGGTTTCAGCTGCAAATTTTTAAAAGATTTATATTCACAACAACTGAAAGGAGAAAGCATAGAGTAAATGATGAGTTTAATCTGCCCTTTTACAGATAAATACACTGTTTACTTGGAAAGGCAACTTTGCCATGAGTGACAGTAGAAGTGCTGTCTGTTCACGGTAAAATTATGGAAACTCTGTTGAAAACCTGCCCATTAATCAGCTGATTTGATTGACTTTACAAGTAAACTTGTTGCGTTGGCTGCACTAACAGGCAGGGTGTAAACCTGTAACTTTTTATCGTTTACCCGTTGATGTAGACTGTGATGATTAGCAATGATAACCAGAAGAACAGCAGGCACTCAAAGTACTCATGGAATTGTATTGAGCATTTTTTACATGGTAAGTCAATGATAAAGTTACAAAACCATCATGACTATCTGAAACGATCGGCATTACAAGGCATGGCACATCTTACATTTACAAAATGAAAATGAACTTGTATGAATGTTATTACAATCCAACTTGCAAAGCTAATGCACTAAACATATATTCACAAATTGCTTGCACAGAATATGTTTTAACTGGAAAAAGTCACATTTTGCATAGTTGGATCTTAACAAGATATTTCATCATAATGCCTGTATAATGTTTAGTGTTGTAAATAGACTAAGGAACAGACTGTGAGCTAATCCCAATATACACATCCTACAAGGAAAGGAAAAAGACTGAAGTGTACTAGCTTTAGTGTCTGCTATAGAGGTTCTCAAGTACGGAATGACTAAGACAACGGTATTAAGCTGTCAACCTCATTATCTATATTTAAAAGAAATGTAAAATGTAAGCTACTGACTGAGCTTGTGGGTGAGGTTCTCGCGCTTTATATTGTATTTTCTCTTTGTACAGGGGCAGGGGTGAGCAGTGCCTGCCTGATGTTATGACATGTCAACTGCACATTACTGGACCATTTACAGGACCTGTCTCTTATTGCATTTGATTTTAAAATGCTTTTATTTGTTTTTAAGTTTAAATTGATACTGCGAGATTCTCTCGCAGCGCGCCATCGCTGCTGAGGTGGGATGCAGTAAGATGGTCATTTTTAATTTTTTAAAAGATCTTGAGGGATATGGAAGAAAAAAGTCAAATGGAAGACCCAAAATAATGGCACCTGCTCTGAGCGGGAAGATCAGATTGGCTATCCGTCAGGACACTGGACGATCCTTTACCCAAATTAAGGCCATTACTGGTGCCAACTGAAGCCCAATAATCATCAGACGGCATCTGAAGGGCTTCAAAAACTAAAAACTTCAAATCTTCAAAGGCCTTGGATGTCATGGAACTGCATGTTTGGACTTTGCAAGAGAGCACCAATCACAAGACACTGAAAAGTAGAAGAAATGTTTATTCTATGATGAGAAAAAAATATAACCTTGATGGTCCTGATGGTTTCCAACATTTCTGGCACGTCAAGTAGAGCCACCTGTTTTCTACGCGCCACAGGGAGCTTTTTCCTTCATTGGAACAATTTAGGCAAGGCAAGGCAAGTTTATTTGTAGAGCACAATTCGTACACAGGGCAATTCAAAGTGCTTTACATAAACAGGAAAAATTGCATTAAAATCACAAAATACAAAAAGACACACAGAATCATTTTAAAATCATTTTAAAATAAAGTGCTTTAAAAGAGAAGAGTGCAGATAGATCTTTCAGTCGTATGCACGTCTAAAGAGAACTGTTTTTAGCCTGGATTTAAACATTGTCAGAGTGGAGGCCTGTCTCACATCTTCAGGGAGACTGTTCCAGATTTTAGCTGCAAAAAACTGAAATGCTGATTCCCCATGTTTAGTCCTGACTCTAGGCACCTGCAGGAGGCCTGTCCCTGAGGTCCTCAGAGTACGAGATGGTTCATATGGCACTAACATGTCAGAGATGTACTTTTGGTGCTGGCCGTGAGAGACTTGAACACAAGCAGAGCTGCTTTAAAGTCAATTCTCTGAGCCACAGGAAGCCAGTGCAGAGACCTGAGCACAGGACTAATGTGATCGTACTTCCTGGTTCTAGTCAGACCCGAGCAGCAGCGTTTCTGATGTACTGCAGCTGTTTTACAGCTCGCTTGGAGAGGCCAGTGACTAGCTTGTTACAGTAGTCTAACCTACTGAGACAAATGCATGGATAAGTCTCTCCAAGTCTGGTTTAGACACTATACCTTTAATTTTGGCAATGTTTTTTAGGTGGTAAAAGGCTGTTGATGTTATTGATTTGATGTGGCTGTTAAAGTTCAGGTCTGAGTCCATTATTACCCCCCAGATTTCTAACTTGATTTGTCGGTTTTAGAGCGAGAGACTGGAGGTGACTGCTGACACTTTCTCTCTGTTTCTGCGGCCCAAAGACGATGATTTCAGTCTTGTCTGAGTTTAGCTGAAGAAAATTGTTTTGCATCCACCTCTGATCTGTTGGATGCAGTGACAGAGTGAATCCACTGGTCCATATTCACCTGCCGTCAGTGAGACATAGATCTGAGTGTCGTCTGCGTAGTTGTGATAAGACATTGCATTTGTGCTGAGTATTAACTGACCTAAGGGCAGCATATAGAGGTTGAACAGAAGGGGTCCCAGGATTGACCCTTGGGGCACCCCACAGGTCAAGCTCACGTGGTCTGAGACACAGTTACCAATCTCAACAAAGTACTCTCTGTCCTCAAGGTAGGACTTCAACCAATTTAGGGCAGTGCCAGTGATGCCCACCCAGTCCTCTAGTCTCTGTAGGAGGATCCCATGATCGACAGTGTCAAAAGCAGCGCCAGATCTAACAGAATTAAGACTGAGGCTTTGCCCGCCAGTGTTCAGGCGGATGTCATTTGTCACCATGATAAGAGCAGTCTCAGTGCTGTGATGAGGTCTAAAACCTGACTGAAAAACATCAAATGAGTTGTTTATTAAGAGGAAGTCACTGAGCTGTTGGTAAACAACCTTTCGAGACTTTGCCTAAAAATGGCAGATTTGAGATGGGCCGATAATTTTTCAGGTCTGAGGCATCAAGACTGCTCTTCTAAGAGAGGCTTAATGACTGCAGTTTTCAAGGCCCATGGGAATGTTCCAGATTGAAGCGACAGGTTAACTATGTGAGTGAGTGATGTTAACAAAGTGCTCAGAACAGACTTTAGAAATCAGGTGGGTAACACATCGAGGCAGCATGTAGAAGAACTTAGACTGGTGATGATCTCTGACAGTTTTGTCAAAGTTACAGGCAAACTGAGTCAGCTCTAAATGTGTAGGTGGTTTTAAAGTTATTATTTGCACTGTGGAATTTATGGCATTTTTAATGCCCTGAACCTTGTCATTAAAGAATACTGCAAACTCATTGCACTTAGCTGTGGAAATTAGTTCTAACGGCAGCAGAATTGGAGGGTTTGTTAGTCTGTTTACTGTTGCAAACAGAGCACGCTTGAGTTATTACTGCAATTTCCAATTATTTCAGAAAAATCCTTCCTTGTTTTTACATAAAATGAGGTTCTACATGTACAACTTTTCTTATAAATCTCTTTATGAATCTGGAGCTTTGACTTGCGCCATTTTCGCTCAGCCCTGCGGCACTCCCTTTTCTGTGCCCTGACTGTCTCATTATTATTATTATTATTATAATTTAATGTGTAAAAGCCACAGGAATCGATTGTTATAACTAGAGAAGCCTATACATCGTAAACAGTGGAACTTTTTTGTAGTTTTAGAAAGCTACATTTCAAACATGAGTGAACAGACTACGAATTTTGTGAATGTGGACCAATGGGACAAAGGGACGAGGTCCACCCTCGTGTGGGTCAGCTGAGGTAAACACACACGCCTCACCTGTCGAGTCCTTGTCTATGACTATATTGCTGCATTAAAAGGAGCCTGTTCTTACAGAAGTCAAAATCCAAGCACATCTGCAGTGATATAGTGTTCATCTAAAAAAGCCTCAGCTCCTCCACTCACCTCGTCTTTGGCGTCTTCATCAATCTCGAAAACTTGGGCCGACAGCTTGTCTGACTTAAGGCCTTTCCTATGAAAGGGAAAATACACCGTATACAGTTACATAATACAGACCTGCAAATTATTATACTCCTTGAAATGATTAGTTACAAACAATATTATTACTTTCAACTGCTCTTTATGAAGAGTTATTTGGATTTTTATTTTGTTTTGAATGTATTTGCAGGTGTGAAAAGCAGGTTCCAAAAAAGATGAAAAAATATGAATAAGAGAAAAAATGTATTATCATATCTATCATCACCTCTATACCGCATATACACCATTCTTACAAAAGGGGAAAGATGAAAAAGTATGTAATCAATCAAGTTATTTTTGTCTATTCGTGGTCCTTACGTGGGAAGCATGCGGAAGTCTCCAGAGTACACCTCGTATTTGTAGTTGATGACGTTCCAGTCTGTGTTATACATCTTGATGCACTGCCAAAATAGAGCTGGATTAGAACCACTCAAAAGGCAAGAACAGACTGACCTTAAAAACCCTCAGTGCAGAAAACAACACGTAGCTCCTCCTGCATATACTTTCACTGTGAGAGAGAAGAGCATTATTGGCCAGAGCTGAGAAATTGTAAATATCTCCTGACATTCCCTGCTGTTCTAGCGTTCTGAGGAGAAAAGGCGTAGTATGTAAAAGAGCTGGAGTCTCCAGTGCACTGACAGTATTTCATATGTGAAGCACGCGCTCACGATTGCTCTCCTCGTTCCAGGTTACTTTATGAGCTCTGACTGACTTAACATGGACATCTGCTGGGTCATCTGTATTGTACATATAGTTTCACCTGTGACTGACTTTTATTTAACCAGGAAAGTCCTACTGAGATTTAGAATATTTTCCAGCGGAGTCCTGGCCCCAGAGGGGAGGGGGCTATAGAAGTCAGGATTCTCCGACTTACATAGAAAAACATAAGCCAAAAAATAGTTTGAAAGAAAAAGTGAACAAAAAATCTATGGAAGGACCTGATAGACAGCTGGGTCACTACTGGTACTGTTAGAATACTTTTGAATTAATGTTAAGTTTAGTATTTAGCATCTTAAAAACACCATTGGTTTAACATTGGCAACTTAGTGCAAATTCCGTTATGTGTGTTATGTGACGATCCTGAATTCAATTACAGTATATATTTTTAATGGTAGGAGAACTTGGAGGAGACATTCGCACACAGTGTATTTATCACATTTATTTTACAGATAATCGCAATTATCTGTTAAAACGCTAATCAAGATTCACTCCCAAACCTTAAGATAGCTCTGCTTTTGATATAAATATGTAATTTCAATAAATTAATTTGTCAGTTAATATAAATGCTGGTCGAGTAGGGGTCAGGAAAATTCTCAGGAACTCCCAAAGGTTTTTTAGTTAGAAAATAGATCCAAACTGTGTGAATAGGAATGAAGGGGTGGCATGTTGCCTGAATAAAGTATTTTATAATCATTCCTGTTGTACCAGTAGATAAAACCGACCTTTTTAGAAAGCTTATAGATAGCATCTTTTAATATTGTAATGTGTTTTTGTTGTTTTTACTCTATAGCACTTTGGGGTCAAATGTAAAGTGCAATACAAATAAAATTACTATAACATCTTAACCAGAAAATTATTATATTCTCCTTATTATGCAATAGCTTCTCTGGTAAAAGAGGTGTTAGACTTGTCTTTTGAATTAGAGATCCAATTTGTGTCAGATAAGACTCTTGCTTAGGGTGTAGCTAGTTTTTAACATCTGCCTTCCCAAATAACCTAATTTGTTACTTTACAACTTTTATTAACGAGTTAAGTGAAAAAAATACCTCTTTGGCAAACAGACTCCTGGCTTCTTGCTCAGCGTTTTGTGGCACTGACAGAACGACTGTCCTCCTCTGACGTGAAATCTGGGCCTCCTGAAGTACCAACACACAATGAGGAGAACCTGGTCATTTTTACAGTAAGGAGAACATAAAGACACTGAGAGAGTGAGAGAAAGAGAGAGACAGAGAGAGACAACGAGACAGAGAGAGGGAGAGAACGAGAGTGAGAGAGAGGGACAGAGAGAGAGACAGGGAGACAACGAGAGGGAGAGAGAGAGAACGAGAGAGAGAGAGAGATAGAACAATAGATAGAACAATAGATGGAACAATAGAATGGTAGGGTTAGGGTTATATTGAAAGATTGATGGATAGATGAGTGTCAGAGTCTTGAACTAAAGCACATGTGCTGCTGCTGTGTAATGGATGTGCAGCAGTGAGGTGAGAGGGCAGGAGACCAGAAGACCTGCTGTGATGGGCGTGGCCACTGATTTATGCTATGAGCCGATCTAGATTTTTTCAACTGTACCATTTTTGTTGGGTATGATTTTCATAAACCTTTTAAATTTTGGAACTTTGGGCTTAAGGCGAGTACATACCTTTACGTGTAGAGTTGTTATGAAAACATTACATTGTATTTCTTCTGTGAAGCACTTTGTGGACGCTTTGGTTGTTGATTGATTGATAAAATGATGAAATGATAAACCACTTTTCCCACTGATATTCATTGACTAAGGATATCAGAAAAAAAAGTTTTTTTTTAAAGGTGCATTATTGTACCATTCCTGTGGTCCTCGGGAACTCGGGTTTCCGAGATGAGATGTCAGGCTTCCGACTTGTTTGCATTGTGCATGTACATCTTGGAAAATCATGAACTTGAGGTCACCAATAATAAAATCACCAACTGTGCTCTTTAACAGTTTAACAGAGCTAACAGTGAGATTACCTGTTGTTAGCCTGCCCAAAAATGAACATTAAACTGTATTTGTTTTAGAAAACATCACATCACATCTGCCTTTAGCAAATTACATCAGTAATTAATTAGTAAATATTAATTTATTGGTATTAAACAGTAGTATCTCTTTCTTGTGCAAATATGTTGCTTTTATGATTATAAACAGTGTTGGGCAAATGTAATCTCCAAAATTGCTCTGTTATGCCTCATTTAGTCTGCAAATCACCAAATTCACCCACAACCAGTGTTAGTTTTAAGCAGTTCTCCTCTCTTCTGCCCTAGGCAAGATTTCCAATTGTGCCCCCTGTCCTTACCCATGGCAACACATCTGTCAAATATTGGGTACTTTTCCCAAGACCTTTATAGGCATTAGTCCAATAATTAAGTAGTACAAGCAGAATTGATTCAGTACAAAACTGATTTAATTTAAAATAGGTTATTTTAGATCAATAAATACAAATTTTACAGTTTTTTTTTTTTTTTTTTTTTACAAATTTTATGTCATACTGTGGAATATTTCAGGCAAAGCAACAACATCTGCATTGACACCAGCAGATGATGGACCCTCCACACAAAAGTTACATAGTGTAGCTTTAATACAGGCTACTTAACTCCAAAATTCAAATGGGGTCATTGTTCATTATAAGAACACTTGTGGCACAATTGGGGTGAAATGTGTTGTTCACATGCTGCTGATCACTTGTGTCAAAATCCTGTGCCAGTGTTTCTCAGTGGAGCTCCAGCCTGTGTTGCCCATCTGTGCCCTGGACTAATTTCCCCGTCTGAGAGCTACACTGGACTGTGTGGACAGATAAACTAAAGCCAGAAACTTTTGCCGAAACAACTGACTACATGTTTTCTAAAAGATTTCAACAGAAATGTGGAGAGAAATGCGTTGCAGTAAGAGGTGGCTTGATCCAAACTAAAGATTGGCTAATGGGATGTAGAACATCAGTCCAAACTGTTTTTCGATTCTTTGCTTTCACACTATCTGTTGTTAATGATCAGGTGCATTCTGGTCCATGTACATCATAGAGCACGGCCCTTAGCATTTGCCAAAACTGCCTACACTATGGGCCGGTTATGGGCAGCTTCTCGCCCCAGTTTCAGAGTTGTTTTTCTGACTTGTGTGAGTGTTTTTCAATTTGGAAAAAAAATTGTAGTTCTCAAGTTCCCAGGGACAACATGAATGCAGGATATGTATGTGTGTGGTGTTATGTATCAGACACCTGCTTGTTTCCATGGAGATGTAATTGTTTATAATTGCATGCATTAAACTTAGAATTTTTATTGCTTAAAAACAAAATAAAAAGCATAAAGCTAAGCAAAGTCACCTGTTAAACAAGTCTAGGCAAAGCAAAAACATCTCCATGGACACAAGCAGGTGGCAAACCCTCCACTATAAAAGTTATGAAAATCCAAATTATTTTACAACAAAAATCTGCATTTTAACAATATTCATTTTAGCTGCTCACCATCTGTATTGAATATCATTTGCTAACGGAAGGTTGTGATGTCACGTCAACGCAACCGATTGGAATTGGACTCTGATTATTTCTCCTAATGACTAGACTCAAGAACCCGTTGTATTAAAACAAGTCTACATGTTAACAACATTCATTTTAGCTGCCCCCTATCTGTATTCAATTGTACTGGCTGCATGTGTGAGGTTCATGTCCTGTCCTGTACAGGATTATTATTACTTATAAACATGTGTACCCCAGACATTTCCATTTTCCACGACTTAACAGGAGTCTAAAATCCTAAGAGTGCTGTGTAAATCCTGTCTTATGTCATAATGGCCTCCCACTGTGGCCCTCACTGTGCCCCCTTGTGAGCCTCACCGACACATCGTCCACGGGGCAGAGGAGCAAGTCCCGGTGTGGGTCGCTATGGATCTGGGCTTTCCTCTGGAACACCACGTTCTCATAGTCTAGCGGCTCGATGATCTTCGGCTGCTCCTGTATAGCACAGTAGGACAGGTTAGTGTCAATACAATACTCAGTGTGTTTATATCGAATGGAATTCAAGTGATGAAGCATAAACTCAGCATTAAATCAAATGGAGTGGAAGAATTGGATTTAAACAAAAATAAAAATGTAATGATAGAGACTAGGGCTGCACCAAAAAAAAATGTTTGGGTAGTCAAGTCGACAGTCATTTTTCCAGTAAGTTGACTGGTCAAATGATTATTTCTATTTTACATTATGCCCTTTCAAAACATTTTTAACCAAATAAAGGTTGAACCATGGCGACTGAAGGCTTCTAGACAGCAATTATTTACGAATAAAGTGTATAGTTGAAGAAAATCGGAAATAGTTTATTCTTTTTTTTGATATTTTGATTTGCTGGATATGGAACGTGCGGTCGTATACGCTGATCCAGAGCATCCCAAGCATGCTCCATGGGTGGTGAGGATGTTTTCAGCTTCCAGGACTTGTGTACAGATCCCTGAAAGATGGGGCCATGCGTTATCATGCTGCAACATGAGGTGATGGTTGTGGCCGAATGGAATGGCCCAACGAAAGGAAATGTCACCTATTGAGCATGTTTGGGATGCTCTGGATTGTGTATAAGACAGCACTTTCCAAAATTCCTGCCAATATTCAGCAATATTCAATATTCATGCTGTCTCATCAGCACCCTAATATGCCACACCTGTGGGGAGGGATGGATTATAAATATTGATTGCTCAGTAAGACTTTTGGCAAATTTGTGAACAATATTTTAGAGATATGGGTCTTGTGTATATAGAAAAAGTTTTATAGCTCTGAGTTTGTCATGATGCCTTCAGGGCGCCGTTTCTGTGCGACAGTGAGGAAAACTAATCGTTTTTCCAACTCCTTCGTGCCCTCCGCGATTAAACTGTTGAATTTGAATGGCAGTATTTGCTCATTTTATTGTATATAATATTGTTGTAACTGTGAAATGGACTCACGCAGTGTGTGTTTTGTGTGTATGTGTGTGAACTGCTCTGGGAAATGCTGCAAATGAATTGCCCTCTGGGATCAATAAAGTTTTCTGAATCTGAATATTTTAGAGATATGGGTCTTGTGTATATAGAAAAAGTTTTATAGCTTTGAGTTCAGGTCATGAAAAATTTGGGGCAAAAACAGTGTATTATAAAAGGTCTTATAAAAGAAACATTACCATTATCAAAATACAATTCTTCTTATTATAGTCACATCTACTCATAATTAGTCCATTAATTGATGCAGCCCAAATTGAGGTCAAATGCTGAATACACAAATTATGAAAACAAAGAAAAAAAAAGAAATCAAGGGGTCAATATGCCAAAAAAAAACAGCTTAGTAATTTACTAAACTGCAGAACTGATAAGTTTCACTTCTTCATGGTCAAATTTCACTGTTTCAAGCAGCCAATTTTCATTTGTGTTTTTATTTTTGAAGAATGGCTACTGAACACTTTTGTACCATACATGTGTCACTCTGTGTGATACTTCGTATTCGTGCTAAAAAGGATCTGCTTGTCTTGAAAATCTTAATTTTAATTTTAATGTGATTGGGTTAACAGAGACAGTATTGCAAGTTCAACTATGGACTATGCACATGTTTTAGATAGTAGAGAAGGAAGGATTGGAGGAGGAGTTTCACTGTTTCTAAATCCTAGTTTATAATTTAAAGAAAGATGCGACAAGCTTTATCTATAATTCTCTGGATTTATAGACCAGTCAATTGTAATTTGTTCGAGTTTATTACTCATATTTCTAATGTACATGACACAGTTTCTAAAGGAAAGAACCTGTTACATTGTAAGTGACTTTAATATTAATCTGCATTATGAGGCAAATTGGGCAACTAAGGAATTTATTGACATTCCAGTCCCCAGCAGAGTGCCAAATACTTCAGCCATACAGACAATACCTTCACCAACCTGTTAGATAAGACTATGAAACATGGTGTCTTGAGCATGAATGTGGCTGATCACTACCCCATAGAGAGGGAACAATGCCCATTCTCGTAAAATAGTAAATACAAAAGGAATTTTAGTGAAACAAATACAAACAAATGTAATAACATTCTCAGCAACGAACTGAGCTTTACCAATTACAAGACTCCCAAAGTCTACTACTTATGTTTTCCTCTTCAGCCTGTACCTCCTAAAAGCAAGTCAAACCTTGGAACTCCAGCTATTATAAAAACATTGAAGACTGATAGATAGGTTGTATAAAAAAAATACCTGTCTTATCCTACACTTTAATCTCATGCAATACAGAACGTACAGAAACCCCCTGGTTTTGAAAATACTGACAGTAAAGTGTTAAAATCTCTTCACAAACCACTGAAACATATTTTCAATGTCTCTTTAGTCAAAGGTGTTGTACCTATTGAACTAAAAAGAGCAAGAATGACCATTTTAAGATGATCCTGTCATCTTCAATCATTATAGACCCATTTCTGTTTTACCAGCTATTTCTGAAGTTCTTCAAAAAATAGTTTAGCAGAGGTTAATGGATTATCTTGACAAAAACAACATTTTACATCCCTATCAATACAGCTTTAAAAAACACTCATTTTACATGGTATTTAATTACAGAAATTCATAAAGCAAAAGACAGAAAGGACAACACTGTTGGCATATTTTTGGATTTGACAAAAGCATTTGCCCCTGTCAATCATGCAATGCTTCTGGATAAGCTCCATTTCCTTGATATAAAACAAAATTCCTCACTGTAGTTTGCAAGTTATCTAACTGACTGCTATCAGACTGTTAATAATAATGGGCTAGAAACTCCTCCCCTTCCTTTTCAGTGTGGTATACCCCAAGGTTCTATTCTTGGTCTTTTGTTATTTTTGTTGTATGTTAATGATTTACTCAATACTTCAGTTAAACTTTCAAAAATCTTACTCGCCCATGATACTGTACAAGTGTATTTTATTCCCACAAGGACTTGAACATTCTTATAAAAGTTGTTAATGAAGAACTTGCCAGCCTACTCACTTGGTTCAAGGGGAACAAACTGTCAGTTAGGATTGAAAAAAAAAAAAGGACATTTTTTGGTTTAAAATAAAGCACCTTAGATTCCTCAATTCAAATCCAGATTGATAAGATTTCAATTAATAATGTAAGCTGTGTTTGTTTCCTTGGTGTGCAGTAGATGAATCATTATCCTGGAAGCCTCATGTTAGTACAAAAATTGCCAAGGTTAGAGGTATTTTATGGAAAACCCAGCACCTGATGAATACAAAGGCTGCAATTACGTTGCATTATTCAATGATATTTCCATATGTCAATTATTGTAATATTGCTTGGGTAAGCATCCACCAAACTAAACTCAAACCTATTCTTACAAAAACAAGCTCTGCCAATAATATTTAATGTAGGACATAGACACTGTTTTCCAAGGCCAGGGTTTTGAGTGTTTACCAAGTCAAACAACTTCAAATTAGTCAATTTGTTATAATTCTATTCAAAAACTCCTCCCTCAATATCTCAACAATATGTTTGTCTTTAACAATGAGTTTCCTGCATATCCAGCTCATAGTGGGCACGAGTCCACAACTCCCAGTTTAGTGTTCTTTACAGAGGCTCTAAAATCTGAAACTCAAACATGCAGGACCGACCAAAAAAACAACTCTGAGTAAACACCATTCTAACATGGTTAAAAGCTCAAAAAGTCTACTAAGTCTACTATGTACCCTTTAAAGAGATGCCTTTCACAATTATTAATAATCCAATGTGGGTTGAGCTTTTTTGCTAATGCAACTTTTACACACTGCAGTGAGGTCTACTGAATGGAAACCGCCAACTTGCAAGCCACAAAAGTTCAGAGGAAAGTCAAAGAGCTGAGAACCGTGACAAAAAATGATATAAAACCAGTACAGACATTTTAATTTCAATATGAGATACAAACCTGCGTAGAAAAATCCTCAACCGACTTGATAAATGTAGCAATATAATCTTTAACACAAGGCCTATTCGTTTTGTGGTCAACTTCCGGTTTCAGAGAAAAGTAAATAAGATGAAATAAGCTGACTAAAATCTTCGTTTCACAACTAGGTCAACATGTGATCACAAGTTGGAATTTACGCAGTCGAGCAGAAGTTGAATTAATTCCCTCAAAGTGCCTCTTGGTGGTTAAGCTGAGCAGAGACGATGGTGATGAATGGCTTAGCCGAGAAGTCTTGGTGGAGCAACACAAAACCATTTGACAAAGAAAAAAAAGGGTTGATTTGTAACACTAATGATTGTCAAGTATTTCCATTTAGAGCTGTTCCACGTTGCTGATGTCGAGCTGTAGAAACAAAGCCTGTATGTTTCAATGATTCTAAAACCACAAAAAGGGTTTTCTGATTTGTGTTTGCTTCGTCAAATTGCAACCAAAAAGAGGAAGGAACATTGCAAAATCTATTTTCTCTGCTTGGTGTCAATGATTTGACCCTTCTCAAACACTGATATCTTTTCCACGACCACAGGATTTGTCTTTCCACACGATCGTTTCAGAAATGAGAAGCCACTCCCCAACACAGCAATTATCCAATAGGAGGCTCCGATTTGCTTAGGTGAATCCAAGTGGAGACTTTTTGTTGGAAAGGCATTGTATTATTGGTCAGTGTAATCCCTCATTCATACAGGAGTGTTTCAATGAAGAAAAAGTTTCAAAAAGGTCATCGATATTCTGTTATGTATTATTATTAATTCTTATTATTATCATACCTCCAAGATATACATCTTAAAATTCGGGTGTACCTGTAGTTGATATTTTCGGCATGTATTCCAATTCCACCATCTGATAAAAATGTCCACCATCTGATGAAAAAATACCATTAAGCTGCAGGGAAGATCAAGTATAAAAGGAAAGCTATAACCGAACTTAAATGAACCATTGTGGAATAAATCAGGATCAGCAGAAAACATTATCATAAAAATAAATAAATAAACAAACACAAAATAAATAAAAAAAATGTCAAAACCCAGCAAATCCCCAAACTACAGTCTGCAAGTCAGAATCTTCCAACTTCTCATTATATTTTTAGAAATTATTGGCAGAATTTGAAATCAAATTTTCCTCTGTGCCTTGATTTGTATCACTTATAATGAGCGTAAATCAGACAACAGATAAACAACAATAAAAACTACAAGGGTCAGCTTCACAAGCCTTTGAGAGCTGCTTCAGTTTTAATTGGGAAAAAATGTAGTTTAAAAAAATGTAGGCTTTTAAAACCCCTTATCATTCCAGCAGATTATCTTTAAGACAAAAAAAATCAGGTTTCAATTCATCTCTTTGGATTTGACAGAAGCATCTCTGGGCTTTCAATTAAAGCCCAGAGATCCCTTTTGCACACATCCTTTTGCTTCAGTGGAGGGATCCCTCGTGGGGGGATCTACTCTAAAACACGCCCGGTAAACCGTCCCAGGGAAGTATCCAGGAGGTATCTGAAACAGACACCCGAGCCACCTCAAGCTGGATTCTAAAGACATGGCAAGCAGTGTCTCTGTGCCCAGTGCTCCTCCCATGTGACTGAGCCCATCTGAGCCTTTCTAAATTGTCCATAGTGAATGAATGTGAGAGTGAATGGTTGTCTGTCAGTGTCTGTCTCTGTGTTAGCCCTGGCCACTGTCCAGAGTGTACCCCGCCTTAGGCCCAAAGTCACTGGGATAGGCTACAGTCACCCGCGACCCCGGGAACAGGAACAAGCGATAGAAAATGAATGAATCAATCAATCAATACCCAGCTACGCGGTGAAGGAAAGTCAACTGCACAGGGTATGCGTATCTGTGTATCTAAGCATCATCTTCATGCCTTTGTGTCTCCTACCACTGAAAGGGCGGTAGGGTGTATTCAATCTAAATAATCAGCTGTAAAACTGGCATGGACTGCAGATTCTTGTATGCATCATGACAAATAAAGCACATCACATTTATTTCAACTTAAAAACTGTATCGTTGACTGTACAGACTGCAGTCTGTAGTCACTTGTGCTGTCGCTCATCAGCCTTGCCCTTGTCTGCTCAAAGCATTACAACGAGCTTTACAGCAGCGCCTCTGCTTCCTGTCATGTGCCACATTTTCAACCACAGCGCGCACCTCCATCTTCGGGTCGGAAACATGACTTCTGCTTTCAGAAACCTGCACTACCAACATCATCAGGACATGAGCCAATTCAGTGTTCTTCTTTGTCGCAATGCCTCACACTTTTCCCCTTTAAGCTGTGACTGCATCAAGGAAATGACCTGATGACGGAAGAGAGGGAGAAGGAGGAGAGTTATTTCCACATGTCCGTGTCCCCCTCTCTGCAGCAGATGGAGGCCACGTGTGGATTATTACAAAGTCACAGTCCTCGCCAATAACAAACAGAAGTATTTATAGATGTGTTATTATACTGCAGCTCAGCCTGTACTTCAGAGCGAGCACCTCTCTCTGAATGAAAGAAAGAGTTGAGAAAGACTGTGTTGGGGAATGTTATGCCACGAAACAAAGCAGTCGAGATTCATTTAGTGTGAAAGTTGTCACTCAAATTCTCATGTGTCAGACGGTTTCTTTAGTGCTAGGATCCTAGTTTTGTGTTTGCAAAGAGAAAGTGTCAGTCACAGTAATTCAATCAATCAGTCAATAAAAACCAAATCTCACCTTGAAAGCTGCATTCCAGAGTAAATGTCCCCACAATTCTCTACATCACCTCTATATTGAGATTACATTTTATTAAACTGCTTAGGAAAGAGGCGAGAGACATTTGCCTGTCCATTCAAAACTTGACTTGCATTTACAGCCAGGATTAAAACAGCACTACTTTTGTCTAATAGTCATATTATTCATTTCCAATTCTGCAACAGCAAATTATAACCAATGCATGTCAATCATTCAACAGGATTGGTTTGAGGACTTGTGTTTATCAGAGATTAATCTGGACTAAGTGCTTCAAGTTTATTTTGGTTTATTGGGACATTTGCATCATAAAACAAGCCAAAAATTAGCATTGATGAGTGAAATTACAGGAACTGCTGAAGGGGGATCAAGACATTCAGTGAAATGAGGAAATTCCACGTCAATTATTAAGAGTCAATTCCACAGAAAGAAGCAGTTTTTTGGTTCTTTTTGGGCATCTCTATAGGTCACTGGGACAACAGTAAGAGCATCGGCTAAAAGGGGGCTACTTTTGGTGCTGACAAAAGCTCTAGAAACTAGCACTTCTAAGTTTTTAGAATATGACAGTAATGATTCGTATCAAAGTCCTGTCAAGGCATTAAAAAAAGTCCCATCTAAAAAATTCTGTTAAAAATCAAAATTGCCTGAATTTTAATATGGCCCTCGGGAAAAATAATTACCCAGCTGTAAATCCTAATCAAATAATTACCTCGACTAATGAAAAGTCTACATCGCTCATTTACTGAACTAAAAGGCAAGAAAATGTAGAAAACATATTGATGCTCCATTTTCAATATTGGGCTGATTTTTGGGGAAACCCTACAATATCTATATCAATTTTGAGCTCGACATCATCTTTAATTAAAAACTGGTCCAACATGACGTTACATCCCTGTGAACTGTGCTTTTTCCATCGCAGAGTTGAACTGTTGACTTACTTGGAAGCCTGTGTAAAAAGTGGATGAGACAAACCAGAGAGAAAGCACACATTTAGGGCCTGGTTGCAGCAGCATGCCGGAGGGAATCCCCGTATGGGAGAGCACGCTATCTCAACAACTACCGTTTCCACTCAGCTCCTCCTCCCCATAACCTGCTGCAGCTGATGCTAGAAAAGAACACAACAGTTCCACGTGGGTCCAACACAAACTGTGGACAAATGAGGCTCATCTCACAGTACTGCTTCTGCTTGTAAAGACCTAATGCGTCACAGTTTGGAGATGATCATCATAAGACTGGCTGCCTGAGGGGAAGACTGGCCTGGTGAGGATTACAATGGCAATGTTACTTAACTACAGTCAATGGATAGTAACGTACATAAAACTGAAGGACGATTGTATTGTAGATGTCACAATACAATACTTGGACAATAGATATATTTTATTACAATAAAATACAGGGCAGTCACTTAAGATTACTTCAGTAGATGACTAGTCAGCTATTCAAACTATTATTTCTGCTGCAAATACATTTTTAACCAAATAATGGTGGAAATATGGTGACTGGAGGCTTCAAGAACATATGTACAAATGTGTTATTAATGGAAATTAGAAATACTTAATAATAATAATGTCAGTCTTTGTTATTAAAGGTCTTGTTATGAGTCTTAGTCTGTATAGTCCAGAGAACGATTACCATTATCAAAATACAACAACAATTATTTTTTATGGTCGACTAGTCACAATTGGTCGATTAATTGTTGCAGTAATGCCATACTGTGGAATATTCCAGGCAAACAGAGTAATAACATCTCCATGGACACAAGCAGGCACCAGATCCCACACCAGAAAAGTAAAATCTTATGTAAATGTAACCATATACCTTCAGGTAAATGCCTTTTTACCCCTTTTTGGTCATCAGCAAACCAGTGCAGATTGAAGCCAGCTGCTCTTCCTGTTAAGAGCAGTCATACTGTTGTGACTGAAGAGGACACAAGAGTCCAATTGTCTTCCGAAGGGTCACAACAACGATATGGGCTTTGCAGAAGATTTGAACAAGCTAACCTGTGGCTACTGTGTCATGTCATCCCCATTAGACATGAGATATATTAGCAAAAACAATGTAAGAAGTAAACAAAAGCACCGTGGAACAGCCTAATAAGATGCTAATAAGGGCTGAAAGATATACTGCAATTATTTAAGTATCATAACTTCCTCTGAAAACAACAAAATGTCTTATTATGTATAAAACCTCCAAACCATTTAGACAAACATATTATGAAATCTATATGTTATTCTTGCAGTGTTTATCAGTTCATATTTCAGTCCTTTAAATGGTACTACTCCAAGACATGTTTAAAGTGTTAACTTTGCACAGAATCCTACTATTAAAACACTAATCGCAAATCAAGAAGCATGTTTTGACATTATATGAGGCGTGACGACAAAATCTAGAGCTCTGAGTCTACCAGAGCTCCAATTTGAGTTCATGTTTATGTACTTTATGACTTAAACACACGCTTTCCAGAAAACATATTCTACTCGAGTTTTATTACGGTTTAAAAAATGCGTACATATGCTACCCCAATGAAACAACAACTAAACATTTAAACTTGCTTACATTACTTTTCCATTATAAACCTGATAAAGAGGAAATATTATTGACCAAAACGCTTCCTCAGCACATTCATAACAGGCCACCAATGCTGCAGCAAACAGATCCAAATCACAAGCAATGCCACATAGAATCCATGCGTTTAGAGTCTCTATTATTGTGCCTGCCATCCAGACATCCATTATAACACAACGAGGCAATAGGAGGACGTGACAGGGGAGCCGTGCATGCTCTCCACTGCAGCTGTCCGACTGGCACCGGGGCTTGCTTCGTCCGCCCGCACACAAAAGGACCCGCAGAGGAGACTGGTCTGTCCGTTACAACTACTGCACGGAACGGAACGGTGGGAAACGGTGAAACCCAGCAAAAGCACAGGCGACTGCGCGGTTTGCTACTTTATAATTAGCCAACATTGACGACATGCACGTGCTGTTATGGAGAAAATGATAGCTATCAGAAGCGTCATTATTTTTGAACGTTAGAACACACATTTAGGGTTAGGGTTAATCGCAACTCTTGAAAAAAAATCGCTCTTAGATATTATTCAAAATTGTTCAGCTCCAGGAGGTATAGTTTACAATATCTAAAAATACCTAAACCTAGATTTAAAAAAAACAACGAAGTATTAAAAACAAAGAAGAATGGGCTACACAAAGGGGAAGTTACTTGACAAGCTATTACTTAATTGGCAAAACACTAAAAATGAGCGCCAGAAGAAAAGCCTGTACAGCGGCGGCGTTCCTCCTCCTCACCACGAGCTCCACGGTGCTCCTCACAGCCTCCGACACGCTCTGCCTGACCTCGGCCGCGGTCCCCGGTTTGCTCAGCCTCTTTGTGAACTTGCGAACCTCCGACATAGCGTCCCCCCGGTTGGATTAATCACAAGAAGTATCCGGTGTAGGCCGGTGTGGTGGAGAGTGGCATGCCGCGTTAGCACGCAGGGAGACGGGCAGTGACAGTCCAGATGCGGCGCAGTGGTGATGTGGAGGAGGCTACGGCCCGGAGGAGGAGGGGGCATGAAGCGAGGGCGGGGCATAGGCGGCTGCTGATGAGAGCGCAGAGAGTGAGTGTGAGAAGAGGTACCACTCCCCTATTATTATTACCAGCTCAATCGTGTCAGTTCAAATGTACATCCACACCGCTTTAAATGTGTTATTTTGCGTATGCAGTGTAGGATTCTGTAAATGTCTTATTATGTATACAAATGTGCAATAACATAGCATTTAGAAAGAAGAACAAAGATCATCAATGATGATGCTGACGTATGGCACATCCATGGATGTGAACAACGCGGAAATAAAAGCACCACAAATCGTACAATACAAATAAATTAAAAATACATAATTGGAGATCATATTACATATTATTTTTCTTTATTAAACAACAATGTTTCATTCACATTCATGATGAAGGCAGTGTAAAAATATATATAAGAACTGTACTGTTTAGTGTAGCATTATACCGCCATCTTGTGGATTATACATCTCTTAGGTTCATTTGAGTTTACTCACCATGTTCACATTAAAGTAAATTTAGATTACTAGAAAACATAAAATCCGATGTGAGTAATCAGAGTGATCATGATTTTCTATATGTTTACATATAATTTTAATAATCTTTTAACTCATAAATCTGATTCTAATCTGACAGTAATCAGATTGAGTGATGTAATTATATTTAGTTCAATAGAATCACATGAATAAAATTGGAAAAACACCACATTTTGATTGAAAAATATGTTGCATTATAATATTGTTTTGCACTGACAGAGAAGTAAAACTGTACTTTCAATTAATCCCTAATTTCTACAATTCTTTGTCCACCATTTCAATTCATATATCATGTAACATCATATAGAACTTTGACAACATTAGAATGGAAGACAGACTGAAAAGACCACATTGTATTTCTAATCATATCCCAAACATAACAGAGGACAAAATGAAGAGGTCATTAAAATATTAAATCTTAGAGTTTTAAGTTTGGACTGGAAGTCTTCACTTGTTATTGTAGCGAGAGAACTCTTTTAGAGCCCAGTGTTTCATTTCAATCTCCTGTCGTAATTTGCAGTACTCCTCAGCCAGGGCCTGGAACTCTTTCCCTAAGATCTCGAAAGAGGCTAGTTTTGACTCCACAGACAGCTTCGCCTCTTGACAGCCCTTTAGCTCAGACTCCAATTTTTCTCTGGAACAATATTTAAAAAACATCTTTAAGATTAAGATAGTATTTTGCGAATAAATATATCAATGTTAAATATAAATACCGTATTTTTCTGTGGGCAGATATTGAGTCTTGTGTGTAAGTGTCAAGCTGAATGTCCAACATCTCAGTCCTTGGAATGAATCATAAAAGATTGTAGCAATAATTATTTTTATAGAAACTGTCTAATATGTATGTATAAATAATCCAAAATGCTCACTTAATCTTTTGTAGCACCAGTTCACATTTGCCTTCAAAGTATTCCAACTTTTTCTTGTCCAAATCTGTCTGAATTTTCAGTCTGTGATCCAGGATGAGAGTTTGTAGCAGCTGAATGCATTTAATCAGCTCCTAGGGTAAATATTTGTTATACTGACCAACAATCAACCACTAATAGTAACTGAATGATCTGTTGAATTACTGTATACTCACTGAGAGATAAAGCACAGTCTGTCTCTGCAGCAGAACTGTGTTTTCCCGACAGCTCTCCTTCAGGCTCTCTGCGCTGTTCTTGTCTTTGTCCATTTGTGTAGCCAGGTACAATAGTTTAGTACACTTTAGATTCTCACTTTCATTTTCTACAAGATACAGGATAACAAACCAAAGTCACTTTAGGGAGATGCCATCATGTTATAAATTAGAACAAGCCCATACCCCATTCAGGGTGGTAGTAACAGAGGAGACTCAGACACTTCTTTTTCAGATTTTCCTCCAGCTCATGGAGCAAACTTTGTTTCATTCTCTGCACATTCTACAAAAGAGTAAGACATACCATTAGTGAATGATGTTGGATTAGTATAAAAAGCGTAATATTTAGCTTGGAGAAACAGACCGGAACAATGACAAAGGCTTGGTGTAATATAACATTAACAGTAACATTATGCACTACACATGCATAATGTATTAAAAGACTGCACATTAACAATACTAAATTTGCTTGTCATCCAAATCCATTAAATAATACAAGCTTAACAATAGAATTATTTATGTTGTCATCTGAAACCTAGCAATTGCAAATGTTGGCTAATGGCCCCTTTTCTTTTGCAGAATGTAAAACCTCTAGAATTTCCAGATTCTCCAGTCAGCACCAAAGCTGCTATAAACAATAGAAAAAAATGAAAGCCCATTTTGCAAATATGCAAATGTGGTACTCTATTGAATGCCTCAGCAAAGTGGAAAATAAACCTCCTACTTTGGCTTTAAAGCTCCAGGCTTTCTATAGAATGCCATCCATATCTATATCTATACAGTATCCATATCCATATCCCCATAGATCTAATATTTCTTTTTATTTAATTTTTATTTCATTTATTTAAAATAAATATAAAAGTTCTATATATTTTTCTTTACATTAAATGTATGTGAATGAAAAGGAGCAGAAAGAAGTATAAAATTTATCATAGCTGACCCTCTTTCACAACAAAAAACATTTACGGTTCCAGCTTTTGAATCATAAACTATGCTATAACATGCTTATTTAAGTGACATTACATGTATTAAGGTGAAAAAAAAAACAAAGAAAAAAAAACAGAACTTATTCTGCCTTCCCATACTGTAATATTTAACATTTCGTTTTAACACATGGATATATTTTGAGGTTTTAATATTACTGTCTAGATTGTTCCATAGGCTGACGCCTTTGATTGAAATCAATTTTTCCATTGTTGTTGTTCTAAACCTTAGTTTTTAAAGACTTTTGTTCTTTTTAATTCGTAACAACTTTCTCCATTAATATTAGTTGTCCCTCATTCACTCTCACAACACACTCTCATTCATACTCCATGGACTACAGTGCATGTTTCTAGAGGTAGGGGACCTCCTCCACAGACACGGGAGAACATGCAAACTCTTCACAGAAAGGCATCAAACCCAGGACCTGTGCTACCGTGGCATTTATTATATATATATATATATATATATTTGTATATATACACAAATGCTTCACTTGTTTACAGTTGACTTCACTACATTCAGCATTCTATTTAAATTCATTCAGGGCATAATATTGCAGTTAATTATTGAATTGTTGAATTTAATTATTAAATATTAAACTTGAACCTCTAAAATTGTATATATTGCATCGCAATATATATTGTATTGGGCCCTATGAATTGTGATCATATTGTAAATTCTACTCAACATGGTAAAAAAGAATACATTTGGTCAGAATTCAGCATATCCACGTTTCCAAATGAATACTATGCTTACACAACAAATAATAGATAACAAATCTGGCTTACTTTCTCCAAAGGCATAAGCTGCAGTACTTGTTGAGGTTTCAGACCCAAAATATTGGGCCGCTCCTTTTCAGTTGTGTTACTTGGATCCAACATTCGAACGCACTGAGCCACCAGCAGACACTTTTCCATTGTCTCATAAAACTAGACAGAAGCAAATACATAAAGTTCAAAATACTGTTACATGTTGTGAGAGTGTGTAGGTAGTGAAATATGTAATGTGTACCATGTTCTGGTCAGGCAGGGCTGTGGAGTAGTGCTTTCTCACACAGTGCTCCTGGATCATCTCCTTCAGTGTCTGGAAAAGACCCTGAGAACGCAGCCAGTTCTTCCTTTGGCTCTGCAGCTTCTGTTCAGCCTGGAGAGACATACTCAAATGTGATGACCAAGCAGGAATCTATCAGGAAGAATTCTCACGTACATCCCAATGCAATTTTGGGCTGCAACTGGGGAAAAAGGCCTGTGGGAAAAAAAGCCTGTGCAGCTATCTAAACTCCCAAATCTTATTTCTGTGTAAAGGTGAGAGATATATTGAACAATTTATTATAATACATTGTTACAAAAGTATGGTATTGAGTATAAAAATATTAAAAATGCAAAACATTTTGAGAGATTCTTAACTGCTAAGATAGCAGCGCAGACTTCTCCTTGTGGTTACATGTCTTTTAATAGTCTAGCTCGCTGTTTAAGCCTCTGGATGTTTTTACATCCCCTAGCTGATATGCTATGACTGGAGATGACAATGTGAGTGAATCAAAAGGATTTCTATAAAAGATGGCCAAAGTTAGGTAAACCAAAAAATTTAAAACATGTATACGTTGCCTTCATTTGACATCACAACATATTTAATACAGAGGTTGGACAGCTAAAAGGAACATTGTTAAATTTCAGATTTTTGTTGTAATACAACGAGTTCTTAGGTCTAGTCACTAAGAGAAACCATCTGATTCAGTATTAGTGGATTTAGCTTTCATGGATAGATATTTCATGGCAAAGTCCAATGCTATGGAAAAGTGGCTTTTGCCCTCCATCTGAGGTTATGACATCATTACATTCTAGGACATGAACAGAACCTATTTCAATCCTTTTCCAATAACAAATCACTTTCACTTTACTACTTTTACTATTAGGTGTATTTTACGAGCTGTTACCTTGTCCAGCTCGGCCTTGAGTGACAGCTTGAGTCCAGTGGAGTCCACATGCTGTGTGAGAGTGGCCAGGAGTTTGCAGAACTGAGGATTCTGACCGAGTTCCTCCTCAGTCAAATCACAGAGAGGAAAAGATGCCAGGACTGTGAAGACAATTAGTAATATATAAAACACAATATACAAAATGGTGTGCTGGACAATAGATCTTTTAAAAATGTTAAATCCTCAGAATGTTCATAATTCTATGAATGGAGGCGACTGTAGGCAAAAGGAATGAATAATTAAAAGACATCAGATCTAAATACTAAAAAATATTTGGAATGCGAATGGTAGAAATGTCAGTTAGTTTGCTTCCTATTAAAAAGGACGTACTATATCTGTAGTTAAAGTGAAAAACTATTGTGGACTCAACATTTTTATAATTGTTCAGTAAAACCTAAAACTTTTGATTTTGCTAGTATCTATTACAAACTCATATTAAATAATCAAATCATGTAGTGAAACAACAATGGCAAATGCATTTAAACCAAGATCTCATATCACTCACTCAACACATGTATCTGAGTGAATTTCATTTGACAAAACCACCTTGATTTGACATATTTTGTGATATTCTGTTAATCCCAGTTTCTCTATTGAAATCACATTTTGTTCGACTTCACTTTTGCCTCTATTCTGGAATTTCACGGTATTTGTTTCAAGTATTTGTTTATAAGCTCCTATAGATTCATTAAGACTACGTAAATACTGCGTAATAATGCTGATGATATACTATTCCCTTTGCGTTGTCACTGTAAAGTGCAATTTACACAACAAACTTACCTTGCTGGTATAAAACGTCACCTTTTGCGAACGGTGTGATGTTCGACGCATCGGAGCGAGACATCATAAGTGATTGTGATAATAGAAACGCACCAAGAAAAAAAGTAAAAATGTGATTCAAAGGAAAAGGTAAACTGACTACTTCCGGACTCAAGCCTCGCGCTCCGTACAGAAAGCGTTCTCATTGGTTAACTTTTCTACTTCTTCGATTTGAAAGCTTTTGGCTACCGCCCCCTTCTGTACAACCGTGACACTGCCCTTATAAATTGTAGTAATTTTTATCTTGGAGTTAAAATGTTATTATATTATTTGCATCTCCTTTAGTTTATAAAACACCTTATGCAACAACTATATATATATATATACATACATATATATATATATATATATATATATATATATATATATATATATATACACATATAAAATTATTTAATTATTTATTTATTTATTTATTATACATATTTTTTTAATGTATGTCTCACTATCATACAGTGATGGGAAGATGTATTTATGTATCTGAATATCTACTTTAAAATGTATGTGGTAATGTATTCCTGTATTCCATTGCTTGGTCTAATAGAGTACTGTATTCTGAATACTTCAAATACTTAATAATAATTTTAAGTTGCTGCTTTTTGTTTTCGTTTCAATGGGAGAAAGTGGGAGTGGACAACTGCTCCTCCACAGGTTGAGCTCAAACTTTTGCTGCAGAAAAATAAACTGATGGAGAAGGAAATGGATTTGATTCTAGTTACCTGGATTATGGACCACAACACTGGGAGACCTCAGCATGTCTGACGGCGGACTGCACGTCTGAGACTATTGTCTGCAGCACTCCACAGGAGACTGTACAATCATCAGCCCTGTTTACTCTTCACACATCAAACTTCAGGTAAACATCAGAGCTATGTCACATGCAGAAGTACTCTGATGATACAGCCACTGTTGGGTGTCTCAGGAACGGTGAGGAAGAGGAGTATATGCATTGCATGCTCATTGAGGACTTTGTGGTGTGGAGATCTAATCACCTTCAGTGAACACTTCAATTCAATTAGTTCTCAACACAGGCATATAGGGGAGATGTTTGTGTGTGTGTGTGTGTGTGTGTGTGTGTGTGTGTGTGTGTGTGTGTGTGTGTGTGTGTGTGTGTGTGTGTGTGTGTGTGTGTGTGTGTGTGTGTATAAAAGTATTGCAATTCTACATTTTTTTGCTTTACACGTGTTTATTATATATATATATATATATATATATATATATATATATATATAGATATAGATATATATATAGATATATATATATAGCACCGTATGTTGTGGTTTAATACTAAAATATTGAATGCAGAAGCAGATGACATCTACTCAGTAACATTCTTTTACTTGAGTGACCTTTTTACTGAAGTGTATTTCTCCAATTATTTTTTTGGGCTCCATACTTGTTCTTCTACTAGATTCATAAATTGTGTAACAGTATACTGTTAAGTGCTTCAGTGTTGGTTCCAAAAGCTTTATGTTGACAATGAAATTATTTGATGACGTATGTTTCTTCCTTCAGGATTATTTATTTATCATTTTTGTTTCTATCCTTAGAAAAAATTATTTTGTGCATTATTTAATGTTTTGTCCTTGAAATTATCTTCACTTCAAATTATAAATCCTATTTTATGTCCACTCTAGAGGTTTTACCAAATGACTTTTGTTTTGGACCACTTGACTAAATTACTTTAGAAAAGTATCACTTTACTCTTACTTAATTTCAAGCTTACTGTATCCACCTCTATTTGTAACGATATTGATGTGATTATTTATGTATTTGTGATGGTTAAAGCTTTAGTATAACATACAATGAATCCAGAAGCATGAATATTTTCAGCATGCCTCTGCTCTCACCTCTGACCTCACATGTGTTCTCATCCCAGCTGTTTGAATCCTAATGCCCTGACTATAACTGGACCACAGACAGACCTGCTTGTCCTGGACTGGGTTGGTTCACCTCCAAAAGAGTGGCCTATTGCCTGTACATAACCCACAATACTTGGAATGCTATCAGGACATGCAGTGATGTTGAAGAAGAAAAACAGTAGCCTATGACTTCACTTTACTATGGACTGTTTACACTACGGCTGTGGTGGTCCTCACTCATCAATGAGTGAGCAAAATGTGAAATGGGAGCCAGTCAATTTGTGGGAATGTATAATTGACGCCCAATCAAACCAATGGATCGTATGTGGATGGGACTCCACTGTTTCGACTGGCCAGGCTCCCGGACCAGCCCTCAGCTGATGCACCAATGATGTGTGGTTCAGACTGAGTGTCGGGGCCGTTGGCCAGTGATAGGTCGGTGTTTGGAGGCCTTTGGGCGGGCCTGGGTGCTTTGGGGCGGTGCGGCGGAGGTCATTCAGTCCCTCTCTGATTCACTCTATCGCGTGTTTGAGGGGACGGCTCGGTAGTTGGAGTAAGGAGTCGCCGGGTGGTAGTGCATCAGTACGCCTTTTCCACTGAAATAGCGTCAAGCCTTTAGAACCACCGAATAAAGAAGCGATTCCCGGTGGCTACTTATGTGATACTATTTCACGCCGCAACTGCGCCACAGGCATTTTCAACAAAGCTGCGGTGCTACATATCTACTAGCCACTTAGCATCCTTCTGCACTGACGGATCAAGGTGTTGTGAGCAGCTAGCCTCCCGGCTAATCACCTCAGCTAGCTCTCCTGTGCTGTAGCACCATTAGCTCCGTCGGTGCCTGACCGTTGCTTGTAGCGGTGGATATCATCCACGTTCAGACCGACACACATCGGAGTACCGTGCGTCTGGAAACGGCGTCTACGTTGCGTTAGTTGACACCATCACACCCATCTCCCCAACCCCTTCACCTCTGCCCTGCCCCTCCACCCGAAACACTGGAAATCCACAAGCGGCCGGAGAACGGCGAAGGGCCGAGGAAGCTGGGTCTGGCAGCGCTACCGGACTCAGCGGGAGTCACGGTGGTCCCGGAGAAGCACGGTCGAGCGGAGACACCGACAGGCATGGACGGGCTGGCAGTGGAAGTGCGCGGCTCCAATGGGGCCTTCTACAAGGTAACCTACCTACACACGGAGTATTGGTTGAGACTAACAATAGTTCAGTTGATAATAAAAACGTGAATCATGTGTCATTATGAACTGTGCAGCGACATAAGCCGGAGCTCTGCCCGTGGCTGGATCGCCAGGATCGCCGTTGAGCTGTGCTAACTTCAGCTAGCGCAAAGCTAGCAGCACTTGTCATCCCGGTCTATTGCGTATTTGTAATATTTCTCGGATACCGTAGTGTGGTGAGGATGAGTTTAGTGGGAAAGGCTGACTTTCTCCTGTGTAAATGATCGTGTGGCACAGGAACACGGTGCTATGGCTGCTGTGGGCTGTTTAACGTAGAGAGCCGAGACACCTCTGCTCTGCGCACACATTATGAGCTGCTCAATCACAGCTCCACAGCTTATTGTTAGACCACGACCACGCT
This sequence comes from Rhinogobius similis, assembly GCA_019453435.1. Lineage (NCBI taxonomy): Eukaryota > Metazoa > Chordata > Actinopteri > Gobiiformes > Gobiidae > Rhinogobius > Rhinogobius similis. The sequence continues at coordinate 855,259 of CM033640.1, read as the reverse complement.
GTAGCCCCGCTCCGGCTCCCAGCACAGCATCCGTTTATCCACACTCCAGAAGCAGATCAGGAGAGGCTTCAGCGAGCACTCTTTCGCTTTCTGTTCTCTCACATTTTCGTCGGAAGCGTTACTTACACATACACTTCCACAAACAACAACAAATACACCCAAGTTTATAGGGCTGCTGATCATATCATATTTTTGGAGTTTATTAATTGCAGCTCACGTTTGACTAAGCAGTAACTTTACCATGAGATGATTTCACTTTAAAAGCCTCCTTTATCTAATGGTGGGTTTTTACTGGGACTGTGAGTCAGTGTCATATACTCCTCATATACTCTTCCACTCCATGCCTTTATTCTTTAATGTTGGATTACATTTGGCCACTAGCATGTGTCTTCTCTTTCTCAGAGCTGTCACTAGTAGCAGACCACACGACTCTCAGCAGCACATGGGGTTTTTAGATGGGCCTATATTTACCCTGCTGCCTGCTCACCTGTCGCGCTGGTTTACAGGGTGACACTTGCTCTGGCCTGAATGGACACTTTCCACTCCTCTTACTCCCATTATCTCGCACCCTTGTTATGAAGGGCTGGTAGCGGACATGACACCTCAAATGTTTACGTCCCTGCTGAGGCGAAAGGTCTTTAAAATATAGTCCAGATAACATGTAATGAAGGCCAACTTTGATTTGGTTGTACCCCAATTGACCTAGTCTCCTTCGTTGTTTAACTTCTAACAGGATCATTCTATATATTTCAATAAGATTGCAGCAATAAATTGACAAATTCTGATTATTATAAAAACTTGTGCCAATTTATAAAACTAAAAAAAAAAATCAAAGTCATATTTTGCTAATCATTATAGTTATCTAGACTACAGTGACTCTAAAACGCATACAAAAATATATTTTAGAGCAAATAGTGGCATTATTAAGTCAAAATGTCAAGAAAGAACAGACAATTTATAATTTTCATCAATAACCCACTTTATTTGTAAATATTCTCTATCTTGAAGTCTTCAATCGCCATATTTTAACCTTTATTTGGGTGTTAATGTTTTTAGAAAGAAATAAGTGTTGGACAAGTTGACTGATTGAAAAAAGAATCACTGACTAGACGACTATTAAAAAATCGTTAGTTGCAGCCATATTGCAAAAAAATAGATTTTTGCAAATGATCATAAATGCAGTATCCACATCACAAGGAAGTATGAATCTACTTTGATCTTTCATCTGACACAGAATGTGTTATTTACCCAACCAAAAATTAAAAGTGGCTGTGATCAAACACTGATCTTGAAATCCAAATTTGCCGAAGGAGCACGCCTTTTGAGCTTCAGACCATCATGCTGCGTTAGGGAGAAGGTGCCCTCTGACCTGGAGGGCCCTCACACAAGCTGGTCAGTAACAAGAACATGCAGCTGTTCACCACCTCGAGACTGTCCACTTTTCAGTTCTATTGCGACTATGGTTTGTACTCTGCAGAGATGTGACAATAAGCTCTTGAAAATACTGTAGTGAACAGAACATATTTTAAGACTGATTTAGCCCCTTTCTGCCCCTAAATTGTTTTTCAAAAGAACTGTTCAGTAGGTCTGTGAGCTGGGGCCTCTCTCGTGACTCCTGGTGCTGCATTTGGGGTGAATGAGGAGTGGTACACCTGAACACGGCCGATTCAAATGTCACAATATCAAATTTACCATTAGTATGTCATGTCGTATTTAGTCATTTAATGAAAATGCAGAGAATCTGAATCCTATTGCATAAACTCCTCCCCCCTGTTCTGCATGCTTGATTGCATAAGTGGCATGTGTATGTGTTGTAGTAGTAGTAAGCACACTTCTATATGTCCCATTTAAGGTTGTCTTACACATGTCCTCAGCCCCTCCCGCATCCTGGTCCTGTCATAGCTCAGTGCTGGGTGCGTCAGTCAAGTTTCCAGCTGTCTTGACGAGCCTGGCACGTCTTAAGCTTGCCCTCCCCTGTGTTTTAAATGATCCATATAAGCTTATCTTGTAAAAATTGATAATCCCTTCTCAAGTAAATGTAGATCTTTTAGTCATTTTGTTTGTGTCAGATTTTTAGGCTGTGCGCGCTGTCAGGGAGCATCCTTAACACCGATTTCACAGCCAGAAAATGTGTTTCCAAACAGCCCTAGATGCTCCTTTTGCAACTTACTCTCAGCTGAGATTCCACATTACTGAAGCCTGTTGTTTCAACCCTGCATTTATCACAAAATCGTCATTTAAGCCTGTCACAATAAGTACTATATCAACTTATCATTCAATTGGAACGCTATTTTTGAGGGACCAGTGTTTATCATAGTGTAGAAGTGGGCAATATATGGATTTATTGTGGATGTTATTTTGAAGATAAGTAAATTTTGAATATCGAGTATATCATTATAGTAAAAGGGCTACAAAAAGAGCATTTTTGGATGGATACAGGAGATATTTCTTTGTGATTTATTTTTGTTTATTATAATGAAATTGCAACTAATAGATTTAAAGCCATGTTTTAACTAATTTCTATTTCATTGACATATCGTCATATCTTATCGCGATACACTCAAAAAATGTTCAATTTTGTCAATATTTCCCACACCTAACTTAGAACTAAATCAGATTTGAGCTGTGGAAGGTTGAATAAGTAACTTTTAGTGTTTAATTTAAAAACATTTTTGCAGCTCATTTATTAGCGATCTATTGTTTTTTTTATATTATTTCAGTGGCATAAAGTATAGTTTCAATATTATCGTGACAGCTCTCTGTTGATGATGATGATTTTTATTTATAGAGCGCTTTTCCACCTAACAGGCACTCAAAGTTCAAAATATTGATCTACAAAATGTGTTATCGTGGCAGGTCTATCATCATTCATTTAAAAACTTATTTGTGTACTTTTCTTTCCAGGGTTTTATCAAAGATGTCCACGACGACTCCCTCACGATTGTCTTTGAGAACAAGTAAGTGGCCTGCCGCTGATCAGCTCATGCCCGATTTTGGAAGCCGGTGTCACCTGTTTGGCACGCAGCTGTCCGTACATGTCTGTAACAGTTTGAACCCCCCCTTCCCTAAATCCCACCTCCTGTTCCTTTTGCAATCGCACCGCACACCCCCGGTTTTATCTGCTTCACCAGGGTGTCCCAAAAATAGTCCCCAAAGGTATGTGCGCCAGGAGGGAGGGGGAGTCCATTTTTAGGATGGGTCCTTCCCAACTCACGCTGCCCTGAACTTTCTAAAGCACATGGTGGTGGAGTTACCAGAATTGAAGATCATTTGTTTCATTTAAAAATGCGGGGGGATTTCTAACTCTAACCCTTTTGTTTTTATTCTAAATTTCAGTTGCTGAATTTGTAGAGTAGTTTTTCATTGTTTTTTACTCAGTTGAAAAATTAACCTTTTTAAAATATTAAAGTGTGGTTTTCAAACCCTCAAATTAAACAATCTAATCTAAATCCAGAGACTAACAAGACATTAGCAAACTGATCCAGTGAGTGAATCTTGGCAACTTCTCAACATCTTTGCTTATCTTTGAATATTTAAAAGGTGAACACATACAAATCTTTTCTGCAAAATTTAGCAATGGTCATTTAGAATAACAACGTGTTTTCAAGATTTAAACATTTTGAAATTCATCAATGTATAAAATTCAGTTTTCTTTTTGTACAATAGACTGTAATTCAACACAAAATAATATTACTTTTTATTGCCCACTACTAAAATAATTGTTGTGGCCCTATTGGTAAATTTCTTAGCTGCTGTTTTCAATGAAAAATTGCTTCTCAAACAAGCGTTGTTTAAAGGTGCTCTGCCTTATTTTTAATCATCTTAAAAACGTTCTAATCTAAACAGTATCATGCTGATAACACACTACCTTCTTCGCAGAGAGTTTAACGCTCTATAATTAGATGCAGACAACACACAGCGGTCTCATTTTGACCCAAAGAGCTGCTTTTAGGTACAGACCTTATGTTCCGTTGCCTTAGGGCTGGGCGATATGGCAAAAAATGATCAAGATTTTCTTGGGGCCAGATCATGATTTAGATTTGATCACTATTCATGTTCACTTTGTATTTTTCTGTTGTTCTATAATAGAGCTGCACTATATAGGAATATGTAATTATGATTTTTCTGACCAGTGCAATTGCGATTAGGTTTGCAATTTATGTTTTAATAATAGGATTCTGTTCAAATTCACATTCTAAACACAATTTTGTTGCTTATAGTCACGTTTTTGTCACATCCAGTTTATGTTTGTCATATTTAAACGTTTCTTTGTCACTTTTAGTTGCGTTTTTGTCGCTTTTACAACGATTTCACAAAAAGCAGATTGTCACAGGGACGAGCTCATGATTCGATTCTTATCACCATATCCCCCAGCCCGACATAGCCTGGTATTATTCCACAGTGATGGGCGAAAGCACTGATTTCTCATTTGATTCAATATCAAACAATACTATGGCAAATATCACAATATTGAAATTGAGTTTTGTACTAAAATACATTGATACTCCTTGACTATGAACTATTTTACCTTGACTATCATTATATTTCTTTCAACCTCAAGTAAATATATGTGCAGAAATCTGAAATTATACTCAATGCAATTAAAAAACATACATTTCGATATTTCGATCTTGTCAGTATTGATATATCAAAATTAGGTATCGGTCGGCCAATCACTTCTATTTGTATTGTGTCATTTTCAATGGGAGAGTTAGCGTTAGCCTCCAAACAAAAGTTGCAAATGTGAACTTTAGAAACTAGAGGCTGAAGTTAGATATTGACAGCAAGTGTGATGAACTAATAAACAATGACCACGTGTCTTTAAAAGGCAAAAATACATTTGTTTTTATTCGTTGTTTCATATAAATCTTTTGAGAAATTATTTTTAATTCAAGACCCTCTTTGTTTCATATAACCCCTCCCATTAAAACACATCAAAATTCAAATTGTTTTTTATGAACTGCCGTAAAATGTCACCTTTTCAAAGTGAAGATTACACAGCCCCGTTTAAACTCCTCTGAAGTTCACAAGCACAAGGTTCTCGCTCATCTCCACAGTCACGCTCCTTTGACTTTCCTCATTAGGCCTAATGAACCTTATCAGTTTTACGAGCATGAGGTCCTGTGCAGCACTGTTATTGTCATTTAAGAAATTCTCTCTACATGTAAATGTAAATGTAAATGTTGGTGTGTTGTGTCCGTCAGCTGGCAGCCCGAGCGACAGTTACCCTTCAGTGATGTGAGATTGCCGCCTCCAGCAGACTACCACAAGGATATCGGTGAAGGGGACGAGGTGGAGGTAAGGCCGGACAGAACTCCCTCTCAGCTCCTCAAACTCATTGTCATATACTGTATACGTCTATCTTTTTACATTATGAGAAAGTATAGTTCTACACTTGCACTGATTGAGTCTCTGCACAAACGGAATCAGAATAATGCAATGTTAGAATCATTCTAACATCATTCTAGAGTAGTAAGGCAGTATAGTAGCCATCCATGTGCATTTTCAGCCCCTAACGTTTTGATCAATGGAGAGTTTATATTGAAAATTCTGATTTAACTATTCCTCCTTTGCATTTTAGAATTCTGCACGATTACATGAATAAAGCAGCGGTTGATATGACTCTGCTGCATTCTTCTTGTATTACTGTCACTGGTTGTGGTTAGTTTGGTAAATTGAAAAGTTTATTAATTTAACATGGGCGATGACTCATCCAGCAACGACTCTGGCTTGTTTTTACGTTGTTGTGGAGAAGATCATTGCAAGCCAGGTGTACAGACCAATCTCAGTCATGTCACATTCTTTGTGTATAATGACTCACTGGGTGGCAAATAAATACAATCAAGGACACATTTTTAGCTCCATTTTCCTCCACGTTTGTCATGTAAAGTCAGTAAACAGAGCCTGCCAAAATCATCATCGTTTGAATAACTGTGACTTTGAATGAGTCCAGACGTAACTGCTCCACACTGAGACTGAAGCATCTGTGACTGTCTTCAACTAAATATGACAGAGTGACTGTGCATGACTAAAAATGAGGGAAAAATCATGCTAAAAATGTGCCACCCAGTGAGTACAGTAGAATGTGGCTTTGCATGAGATCAGTCTATGCAGTGCTGTTGGATTATATATATTGAATGTCGGGATATAATGTACACTAACGTCACATTGGGTTCAGTTTCAGTATTGTAAGGCTTTGGTTTGGTATATTTTGGTAAGTTTTCGGTGCAGAAGAAAATGGAAGAAATTATTTGCTAAAAATATTTAACCCTTTAGAAACAAATCATAATTATGATAAATGAACCCCAATGCCCTGCAATGAGCTGTAAGTTACTAAAACACAAAACAAACCTTCTGTAGATTGAGTTTTTTTTTTCCTTTTAAACAAAATTATGCTTAATAAACCATGCATTTGATCACTTAACCTGGGTCCTGAATAAAACTCTTCAGTGTTCACCTTCTGTGCCCTCAGGCGTTTCCTCAAGTCTCGTTTGCCCCTCATAGCCTTATTCTGTGCATGTAAAGTCTTAACCGTGGCTCTCAGTTTATTTATCTCGTCTGTGTTACCCAAAATATGCTGTTCCATCTCTGTAACTCACCCTTCGCTTCTGCTCAGATCCTGTCTCAGGACTTTCATGTCAGCCTCCATTTAGTCAATCTAGCGTTGAATACAGTCTTCGTCTCTGTCTTTATTCAGTTTCACCCTTCATTAAGATCTGCATAGTCATTAATCCCTTAAATCAAACTTTGTGCCTCCTACTAAGTTGACCTTCCAGTCTGTCTGGAGCAGTGGTAGCAGCCATGGCATCTGCTTGGGAGGATAGTTTACCTCGGATGTTATATTCAATCAACTTAGGGTGTCTGGATGTTGAGTTACTCTTTCCTTTCGATGACTTTTAAGATCAGCCATCTCCCATAGTGTAGTGTCCCTCATTTGTGGGTGTGTGGGTGAAAATTGGGGATATTTCTTAAACAGAAACAGTAACGGAGCACAGAATCCAATTTTCAACAGATGAATAATAGTTTCTTTTATATTATCATGTGATCTAATACTACTTCCTTTATATAGATCAAGACAATTCTGTTCAAGAAAGGTTCAATTTGTCTTATTTTATTTTATTTCTAATAATACTTGTTAAAATGAGTGTCTAGTTTTGATACTAGGTTTAGTATCACTTAGTATCTGCACTGAGTAATCCAGTATTGTCCTGCAACAATACAGAAGGCTCACATGTTTTATCTACCTCACATCACTGTACGTGATTGTGATTATTTGAGACATTAAAGGACATATATTCTGCTACAGTGACTTTTTTGAGCTTTTAACCATATTCCAACAATGTTCTGTCATCAAAAACATACCTGGAGTTGGATTTAGCTTCATTCAGGCTCTTTTGTGGAATGTTGGTTTGAAAATCCTCTCCCCTCCGACCGTTACCACCTGCTGTGCTCCTCGACCCCTGAAGTTTTATCATATTTTATACTTATCCGAGAATCTTCTGCCGTTTTAAGTCCTTAAATCATCGCCTGACTTGTTTTGAGTATTTCTACATCTGTCAGGGCAGACAGCAGAGAAACTTGTTCATTTAGCACATAATAAAATTTTTGTTGTGGTTTCAAACACTTTTTAAAGGCTAATAACGACATGAAATATGCATAATATTTTTTCCTTTAAGACTCAGTGACACATGTACTTGTGACCCAGGTCTACTCGAGGGCCAACGAGCAGGAACCGTGTGGATGGTGGCTGGCCCGCGTCCGCATGATGAAGGGGGAGGTGAGTTGCAAAGTATCCTGACATTTTGTGGTAGAGCTAAGATTCATTCACTAATGTTTCCATATAACAGACTTCTGCACATTTGTATTCAGTTCAATCCTGGGTTAAACAGCTTGAAGTGATCAAAAAACCGAAACTGGCAACATAAATCATTTTTAGTTCTTCCTATGAGTAGTGCTAGTGGGTAGTTTTGTTATTAAAAATCTATTTTGATAATTGTCAGAACAAGAACAAAGAGAAGAAATGTCAGCAGGTGAGATGTGTTCAGAAGTTTGACTGGTGTGCTCATTTGTTTAACCCAAATGAATGTTTTTTTGTTTTTTTTTCTGTCCTTGGCTTGGTTTGGTTTAGACCTTGTTCAAACTAATCAGTGACGTCTATAGTTTAATGAGTAGAACATGGGTTTTATGTTTTGAAATTGTAAAAAAAAAAAGGGGCAGTCCACATTTGCAGATCTTAGCAATGTCATTTTTGTTGTCATGGACTTTTTTATTGAACACAACAGATTACAAACACTCATAGACATGTAATAATAGATATGCTAGGGGTCGCAGATGTCACATGTTTAAATTGAATTAACTAAATTAACCAAATCAACACAGGTAAGGACTACATTTAAACGGAATTCTGAGTATGACATTATATAACCATAGTTTAGAAATCTAGTAGTAGGTGATCCTAGCTGTCGACCTGTTTTTCATTGAATTTAGAGAGCTATTCCATTAGTTTCGACTTCCCATTTATATGTGACATTTGAGAACTTTTTACCATTCACAAGACATAAGGTTTTATTTTGAATTGTTAATTGCTATGGTAACAGTGCCACATTGTCACACTGTGAAACCCACGAATAGGTTTAGGGTTATGATTTACATTTGTTCATAAAACAAGAAAAGAAGGGCTTAATATTACCTTTCGTTGCTACAATGAATGCTACAAATGTAAATCTTCTTTTAAAAGGTACACAACGTAACTTATCTTTCCCATTTCCATTTAGATGTTATTGCTTTGCCTTGAATGTTCCACAGATGAAATAATAATAATCATTTCTCCATGGACACAAGTTATGGGTCAGATCCGTTAGAGGCTCAGTAAGAAAACATAGATTTCAAGGTATTTTTACAAATAAAATTGCAGTATTTTAATGAAAGCAACAGGTGCAAATTTAATGCCATACTTTGCAACATTTAGTGAACCAATCAACATGTATTCTTATAGCACAATTCATACCTGAAGCATTTCAAGGTGAAGATAAATTTGTGTAAAATGAATTCATTAAATTATGAGCAAAAAACTAAACATTACCAAAGTAGTTTTCAAGGCAAAGCAATTCTGTCTCCTGTAAAAGAGCAGGTGGCAGACCCTCCACCAGAAAAGTTACACAGTACAGCTTTAAGAGGCAGGCCCACCTCTGAGTCTCCTAAACCCCTAACCTTAAATCTCCTAAAATGTACCTTTTCAGAGGCAGGATGATAACTCGATGTAGTGTTGTCTTGGCCGATGACAGTGTCGTTGGTTTGAGGGTTAGGAGGATGTGACTGGACGGTGCACAGGGCTCTGCTCCTGCTGCTCCTGCTGCTCCTGCTGCTCCTGCTGCTCCTGCTGCTCCTGCTGCTGGAGGCTGTTATTAGAATCAGCCTGATAAGAGCCCAGAGGAATGTCCAGAACTGACTGATACCTTTAATTCTGTTCTGTGAGCATCCAGTGTGCCCTTGCTTTTGTTTAACCACCTCACGCACTCACTGCATTACCGTGGCTGATTTTTACATTCTGAATCGTCACTCTGTATATTATACTATTTTTAATGTACATAAAACTTTGAGAATTCTGTCGATGGAGCATTTTAACTGGGCAATAAGCTGTTTGACCCAACTGTGTAAAGATGGTGGGGATGATGGATATCAGATTGTGACAGACTTTTTGGTTGCTATGTTACTAAATAAAGAGCAGGTACTTAACATTCAAATTATGTTTTGTGTTTACAATTCAGTAAAATTGGACTGGACATGACATCATAGCAGGGCCAGGCGATATGACAATAAAAGCCCAATTTTTAATTGAATGTCCCTCCTTTTAAAAACAGATAAAATGGTTTTCAATATAAGTTCCATGAACATAACCTATACAGATTTTTCATCAGTGCCATTGAATACAAAACATTTTTCCTCTGAAATCTGTTCCAAACCATGTGCATCTGAGGACTGGCTGTTGCCCTCTCGATTTAAAAAGACCAAAGCTGATCATTGATGATTTAAAGATGACTAAATCTTGATTCATATTGGAGTAATCGTGCAGTGTTTACGTATTATGCAGGTCTCAGGGTTATTTTTTTTATAATATGGGTAAACAAGCGAGCCTCTGAATATTTTTAAGTTATTTGATTTTATTTTAACTAACCAATTAACACATTTTAATTTAAGGAAAAAGGGAATCCATATATTAATGAACTTTTTTTTTTTAAATCAATTTGGCAGTTGGCCAGCTGGTTGGCGAAAGCATGTTTTGCTCATATGTATGAAAATGATGTAGCCTGCCATAATTCTATTTTTGTACTGCTTTCAAAGTGCATCTGATGGGTCCACGCTTAGTATGTAACACAAGATTTGACTAAAATCTTCCCTTGTTTTCCTTTTATTTGACAGTTTTGGTGCAGTTTATAATTGAACTTCTTGATTGGAAATGGGCACCACATGTGCTATAGGTAGAGGTAATACCCAAGCCCTGCAACCGCTCTGTAAACAAGGACCAAAGACAAATCTACACAATAGTTATTGGCAAATAATAATGTATGACTTGACCATTATTTTCTGTCAGAAAATTATGTTTCTCAGCGCTACTTTCTTACAAACTTGGCTGATGTAGAACTATGAATATTTACCACAGGCACTATCCCACTTGACAAGCTTACATGGGCTTTAAGTGTATTGACCTTTAACCTTTATTTAGCTCAAATTGCAATCAAGTTGTTTAATACTGTCTTTGCCCTATCACTCACTGTACTCTGTAGGAGCGTTCAAACTTTTTCTTGGAAAGGCACATAGAGCAAAACATATGAAACAGGGCCATAAACTGATGGTCAGTGCAGTGAACATTTAGCCGTGGTTTGTCTGAGCCACCATACCTTTTTTATTTATTTATTTATTTTTTTTTAAGATGAAACTGTTTAAACTACTGCAAACCATTTCAAATTAACTAGTTCTGTTTTTCACATTGTTAAGACTATGAAAATCAGCTGCTGCACCTTATAGGCTTGGACTCAAAATAAAAGGTCTCACTCACACCAGAACAATTGTTATTGAGATTATGACGTTGAGGGCTTTATAAACTTGCAGTAAAAACAAAAAGTACAATTTATGGTGATATAAGCAAATTCACCAGCCAAAAGTGGGTTTGGGGTCATAGTTTGGGCATGCCTGGTGAATGTTGAACTCCATAACTCACCTAACATATTTTATGCTTAATGACAAAATACTTTGAATACATTTTAGACATGCCCTGTGCTCTCTCCAGTTCTACGTGATCGAATATGCCGCCTGCGACGCCACGTACAACGAAATAGTCACATCGGAGCGCATCAGGCCCGTGAACCCCAACAGCCCCTCATCGAAAAACTCCTTCCACAAGGTGCCCATCCCTGTGCCAGAGGACCTACGAGACATGTGAGCTCCCCCAGAAGTAATTCTATCAACCGCTACCCTGCTGATTCTCATGTGGACTTGTTGTTTCATCCTCAGCTGTGCAAACGACAGCATCCACAAAGACTTCAGGAAAGCAATTGGAGCAAACTCCATTTTCTACAGTGCCCAAACACATGAACTTATAGTGCTGGTGAGTGCGCATTGTTCTGTTGTAACGGCGATGCTTCTGGGGCTGGTAAGAGACCAAGGTGTTGCAATCCATTTTACAGTGCCATCATGTTTGAAAAGGTCATATGATCACATTATTTGATGGAAGCACGGCCTTATATTTCTCCACATGCAAGTCAATGTATTTTGCAAAGTACGCTTTGTTTTATAAAATGTATTCATTTGATTGGGACGAGAGTATAGCAAAGATCCCAATTTCCATCTGTTGTCTCTATGCAGAAGAGGAAGGCCAAGATAGATCCAGAGTGATTAGGCTTTTTTTCAAAATCATTTTTAAAGTCCAGATTTGCACATCAAATCCCATCTTAAATTCACATTTTTTATTCTTTTTGGATATTTCAAAAGATAACTTTTGAAATACCCAAACTGCTGTTAGTTGATGTAATCCCTCATTCGTCCAGGAGTGTTCCATCATAGAAAAGGTTTCAAGGGTTGATCAGATTAACTAATTGAAAATGACATTGCTCGTTTCAGTGAAATTGCCCACATTTCTTCCTGTTTCCTGTGCTTGAGCCAGTGGGCGGACAGACTGATTTGGAAATCCCTATTCAGGATCAGTTTGATCCAATCCAGCAAAGTTTTGAAATACTCTGTTCAATATTTCAATATAAGTTTTGAAATGCTGTACATTAAGAGGTTACACAGTATTCTATATGGGGGAAAAAAGTTTAATGTCATACTGTGGAACATTCCAGTTAAGGCAACAACCTACTCAGGGAGATTATGCAGTGGTGTACCCTCACAAAAAATTATCAAATATTGAAAAAAGTCAAGATTTTTTGTAATAATAATAACAATAACAAATAAAGCAGCAATGATCGCCGCAACACAAGAGGAGGGGTGGCTGCCGAATCCGTGGCGCTACAGCACCTCCTACTTCTCATATTTCACTGTCATCCCCACATAAAGTACTGGTACTTTCGCAACTTGCCCGTTTACAACGATAATGTTCAATTTTCCCACTACTAATTCGTATGCACGGGACGTACATGAGTTGGGAAGCTGATTTCTACTACTACTACTACTACTACTACTACTACTACTACTACTACTAATAGGCCTCTCGCCAGCTTGTGGCACTCGGGCCTAATAATAATACCACCTTACACTCTTTACATACAAAGTCTTTCAAAGCGCTACACTCTTGTCATTATTCTTTCACTCCACACTCACTGGTGGGAAACTTATGTAGCCACAGCTGCCTTGGGGCAGACTAACAAAAGCAAGGCTTCCAGTTTGCACCATCGGCCCCTCCATCCATGATTCACACAAACACCACTAGGCAGTACGGGTGAAGTGTCTTGCCTAAAGACAACAACGACATTTCCTCCAACTGCCGTACTATGGCGCCTGGTGTCCCAGCGGTCTCCATGTACTGACCAGGCCCTGACCTGCTGAGCTTCCGAGGTCTGATGAGATCTGGCACTGGCAAACCAGTATGGCCAGGTAACTTTAAAGAAATTACAAAATCTTCAATCTTCAAATGCTAACCATATACTTTTTGGTTGGTTATTAGATCCATATACTCTTTTCATTTTCCGTACGGCTTCCAACTGGCAACAACCCCTCTTGTGTGATTTAGTGATACCACCATAAAACTATACAGTGAAAAATGCACTGTTAATAACCATAAACGTGCAAAATATACAAAAAAATACAAAAAGAAATACAAAAATCCTATTGGCAAAATGATATTGCCAAACAGAATATACATAATATGCTTTTCTTCAGGTACTTACTATTGAACTGTGACATAATATCATCATTTTACATTTTGTTCATTGTAAACTGAACCGCAATATTGATCTAAAACGGCTTTGATAATAGACATGGGTCCATTGACTTAATACTGCTCAAAATGGCCTCTTCATAGCGATGTAACAAGTGGAAAATTGTTATTTTCATGTTTTTTTATTTTTGTAATAGTTTTGAAATTTTGGCTATGTGGCATTTGAGAATCCTACATGTGTCATCCAGTGTTTAATTGATGAATTATCAGGAACTATCAGGAATTTTTGGAGCACTCAAGCCTCACTTACAGCACAGTACAGGATTACTCAAACATGCAGATCTGGACTCTAACGATAATTATGTCTAATATGTTCCCTTTTAAAATGACATCAGTTTGACAAAGAGACATATTTGTGTTTTGTGTTCTGATTGTTTTGGTTTGTGTTCCTGCAGTCTACAAATGAAACCACAGTAAAGCGCGCAACCCTTCTGAGTGACATGCATTTTCGCAGCATCCGAACCAAACTGATGTTGATGTCCAGAAATGAAGAGGCTACTAAACATTTAGAGGTAAGAATAAGAATACATACACTTGAAGCATTAGTTACATTGGCCCTGTGCTTTCAGACTAGTAAGCAGCTGGCATCAGCGTACCAGGAGGAGGTGAGGGTGAGGGAGGACCTGATGGGGCTGGCCATCGGCTCCCACGGTGCCAACATCCAACAGGCCCGCAAAGTGCCTGGGGTCACAGCCATCGAACTGGAGGAGGAGAGCTGCACGTTCAGAATCTATGGAGAGGTATGCTGGGGGACTGGGCATTGGTTTGACATATGGGACTGAATTAATTAGGCATGGCCAGTATATCGGTTCTAGTTTATATTGACTGAATTTATATAAATATGTATATACATATATATTATATATATATATATATGTGTGTGTGTGTATGTATATAAATATATGGATGTTTTTTTATGTGCTCTGTGTCTGTGAATGCCCATATGTCATTCCCAGTTTCTCCTCAGTGCATCACAAGTGTCTTTTTGAATAGACTAATGAGCAAAAATGGACATGGAAGAGCAATTAGGCTAAAACATATGTTTGCACAATCAACCCACAAAGAATTTTAAATCTCAGATTAATACATTGTTATTATTTTTCATGGATTTGAAAATCTAAATTATGATGTCAGCAAAATATCGTGTTTAGTATATTGTGTTTAGTTTTTAGTTTATTTTAGTGAATAGTTTAGTTCAGTTTAGTTTAGTTTAGTTTATGTTGATTTGTTACTATTTCTGCTGGAACAGACAACTGCCCCGAGGTCACACACAACAGCCCTGTTTCTCTCATCTTCATTATGCATTGTAGAATGATCTGTTTTATTTTCAAAATTCTAAAAGTTTTTGGGTGGCTGTGAGGACCTTCCAGAATGATAAAAAAAAAAACACTTTTTTTTTCTCGCCGTCTCACAGCTTTCTGTCACATTTTGACCACCTTGACACTTTACTTTGCATTTACAGCAGATGTCTCAAGGCATTTCACATATTCATTAAAGCAGCCCACATCCACAGTAACAGTTTAAAAGCTTTCAGGCTTCCACAAAATGAATATGGGCCGTTAAAGCTATTAAATAAAGGTCCAAACTTCATTAAAATGAACACTCATTTGCCTTCTTTTCTGTTTTGTCACTAGACCCCAGAAGCTGTGAAACAAGCCAGAGAATACCTTGAGTTCAAAGAAGACTACTTTCAAGTTCCCAGAAACCTCGTTGGTGCGTCATCAGTCAAAGTATTATTCTTACAAATGTTTTATTCTTTTTAGATGACTTCACATTTTTGTTTCAGGAAAAGTAATCGGCAAAAATGGCAAAGTCATCCAGGAAATTGTTGACAAATCCGGAGTGGTGCGCGTCAGAATTGAGGGGGACAACGATAAAAAGCTTCCCCGTGAGGAGGTAGGCAGCTTACAGGTGAATGAACCGCTCGGATGGCCTCTCGTCGCCTCCTCCTTTTCCTCCCACAGACGCATGTGTATGTCCCTGTGCTGTCTGCGCCGCTCACACACGTTTGCTCCGCTTGCTTTGTCACTGTTGTCCATCCTCTGTGCTGTACGCGTCAGTTAAAATGGCAGCGCTTGTGTTATCCACTTTGTACGACGACTGTAGTAGTAGAAATAGGCTTGTAAAACGCTGTAAGCTTCGTAGCATACATTTTAAACATTTATGCAAAAAAATCACTAACATAGTCAAAAATGTGTAGTTTTTTCATATTTTATGGCCCTGTTTCATTTGCGATGGGGTTGTCAACATAACACAGTACAATTAACAAAAGATAGATGAATGGAGAGGACAAAAAAACAACAAACAAACAAGCAACACGACTTGTGATCTGTATGTTAGGCTTGGAGATGATGAATTTAGATTACTTTCACTCTATTTATTTATTTTATGTACTCTTTAGTAAATTAATAACATGCGCTTGACAAAAGTGTACCAGTTAAATAAAAGATACTAGAGGGCAAAAATGGTTTTCAGCAACAGGAGCAAGTTGTTTCTGGACGTTTAAGAACTGAAAACCTTAAATTGATGAATTAATTGATTGGCTTGAACAAGGCAAGTGGGTTCAGTCATTAGGAGCTTTGAATCTAAATGTTCTGTGGCTAGTTTCCTTTTTTTCTTGCAGACGCTTGAGAAAAAAAGTCTGTGTGCTGTTAATGGAATGTGGACTATGGAAACTCTCCACAAATTGGAGAAAATGTAGCTGCCGTGTAACAACTTTCTATGTGTAATTCCCTGTTCAAAAAGGAAAAAAAGAACTTGTTCACTGTGTCCAGACATTATGGAAGATGTGAATTTGACCAACTATCTGTCCCATCTCCAGGGCATGGTTCCGTTTGTGTTCGTGGGGACAAAGGAGAATATCAGTAATGCTCAGGCCCTGCTGGAATACCACGTGTCGTATCTACAGGTCAGTCTGTTTCAACCACAAGAGGGCAACACTATTTCAACCACATTTGTTCTAGACCCAGATTTCAGTGTTCTACTACCATTTCTCCAACTTTTAGAGTCCACCTGTCTCCTTCTGTGAGCAGAGCCGCTGAGGGTGGCACATTTTGCCCTTACCTCATGCACTTTTATAAATAGCCCCTCATTTGTAGGTTGAGTGGTAGAATCCTGAGTTTAGATTACCAGCTATCAGGAGGGGTTGGTGGGGCTTCCATAAATACCCCCAGCCTCACTTCCTTCATGCCGCCCGGGCCCCTCCCCTGCTCCTGTCCCCTTTAACTGCAGCTGTCGTGGGGTGAGGCAGCTGTCCTCTGGTGAGGTGAGAGGCCCAGCTCAAACTGCTGCCGGTGCACTGCTGCCATCGTCATGTGACCATGTGGTTTGCAAGGAAATTACCTCTCAAAAAAGAAAAGTAATTTATATTTAGGAATTGTACATTCATTACATTTTTACTGTTTACTTCTTTTATTATGCCATTGTAACCACTCCGTACCATGTTTCATGAAATGAACAATGAATGAAAATTTCTGTCATTTTCAAGCTTTACTGACACCTAATGGCAGAATTATGTCACCACATCGTTGTTCATCAGCAATTGTAAATAAAATCCTAACTCCTCTAAGTTATTAAAAGCATTTACTTAATAATTAGTTTATGCTATAACCTGGCTCACGGCAGAGTGATATTTGTAGCACCCTGAGTTCAGTTTACACATTTACACATTTATCAATCTGGAATGGCTCTCACTGAAAGAGATAATGTTCTAAAAATACTTCAAGTTGATTGGTTGAAGCATCACATCAGCAGAGCAAGGCCAGAAATCTGCCATATGCACAAAGCACATGTGCACATGTGGTCAGGCCCACTTGAAACAGTGGGAACTGAGTCCTAAATATTTCAAGAATTCTTCTTGCTGGCCGGTTCTGGGGTTTATGGTAAGGAAGCTGTTTGACACTCAAAACATTGATGGATTTCTGTTGCCTTTTAGGAGGTGGAACAGCTGCGTCTGGAGCGACTGCAAATCGACGAGCAGCTGCGGCAGATTGGAGTAGGATACAGAGCACCACCCGGCGGCAGAAACAGTGGCCCTGGAGGTGACAGGGAAAAGGGGTACCTGACCGACGAGAGCAGTAACTCCCTGCACACCTCCCGCACGTATGGGGGCAGAGGCAGGGGCCGCCGTACCACCAACAACCAGTATTCCGGATATGGTGAGAAGAAACCGCTAAGATTTATTTACTTTTGTATCGTATGGCAGATCAGTACAATTTTGACTTTGACTTTAGCAATCAATCCAAAGTGAGAGAATCTTGGTAAATTGAATCTTTGCTGCGAAATGTTGCATTGTAATTTTTACACTCTGAATTTAAACATTTCGATTTGAAGGCTTGAAAATCTTTAAATTGATCATTTTAAAAGGTGAATTCATTTTCCTTACATATTAAGATTTTTTCATATTGTTAGTAGTCTTTAAACTTTCTCTTAAGTACCTTAAATTTGCCACTGAGTGTCTGCAGTCAGCAGATGGTGCTTGGCACTATACACAGTTTAGTTATGTTATAGCTTTAAGAGACACTATGGTCAGTCTAGCAGTAGGAGTTATCTTGTTTAGCCAGCAGAAATATATTGAAGGACTTAAAACAGTAGAAGATTCTCAGATAATGGACATATATGATCTGAAAAAACGTCACAGATTGAGGGAGTTCAGCACAAAGTGTTTTAACAGTGGGAGGGGAGTGGATTGGAAAATGCTACTCCAGGTATGTATTTGATGATGAAACCTTGTTAGAACGTGGTTTAAAGCTCAAAAGTAAGTGTCACTGTAGCAGAATATGTGTCCTTTTAAAATGTTGATTCAGCGGCTGAAAAAAACAATTCAAACATGGCTTTCCAGTGAAGCTAAAATGTTGTTGACAAGTAACAGATCAGGTACAAAGTTTCCTCTGGCAAATAGACAGACGGTGTTTCTAGTTCGTTGTTGATTCCTGCACTTTTTCCCGCCTGAGGTTCCTGCACTTTTTCCCTCAGGCAAGGGGGTTTTAGTTCAGTACATTCGACCCGAAGTGTGGCGAAAAAGTGAACCGCACCAAATGAAACTGCAGCAATGTTTAAACTCTTAGTTCAGTCGAACCAGTTGTGTGACCTAGGTGTGAAAGCGCCCCTTCATTATTACCAGAACATGTATAACTCATTTAATTTTTGGGGTTTCAATTAACATTATCTTGTTGCTGTCTAATCCAGGCACAAATTCTGAACTGTCCAATGCATCCGAGTCAGAGGATGTTGACCGAGAGCAGCGGCCCCGGGGCCTCGGTGGTGAGGAGAGGGGCTCCAGACGGGGTGGTCGAGGCAGAGGCACCAGTTCTGGGCGGGGCCGTGGGGGGCCTGTATCCAAACCCTCCAACTCCATCAGCTCAGGTTTGCTTATTTCTTTTTTATTTTTAGAATTAATTTCACTCATGGTGTCTTTCAGCTATCCATTCTGGGTATTTTATGTTTAGTGAAGCCTTTTTTAAAGCCTCCCAAACATGTCTGTGTGCATGCGCAGTGCTAAGGGACCCTGACAGTAACCCGTACTCTCTGCTGGAGGGTGAGGGGGAGCTGGCTGATGGAGAGGTGAACGAAGGCACAGGAGAGCGGCGCAGACGCTCCAGACGCCGCCGCACAGATCAGGACCCCAGTGTGATGGATGCAGCAGAGTCAGACGGCCAGGGCGGC
This sequence comes from Rhinogobius similis, assembly GCA_019453435.1. Lineage (NCBI taxonomy): Eukaryota > Metazoa > Chordata > Actinopteri > Gobiiformes > Gobiidae > Rhinogobius > Rhinogobius similis. Next base: position 836,163 of record CM033640.1, on the reverse strand, counting down.
CCCAGTGAGAACGGCCTGGGTAAGAGACCAGCTAAGAGCCAAGACGTATACTCTGATCAAATCAAGCTTTTTTGGTCCGGAAGGCCAGAGTTGACCCATATTTTGTCATCTTACTTTCAGATGAAGAAGCCAGACCTCAGCGTCGTAACCGGAGCCGTCGCCGCCGTAACCGTGGAAACCGGCCCGAGGGAGGTTCAGCTAGCCGCGACAGACAGCCGGCCGAGGGTACAGTTTCACTTCATTCACCAGGAAACACTTGATATTTCATAAAAGTAATGCAGTTCTACCAATGAATCATAAAAGCAAGACAGTTTCTCTCTGATTTTAAAGCTGATTTCACCAGCTGAACGAAGCAAAGCTGAATATTTAGGGATAAGAGGCAACATCTAGATTGGAAAATGCCATATTGAGGTATCTTTAACATTTTAGCGATCAGTTTTTTTAACCAATACAGTCTTCCAACCAGAGGATCTTTCGAGCTCAGCCTAGAGTACAATCCTGCTGTTTCCTTGCACGCTTGTACTACAGTGTTACCTACTCCTACCAAATCACTATTGACAGGAACTTTTTGGCGTGCACTGAAATGATAGAAGGCAAGAAAAAAAGTTCCTTTAGGCGACTGATCAGTGGGACTAGGGTCAGTGCACCTCCACAGAAGTGTAACATACTGTACCTTCATGTTTACAGTAACAGTTGCTGACTACATATCTCGTGCTGAGTCTCAGAGCAGACAGAATCTGCCCCAGAAAGAGAACCACACTGGACCTGAGCCCAAGGTAAAACCCTGTCAAGCCTCACTCATTGATACAGATCAAAAGTTTAAGACCAGTTGAAAAATGGGCAAAAGTCACATTTTACATGGTTGAATCTTACAAGTTTCCAAGTAGAGCTTCACTATGCAACAAAAAATGGTAATGAGACTAAAAAAAAGTTTCAGTAAACATTTTATTGAAGACCACATCCATCCATCCATCTTCTTCCGCTTATCCAGGGCTGCGTTGCGGGGGCAGCAGTCTAAGCAGGGACTCCCAGACTTCCCTCACCCCAGACACTTCCTCCAGCTCCTCCGGGGGGATCCTGAGGTGCTCCCGGGCCACAGAGAGACTTAGTCCCTCCAGCGTGTCCTGGGTCCCAGGGCCTCTTCCCGGTGGGACATTTCCAGAACACCTCCCGAGGGAGGCGTCCAGGAGGCATCCGGAAAAGATGCCCGAGCCACCTCAGCTGGTCCGATACAGCGCCCGCATCACTGCAGACGCTGCACCGATCCGCCTGTCAATCTCACGCTCCATCCTTCCCTCACTCGTGAACAAGACCCCGAGATACTTGAACTCCTCCACTTGAGGCAAGGACTCTCCACCCACCCGGAGAGGGCAAGCCACCTTTTTCCGGTCGAGAACCTTGGCCTCAGATTTGGAGGAGCCGCCTCACACTCGGCTGCAAACCGTCCCAGTGCATGCTGCAGGTCCTGGTTTGAAGAAGCCATCAGGACGACCTGTAAACAGCAGAGATGAGATCCTGTGGTTGAAGACCACAATTAAACTGAAATGGGCTGTTTTGTAGCTGATCAAAAGTTTAGGACCACATGCTTTTAACAGCCCAAATCTGCAAAACTGCAGATTGATTGTCATTTTCTGTCAAGTATTCACACTGTCCTGACGTCTCTTTTTTTAATGCAGTCGGGTTGTTGAGCACGCCATTGCTGCTGAGATAGGATGCCGTAAGACTTCATTTTGAATTTCTTAAAAGATCCTGAAGGTTATGGAACAGAATTGTCAAGTGGAAGACCCCAAAAACATTACACCAGCACTGAACCATAGGATCCATTGGCTGTCCGTTAAGACACTGGACAAACCTCCACCCAAATGAAGGCTGTTACTGGTGCCAACTGCAGCCCAATAACCATCAGATGCATCTGCCAAACATGGGACACTGAAAGAAAGTTTGATTCTCTGAGAAAACATTTTACCTTGATGGTCCTGATGGTTGGAAACTATTTCACCGTTACTGGCACGACAAGCAGATACTGCCTGAGACGCCACAGTGGAGGGAGTGCCATAACTGTCTGGGGTGCTTTTTCCTTCAGTGGAACAATGGGGTTCCAGGTGGTGCAGGTCAAACGGCTGCCGGCTCTGTGCAGATGTTGCTGAGAATCCCTGATGACTGAGGGCCTCGTCTGTGGAACCACTGGGTTTTTCAACAGGACAACGTTACAGTTCTCAAGGGCCCAGGACAAAGGACTTCTTCAGTGGAATAACATCACTCCTTTGGACGATTCTCTGGGTGTTTCCCTGATCTAAATCCAATGGAGAACCTTTGGAGATGGATGGCAAAAGAAGTTACAAAAATGGACAACACTTCCAGACAGTAGATGCTCTTTGTAAGGGTGTATTCACCACTTAGAGAAATGTTCCCTCCTGGAAACACTTGCATCAAGCACCGCACCAAACTTTTGAAGTGATCAACTATAACGGTGGCACTACTCATCATTGAGTTCATATTTGGATCTTTGATTTCTGATTTGAGGTTTCAATTTTTTTTTTTTTTGTGGTCCTAAACTTTTGATCAGTTGCAGAAAAAAAAAATCAGTTTAATGTGTCACTCTCATTTCTTGTTGCATAGGGAAACTACTTGGAACCATGTTAAGATCCCATCATGCACATTTCAGGAGCTAATGGGTATCTTAATAAACTAAAGTAAACATGTGATTTTTGTCAATTTTTCAGCTGGTCTTAAAGTTTATATGACATTGACTTAGTTTGGTGGGAGGGCACCTATGTTAAATATTTATCATAGTTGACATCTGTGAAATAGCAGTTTGTGAAGAAAATTTGAAAAACAAAAGTTTAAAACCACAGAAAGTTCTAAAATGAAATGGGTTCACCTATGTCATCAAAAAGCGACATACAGTTGAAAAAACACTCAACTGAAACATCTTTCTGACAGTTAAAACGGTCATTCAACAAAACAAAGGTGTTGTCAGATATTATAATTTGTCAAATCATATCTATTGTGTAATTTATATGGATTTTGGCCCTCGTTTTCAAAATGGTTGCTAGGTAACAGTTGTGGAATTGCCTCCACCTATGTCATATTTGCTGCCCATGACTAATCAGGACGTAACGTTAGAAACTTTACGAAAATAGTCAAACTGGGGACAAACAGGGAAAACGCTTAGTAAAATCTTAAATATAATCATCTTCACTACATTTTAGTGAATTGTGACATCTAATCTGTCGTACAGGCTTTAAACTTTAGATCGGGACTGTATTACTGTTTAACTGTCTGACTTTTTTGTCTATTGTAGGAGAATGGGACTAGCGCCAAGAAGGATGAGCGGACGCCTTCCAAGCGCTCCCCCAGCAAAGGCATGAATGCAGGCGGCGAGGCTGGCATGACCCTGGTCAACGGGGTCTCGTAAAGCAAGGAGCCCGTCCGTCGCTCACAAATCTAAGTCTAGAGCAAGACTTCATGGCAAACTCTGTCCCTGCTTGCATTAACGTAAATCTTAAACAGATGAGACAAAATACTGAATCCATACTATGAGAGTGAAAAAGTACAAAAAAACGACAAACGCATCTACTTAAAACCACACGGTGTATGCTATCCTATCTATCAGTACTTAGTGCTTATTTAAAAAAAAAACAACTAGCTTGCCAAAAAGAGCTGGTGGATATGACTTGATTTTTGAAATACTGAAACATGAGAAACAGGACAAGACGTTTTTGTTAAAGAAAACTTTATTTGTGTCTTTATTTTTGTTCATTGTTTATCACTGGTTTGGACTCTTGGCAGTCACTCTCTCTACCGAACAGTGTTACAGTATTGAGAGGTGTGAGCTGTAGAGAGTGGCGCACGATCAGACTGTCCGAACGGGACGCACACTGAACATGGGCGATTAGAATATTAAGACATTGTGCCTTGAATTTGAAAAAAAAAGATATATTAAAAACATTCTTCATTAAGTTTGCTAGTGTTACTTAAGAGGGAGAGGTTGTTCTTCCAGTTTTTTTGTTTTTTGTTTCATTTTACGGAGAGAAAGTCAATAGATGAGCAAGGGCAGAAAAGCGGAGGGAGTGGCTGGCCAAGGTGACAAAAAGAGGTGCCAAAATCTGAATATTTGGGGCACTTTGGGGGTATGTATGTGCGGTTGCGTGTGAGATTTGGCAAAAGGAAAAAATGAGAGGCGACAACTGGTAACTAACAGGCTTGGGCTGGTGAAGCGACGACCATGAAGCCTATACAGGGTCCAAAAAACGGCACTGATCGTTACAACAGGACAGGCTTTAAAAAAAACTCCAAGATACCTAGAACTCGCCATGCCTTGGTCCATTCAGGGGAGGCAGTGGCTACATCAGTGTCTTGAAACTAAACCTAAAACCACTACTACAGCAGCAGCAGCAGCAGGCCGCCTCTCTGGGACATGTGGCGCTCCTTAAGAGAGGTAGAGGGGAAAGGCCCAAAAACTTGTGGAACAGCTTCAGCACGAGAGCCAAACCGACACACACACACACACAAGCGCCCATTCTTACAGGTACGCACGTAAAACCAAACAAAAATCACTCTGAGTGGTACAACAAACAAGCGTGTGTTCAAGGACTCGTCTCCTCACAGACTTGGGTTTTCAATGGAGAGGGACAATGGCTCTCTGCTCATGTTGTCTTGGTTACCGTTCTCAAGTTCTATATTTTTCTTTTGTTGCTATTTCCACATCTTTAGAAAATAATAAAATCCAAATGAAATCAAACCTTTTCTCTGGAGATGAACTTTTGATTTCTGTCTCGTGCAGTCTATTTTTCTAACTCGCATGGCATTTAGGTGATCCTTGTCAGTGCCTGTCCTGTGCATGAGGAAAATGGTCTTCTACTTAAAACTAAAAAGCCATTGATCCAGTCACGACTACTAGAACTGCTGCTAATGTACACACTTGAATGTCCAATTAACTTTGAAATTTGTGTTACTTCCCCCACCACTTAACCGCTCATCTGCTAAACGTTTGCAAAAGGGACCTAATGTTTTTGTTTTCGCATGGCAAGCAAGAGTCCACGTGGTTAAAAGGTTTTCAAACGGGCGTGCGGTGATGCTTGGGATGACCTAGATGCTGCTGTTCTACATTTCTGCTCACCTGTGTTGTCGGAAAAGAACACTTGTTTTTTGTACCTGGGTTGGAGTTGCATGTGCGAGTGGACCTTTTTTTTTTTTTTTACCTCATTTTGTGACCTGTATATCCTGTGTCCTGTTTGAAAGTGTGTGAAGTGTGTGTGGTTGTGTGTTGAATGGTAGTTGTGGTAGTTGTACAGTCGACTCCTCACTGTCAGATTTTTTGTCTCACTCATGTTCTGATGGCAATAAAGGACTTTTCATTGTTTGGTATACATTTTTGTATAAATATTTGTTCCCCAATGACAGAAACTGCCTTTACTTTTACAGCTTCACTATTTCATTTTTTTTTTTTTTATTAATATGGCCCTACATTTTCAACGTATTTCTTCTGTCTTGATGTCCAATCCGTTCATGACACTATATAGTGTAATGACCATGTTTAATGGTATAAATTCTTAAATGGGGACAGTTTTTCAGGTTGTTGATTCTCAGGTGAAGGTCTTGTTCATGTGGACAGAACTAAAAGGAAAAAAATGTAAGGGGAAAACTAAAACGGATATTTCATTTCTTGAACTATGTTTTCATACGTTTCCCAAGTATATTTTTATATAAGTGGACTACAAAAAGTAAACAATATCTAACATAAGGGGTGCATGGTGGCAGAGCGGCTCTCGATATGGAGATTGTGGGTTCGAATCCCGGACTGGACCAAAGACATGACTGTGTAGGTTAATTGGCAACGCTAAATTGTCCCTAGTGATTGAACGTGAGAGTGAATGGTTGTCAACGTCCATGTCTCTGTGTTAGCCCTGTGACGAGTTGGCCACTGTCCAGGGTGTACCCCGCCTAAGGCCCAAAGTCACCCACGACCCCTAACGGGAACAAGCCGTAAAAAATGAATGAATCTAATATATAATCTAATATAATCACTAAATGTTTTCCCACGCTTTACTTAGCAGTTGATGTCTTTCTAAACATTTAGGTATATTCAGTTCTCTCCTCCTCCTGACCACTTCGGACATGCTTTTGGTTGGTTATTATGCTGTCCGTTGTTTGTATTTATCCTCAACTCATGATACTCTTCTTAATTGTGTTGAGTTTGTCTGGTCAAACAACCACTCTCACCTTGAAGTTTGAAGGATGGAAGACTTACTTCTCATGTGACTGCACTATAATTTTGACATTTGAAACTCATTGCTGAAGCGTTAAGAACAAATTTGTACTTAAGGGCTTCTTAAGAAGGTTTTGGCATTCACAAAAATTGTCTTCAACTGAAAATGTTCTTCTGGAAGAACAAACCCTACAGTCATGAACTTTTGTCTTTTATTGCAACCAATCAGTATATTTTAACATGATTTTTAGTTATTTATCTTTATAAATGATTTTTATATAAAACATTATATTGATATATATTATATTGATTGGTAAGTAACATTAATACGTATTCTAACAACAGTGAATGATTTTGTCTTATTTTTAATTCCCATTGTTTTGTGCATCATAGTTTGTTTTTTTTATGTGCAGGTTTACAGAGCTCAAAAGCAACAGGAGGAAGGGGGATTTTTTTTTTTTTTTTTTGATAATCAGAAAATAGGGACTGGGGGACTTCGTTCTTGGTACTGGTAGTGCAAAAACGCCTATTAAAATCTGTTTACAATGGGATTTTTAAATATTTAACTAAGTGGATCGTGCAGCAGCAGCCAACAATGGAGCCCCAAGTTACGACCATTGCTACAAGTCACAGTCACAGATTAGCAGGAGATGCTGGGGAATCCTCCTTACCATTAATTCATAGCGAGTGGCGCGTCCATTCAACTAAGAGACGCGGCGGCCCACGCAAAAAACAAACAAACAAACAAACAAACAAACACTGAACTTCACTAACAGTCTCTAAACAAGAGAAACACACCGTGCTTCTCTTCCCTGCCGTGCCGGAGCCGGGAGTCAGTGCGGGTAGCAGTAACTCCCTGCACACCTCCCGCACGTATGGGGGCAGAGGCAGGGGCCGCCGTACCACCAACAACCAGTATTCCGGATATGGTGAGAAGAAACCGCTAAGATTTATTTACTTTTGTATCGTATGGCAGATCAGTACAATTTTGACTTTGACTTTAGCAATCAATCCAAAGTGAGAGAATCTTGGTAAATTGAATCTTTGCTGCGAAATTTTGCATTCTGAATTTAAACATTTTGATTTGAAGGCTTGAAAATCTTTAAATTGATCATTTTAAAAGGTGAATTTTTCCTTACATATTAAGCATTTTTCATATTGTTAGTAGTCTTTAAACTTTCTCTTAAGTACCTTAAATTTGCCACTGAGTGTCTGCAGTCAGCAGATGGTGCTTGGCACTATACACAGTTTAGTTATGTTATAGCTTTAAGAGACACTATGGTCAGTCTAGCAGTAGGAGTTATCTTGTTTAGCCAGCAGAAATATATTGAAGGACTTAAAACAGTAGAAGATTCTCAGATAATGGACATATATGATCTGAAAAACGTCACAGATTGAGGGAGTTCAGCACAAAGTGTTTTAACAGTGGGAGGGGAGTGGATTGGAAAATGCTACTCCAGGTATGTATTTGATGATGAAACCTTGTTAGAACGTGGTTTAAAGCTCAAAAGTAAAAGTCACTGTAGCAGAATATGTGTCCTTTTAAAATGTTCATTCAGCGGCTGAAAAAAACAATTCAAACATGGCTTTCCAGTGAAGCTAAAATGTTGTTGACAAGTAACAGATCAGGTACAAAGTTTCCTCTGGCAGATAGACGGACGCCTTTCCTAGTTCGTTGTTGATTCCTGCACTTTTTCCCGCCTGAGGTTCCTGCACTTTTTCCCTCAGGCAAGGGGGTTTTGGTTCAGTACATTCGACCCAAAGTGTGGCGAAAAAGTGAACCGCACCAAATGAAACTGCAGCAATGTTTAAACTCTTAGTTCAGTCGAACCAGTTGTGTGACCTAGGTGTGAAAGCGCCCCTTCATTATTACCAGAACATGTATAACTCATTTAATTTTTGGGGTTTCAATGAACATTATCTTGTTGCTGTCTAATCCAGGCACAAATTCTGAACTGTCCAATGCATCTGAGTCAGAGGATGTTGACCGAGAGCAGCGGCCCCGGGGCCTCGGTGGTGAGGAGAGGGGCTCCAGACGGGGTGGTCGAGGCAGAGGCACCAGTTCTGGGCGGGGCCGTGGAGGGCCTGTATCCAAACCCTCCAACTCCATCAGCTCAGGTTTGCTTATTTCTTTTTTATTTTTAGAATTAATATCACTCATGGTGTCTTTCAGCTGTCCATTCTGGGTATTTTATGTTTAGTGAAGCCTTTTTTAAAGCCTCCCAAACATGTCTGTGTGCATGCGCAGTGCTAAGGGACCCTGACAGTAACCCGTACTCTCTGCTGGAGGGTGAGGGGGAGCTGGCTGATGGAGAGGTGAACGAAGGCACAGGAGAGCGGCGCAGACGTTCCAGACGCCGCCGCACAGATCAGGACCCCAGTGTGATGGATGCAGCAGAGTCAGACGGCCAGGGCGGCCCCAGTGAGAACGGCCTGGGTAAGAGACCAGCTAAGAGCCAAGACGTATACTCTGATCAAATCAAGCTTTTTTGGTCCGGAAGGCCAGAGTTGACCCATATTTTGTCATCTTACTTTCAGATGAAGAAGCCAGACCTCAGCGTCGTAACCGGAGCCGTCGCCGCCGTAACCGTGGAAACCGGCCCGAGGGAGGTTCAGCTAGCCGCGACAGACAGCCGGCCGAGGGTACAGTTTCACTTCATTCACCAGGAAACACTTGATATTTCATAAAAGTAATGCAGTTCTACCAATGAATCATAAAAGCAAGACAGTTTCTCTCTGATTTTAAAGCTGATTTCACCAGCTGAACGAAGGAAAGCTGAATATTTAGGGATAAGAGGCAACATTTAGATTGGAAAATGCCATATTGGGGTATCTTTAACATTTTAGCGATCAGTTTTTTTAACCAATACAGTCTTCCAACCAGAGGATCTTTCGACCTCAGCCTAGAGTACAATCCTGCTGTTTCCTTGCACGCTTGTACTACAGTGTTACCTACTCCTACCAAATCACTATTGACAGGAACTTTTTGGCATGCACTGAAATGAAAAAAAGTTCCTTTAGGCGACTGATCAGTGGGACTAGGGTCAGTGCACCTCCACAGAAGTGTAACATACTGTACCCTCATGTTTACAGTAACAGTTGCTGACTACATATCTCGTGCTGAGTCTCAGAGCAGACAGAATCTGCCCCAGAAAGAGAACCACACTGGACCTGAGCCCAAGGTAAAATCCTGTCAAGCCTCACTCATTGATACAGATCAAAAGTTTAAGACTAGTTGAAAAATGGGCAAAAGTCACATTTTGCATGGTTGAATCTTAACAAGTTTCCAAGTAGAGCTTCACTATGCAACAAAAAATGGGAATGAGACTAAAAAAAAGTTTGAGTAAACATCTTATTGAAGACCACATCCATCCATCCATCTTCTTCGGCTTATCCAGGGCTGCGTTGCGGGGGCAGCAGTCTAATCAGGGACTCCCAGACTTCCCTCACCCCAGACACTTCCTCCAGCTCCTCCGGGGGGATCCTGAAGTGCTCCCGGGCCACAGAGAGACTTAGTCCCTCCAGCGTGTCCTGGGTCCCGGGGCCTCCTCCCGGTGGGACATTTCCAGAACACCTCCCGAGGGAGGCGTCCAGGAGGCATCCGGAAAAGATGCCCGAGCCACCTCAGCTGGTCCAATACAGCGCCCGCATCAAATCAAATCAAACTTTATTTATAAAGCGCTTTTCATACAATAATTGTAACACAAAGTGCTTTCCAATTCACATATTAAAAACAATTCCCCAAACCCACCCCCACCCCGGCCCAACCGTCCCTATATTAAAACTTCCATGCAAACACATACGCACACACACACATGCACACGTTCATGCACACATTCATGCACACATTCACGCACACATTCACGCACACATACATGCAATAAGATAATGGGCATGAGGCTGAATGCAGGTGAACCAGCTGTGAGAGCACCATCAGAGGAGCCATCTGCACCAGGAGCAGAGAGTCGCCTGCAGCCACAGGACACAGACTCAAAACCTAGAGGAGAGATTAGGCCCAGACCAAACATCACCAGGGGCCCATGAGCCAGTGCCCAGGGGCCACAGCCGACCACCGCTCCCAGTACAGAGGGCCCCTCAGAGGAAACACTGGAGAGTCTAAAATGAATAAAGGGATTCAGATAAAGGAGGATAAAGATAAAATATATAGTAAAGTAAACACTAGGACCTAAGGTTGAATGTAAAATACATAAAAAGTAGCCTCAATTATAAATAAAATAATAAATTATTTAAAATACCGATGTAAATAATAAATAAATAAATAATAAAATAAATAAATATTAGTCAAAAGCTAAACTAAAAAGGTGGGTCTTGAGCCTGCTCTTAAAAACCTGAACGTTCTCTGCGGCCCTGAGGTTCTCCGGCAGGCCGTTCCACAGACGAGGGCCGTAGGACTGGAAGGACGCCTCGCCGTGTGTGTGTGTCCTGACTTTGGGAATGACTAGGAGCCGGCTGCCGGAGGAGCGCAGGGGCCGCGAGGGTTCATGTGGTAAAAGCAGTTCTGAAAGATAAGAAGGCCCAAGAGCATTAAGACATTTATAAACCAGTAAAAGAACCTTAAAATCGATCCTGAAACACACGGGGAGCCATTCATTCATTCATTTTCTACCGCTTATTCCCGTTAGGGGTCGCGGGTGACTGGAGCCTATCCCAGTAACTTTGGGCCTTAGGCGGGGTACACCCTGGACAGTGGCCAACTCGTCGCAGGGCTGACACAGAGAGACAGACAAGGACAGACAACCATTCACTCTCACATTCATTCACTAGGGACAATTTAGAGTTGTCAATTAACCTGCACAGTCATGTCTTTGGACGGTGGGAGGAAGCCGGAGAACCCGGAGAGAACCAACGGTAACACGCGGAGGACATGCAGACTCCACCCAGAGAGATCGTGTGATGTCAGGGTGGTTCAGAATTCGAAACCACGATGTTGGGGTGGTCTGGGATTCGAACCCACGATCTCCTTATTGAGAGGCAGAAGCTCTAGCCGCTCTGCCACCGTGCACCCACACGGGGAGCCAATGCAGTGATTTTAAACATCACTGCAGACGCTGCACCGATCCACCTGTCAATCTCACGCTCCATCCTTCCCTCACTCGTGAACAAGACCCCGAGATACTTGAACTCCTCCACTTGAGGCAAGGACTCTCCACCCACCCGGAGAGGGCAAGACACCCTTTTCCGGTTGAGAACCATGGCCTCGGATTTGGAGGTGCTGATCTTCATCCCAGCTGCTTCACACTCGGCTGCAAACCGTCCCAGTGCATGCTGCAGGTCCTGGTTTGAGGAAGCCATCAGGACGACATCATCTGCAAACAGCAGAGATGAGATCCTGTGGTTGAAGACCACAATTAAACTGAAATGGGCTGTTTTGCAGCTGATCAAAAGTTTAGGACCACATGCTTTTAACAGCCAAAAATGCAAAAATGCAGATTGATTGTCATTTTCTGTCAAGTATTCACACTGTCATGACATCTCTTTTTTAATGCAGTTGGGTTGTTGAGCACGCCATTGCTGCTGAGATAGGATGCTGTAAGACTTCATTTTGAATTTCTTAAAAGATCCTGAAGGTTATGGAACAGAATTGTCAAGTGGGAGACCCCAAAAACATTACACCAGCACTGAGCCAGAGGATCCATTGGCTGTCCGTTAAGACACTGGACAAACCTCCACCCAAATTAAGGCTGTTACTGGTGCCGACTGCAGCCCAATAACCATCAGATGCATCTGCCACTGAAGGGCTCCTTGAACGCTACAGAACTGCCCGCTTGACCTTTGCAAGAGGGCACCAAACATGGGACACTGAAAGGTGGAAGAAAGTTTGATTCTCTGAGAAAACATTTTACCTTGATGGTCTTGATGGTTGGAAACTATTTCACCGTTACTGGCACGACAAAGGACTTCTTCAGTGGAATAACATCGCTCTTTTGGACGATTCTCTGGGTGTTTCCCTGATCTAAATCCAATGGACAACCTTTGGAGATGGATGGCAAAAGAAGTTTACAAAAATGGACAACACTTCCAGACAGTGGATGCTCTTTGTAAGAGTGTATTCACCACTTAGAGAAATGTTCCCTCCTGGAAACACTCGCATCAAGCACCGCAACAAACTTTTGAAGTGATCAACTATAACGGTGGCACTACTCATCATTGAGTTCATATTTGGGTCTTTGATTTCTGATTTGAGGTTTCAATTTTTTTTTTTTTTTTTTTTTGTGGTCCTAAACTTTTGATCAGTTGCAGAAAAAAAATCAGTTTAATGTGTCACTCTCATTTCTTGTTGCATAGGGAAACTACTTGGAACCATGTTAAGATCCCATCATGCACATTTCAGGAGCTAATGGGTATCTTAATAAACTAAAGTAAACATGTGATTTTTGTCAATTTTTCAGCTGGTCTTAAAGTTTATATGACATTGACTTAGTTTGGTGGGAGGGCACCTATGTTAAATATTTATCATAGTTGACATCTGTGAAATAGCAGTTTGAGAAGAAAGTTTGAAAAACAAAAGTTTAAAATAACAGAAAGTTCTAAAATGAAATGGGTTCTCCTATGTCATCAAAAAGCGACATACAGTTGAAAAAAAAGTTAACACTCAACTGAAACATCTTTCTGACAGTTAAAACGGTCATTCAACAAAACAAAGGTGTTGTCAGATATTATAATTTGTCAAATCATAGCTATTGTGTAATTTATATGGATTTTGGCCCTCGTTTTCAAAATGGTTGCTAGGTAACAGTTGTGGAATTACCTCCACCTATGTCAGGACGTGACATTAGAAACTTTACGAAAATAGTCAAACTGGGGACAAACAGGAAAAACGCTTAGTAAAATCTTAAATATAATCATCTTCACTACATTTTAGTGAATTGTGACATCTAATCTGTCGTACAGACTTTAAACTTTAGATCGGGACTGTATTACTGTTTAACTGTCTGACTTTTTTGTCTATTGTAGGAGAATGGGACTAGCGCCAAGAAGGATGAGCGGACGCCTTCCAAGCGCTCCCCCAGCAAAGGCATGAATGCAGGCGGCGAGGCTGGCATGACCCTGGTCAACGGGGTCTCGTAAAGCAAGGAGCCCGTCCGTCGCTCACAAATCTAAGTCTAGAGCAAGACTTCATGGCAAACTCTGTCCCTGCTTGCATTAACGTAAATCTTAAACAGATGAGACAAAATACTGAATCCATACTATGAGAGTGAAAAAGTACAAAAAAACGACAAACGCATCTACTTAAAACCACACGGTGTATGCTATCCTATCTATCAGTACTTAGTGCTTATTTAAAAAAAAAACAACTAGCTTGCCAAAAAAGAGCTGGTGGATATGACTTGATTTTGAAATACTGAAACATGAGAAACAGGACAAGACGTTTTTGTTAAAGAAAAACTTTATTTGTGTCTTTATTTTTGTTCATTGTTTATCACTGGTTTGGACTCTTGGCAGTCACTCTCTCTACCGAACAGTGTTACAGTATTGAGAGGTGTGAGCTGTAGAGAGTGGCGCACGATCAGACTGTCCGAACGGGACGCACACTGAACATGGGCGATTAGAATATTAAGACATTGTGCCTTGAATTTGAAAAAAAAAGATATATTAAAAACATTCTTCATTAAGTTTGCTAGTGTTACTTAAGAGGGAGAGGTTGTTCTTCCAGTTTTTTTGTTTTTTGTTTCATTTTACGGAGAGAAAAGTCAATAGATGAGCAAGGGCAGAAAAGCGGAGGGAGTGGCTGGCCAAGGTGACAAAAAGAGGTGCCAAAATCTGAATATTTGGGGCACTTTGGGGGTATGTATGTGCGGTTGCGTGTGAGATTTGGCAAAAGGAAAAAATGAGAGGCGACAACTGGTAACTAACAGGCTTGGGCTGGTGAAGCGACGACCATGAAGCCTATACAGGGTCCAAAAAACGGCACTGATCGTTACAACAGGACAGGCTTTAAAAAAAACTCCAAGATACCTAGAACTCGCCATGCCTTGGTCCATTCAGGGGAGGCAGTGGCTACATCAGTGTCTTGAAACTAAACCTAAAACCACTACTACAGCAGCAGCAGCAGCAGGCCGCCTCTCTGGGACATGTGGCGCTCCTTAAGAGAGGTAGAGGGGAAAGGCCCAAAAACTTGTGGAACAGCTTCAGCACGAGAGCCAAACCGACACACACACACACACAAGCGCCCATTCTTACAGGTACGCACGTAAAACCAAACAAAAAATCACTCTGAGTGGTACAACAAACAAACGTGTGTTCAAGGACTCGTCTCCTCACAGACTTGGGTTTTCAATGGAGAGGGACAATGGCTCTCTGCTCATGTTGTCTTGGTTACCGTTCTCAAGTTCTATATTTTTCTTTTGTTGCTATTTCCACATCTTTAGAAAATAATAAAATCCAAATGAAATCAAACCTTTTCTCTGGAGATGAACTTTTGATTTCTGTCTCGTGCAGTCTATTTTTCTAACTCGCATGGCATTTAGGTGATCCTTGTCAGTGCCTGTCCTGTGCATGAGGAAAATGGTCTTCTACTTAAAACTAAAAAGCCATTGATCCAGTCACGACTACTAGAACTGCTGCTAATGTACACACTTGAATGTCCAATTAACTTTGAAATTTGTGTTACTTCCCCCACCACTTAACCGCTCATCTGCTAAACGTTTGCAAAAGGGACCTAATGTTTTTGTTTTCGCATGGCAAGCAAGAGTCCACGTGGTTAAAAGGTTTTCAAACGGGCGTGCGGTGATGCTTGGGATGACCTAGATGCTGCTGTTCTACATTTCTGCTCACCTGTGTTGTCGGAAAAGAACACTTGTTTTTTGTACCTAGGTTGGAGTTGCATGTGCGAGTGGACCTTTTTTTTTTTTTTTTACCTCATTTTGTGACCTGTATATCCTGTGTCCTGTTTGAAAGTGTGTGAAGTGTGTGTGGTTGTGTGTTGAATGGTAGTTGTACAGTCGACTCCTCACTGTCAGATTTTTTGTCTCACTCATGTTCTGATGGCAATAAAGGACTTTTCATTGTTTGGTATACATTTTTGTATAAATATTTGTTCCCCAATGACAGAAACTGCCTTTACTTTTACAGCTTCACTATTTCATTTTTTTTTTTTTTATTAATATGGCCCTACATTTTCAACGTATTTCTTCTGTCTTGATGTCCAATCCGTTCATGACACTATATAGTGTAATGACCATGTTTAATGGTATAAATTCTTAAATGGGGACAGTTTTTCAGGTTGTTGATTCTCAGGTGAAGGTCTTGTTCATGTGGACAGAACTAAAAGGAAAAAAATGTAAGGGGAAAACTAAAACGGATATTTCATTTCTTGAACTATGTTTTCATACGTTTCCCAAGTATATTTTTATATAAGTGGACTACAAAAAGTAAACAATATCTAACATAAGGGGTGCATGGTGGCAGAGCGGCTCTCGATATGGAGATTGTGGGTTCGAATCCCGGACTGGACCAAAGACATGACTGTGTAGGTTAATTGGCAACGCTAAATTGTCCCTAGTGATTGAACGTGAGAGTGAATGGTTGTCAACGTCCATGTCTCTGTGTTAGCCCTGTGACGAGTTGGCCACTGTCCAGGGTGTACCCCGCCTAAGGCCCAAAGTCACCCACGACCCCTAACGGGAACAAGCCGTAAAAAATGAATGAATCTAATATATAATCTAATATAATCACTAAATGTTTTCCCACGCTTTACTTAGCAGTTGATGTCTTTCTAAACATTTAGGTATATTCAGTTCTCTCCTCCTCCTGACCACTTCGGACATGCTTTTGGTTGGTTATTATGCTGTCCGTTGTTTGTATTTATCCTCAACTCATGATACTCTTCTTAATTGTGTTGAGTTTGTCTGGTCAAACAACCACTCTCACCTTGAAGTTTGAAGGATGGAAGACTTACTTCTCATGTGACTGCACTATAATTTTGACATTTGAAACTCATTGCTGAAGCGTTAAGAACAAATTTGTACTTAAGGGCTTCTTAAGAAGGTTTTGGCATTCACAAAAATTGTCTTCAACTGAAAATGTTCTTCTGGAAGAACAAACCCTACAGTCATGAACTTTTGTCTTTTATTGCAACCAAAAATTATATTTTAACATGATTGTTAGTTATTTATCTTTATAAATGATTTTATATAAAACATTATATTGATATATATTATATTGATTGGTAAGTAACATTAATACGTATTCTAACAACAGTGAATGATTTTGTCTTATTTTTAATTCCCATTGTTTTGTGCATCATAGTTTGTTTTTTTTATGTGCAGGTTTACAGAGCTCAAAAGCAACAGGAGGAAGGGGGATTTTTTTTTTTTTTTTTTTGATAATCAGAAAATAGGGACTGGGGGACTTCGTTCTTGGTACTGGTAGTGCAAAAACGCCTATTAAAATCTGTTTACAATGGGATTTTTAAATATTTAACTAAGTGGATCGTGCAGCAGCAGCCAACAATGGAGCCCCAAGTTACGACCATTGCTACAAGTCACAGTCACAGATTAGCAGGAGATGCTGGGGAATCCTCCTTACCATTAATTCATAGCGAGTGGCGCGTCCATTCAACTAAGAGACGCGGCGGCCCACGCTAAAAACAAACAAACAAACAAACAAACACTGAACTTCACTAACAGTCTCTAAACAAGAGAAACACACCGTGCTTCTCTTCCCTGCCGTGCCGGAGCCGGGAGTCAGTGCGGGAGGCCTCAGGCCAGAGGGCGTTAAGGTTTGACGGGCAGCCTAAGCAACCAATGAGAGGAAACCACTACAGTCCCGCCTGCAGGCTGTACTGCCACTTATATGGATCATTTAGATAGATAGATAGATAGATAGATAGATAGATAGATAGATAGATAGATAGATAGATAGATAGATAGATAGATAGATAGATAGATAGATAGATAGATAGATAGATAGATAGATAGATAGATAGATAGATAGATAGATAGATTTATGAATAAAGTATATTATTAATGAAAATCAGCAATAACTACTATTTTTTGACATTTTGATGTATTAATGTCATAGATTTTCTCTTGACATGTGTCAGAATCTGTATTGTTCAGTTTAACTAATTGGTCGATTATCAGTTTTTATAGTCGATAATTTATTATAGTCGACTGGTCATGATTAGTCGATTAGTCATTGCTGCACTATTTGAAAATATATAATGTTAATTAGATGAAGAAGCATGTTTTGTTTTTCTTTTATACTTTCTGAGAAGTAAAACAAAATTTACCAAATATGAAAAAAAGTTGGGTACAACTTTAATACAGTTTGTCTAAGTCTGAGAATTTAATAAAATACTTTCCAACAAAAGCAGTGTTGTAAGGTTCTTACAGTGTGAAAACACCTTTGCAACTTGAGACCATCAAATGATTTGTGTACTGTACACATATTTCCACAACTGATGTGCCTTTCTGGTTTAAATGCTCTACAATAGATCAAGTTAACGAAAAATGTTGATGAGGATGTAAGTTTATTGGCCCAATTCCAGACAGAACAAACTCTGTGGAGTAATTTGGTCCACATACCCACATCTGACCAGCGCAGCGTTTATGTGACCATCTGTCGGAATATGTCTCGCTCTGCTAGATGGTCCTGTCTGTTTCATTCCAACCACACCTAATGAATATAATGAACGTATTTGAATTTTTAATTCATTTTATAATTTCTATATTAGATAATGCTGAGCACAGCCGACCGAAATAAAATCCTCAATCGAGTGTTTTTCCATCTCAGCCAGTTTTAGCTTCGGTGTGTGACCACACTATTCGTCCCGGAAATACGATTCGTCCGGAAGTCCAATTGCAAGCATGCGCAGTACGAAATAAAGTATAAAATATTTTTTTACGGTGGTGTTCTTTTTATATTATGTAAAGTTCCAATCTTTGTATTTATTCTATACAAGGAAATACCGTTTTTATATTTATTTATCACTTTTGAAGCATTAAACCGCAGGTGTTCGCTACGCAGTTGTGTAGTGACGCATTCAAGGAAATGGAAAGATATACGAATATAAAAAAATATTTTGATTGTTCAGATTTGTTTAGATACTTTAAAGAAAAAATGTATTAAGATAAGGACCACGTTTTTCTGCTCTATTTATATGGAATAAGATTTATATAACGACCTGTGCGAAACAAAATCAGAGGCGATTCAAATGTAAATCTCCCTCTGACTTTGACGTCATCGATGCTCAGAGCTGCAGCTTTTCATTACAGGTCGTTATATAAATCTTATTCCATATAAATAGAGCAGAAAAACGTGGTCCTTATCTTAATACATTTTTCTAATATTTTTCCTTAAAGTATCTAAACAAATCTGAACAATCAAAGTCAGTTTTTATATTCTTTCCATTTCCTTGAATGCGTCACTACACAACTGCGTAGCGAACGCCCGCGGTTTAACACTTCAAAAGTGATAAATAAATATAAAAACGGTATTTCCTTGTATAGAATAAATACAAAGATTGGAACTTTACATAATATAAAAAGAACACCACCGTAAAAAAATATTTTATACTTTATTTCGTACTGCGCATGCTTGCTATTGGACTTCCGGACGAATCGTATTTCCGGGACGAATAGTATGGTCACAGGACGTATTAAATGAACTGGATAAGCCACGCCCCCTCTGTCTGTGGTCCCAGATTGATTTGTGGCCGTGCGAGGTACTGCAGCCTCTTGGAACCAGCCTTTTTCTCAAATGTCACATTATAATTGCAGACAGTACTGAATTATTATCTGTATTTAAATAAAATAGAAGGAAATGTTCTTTTCTACCGTTTCTAAAATCACCGAAATTACCGTTTTTATATGAAGTGGGGGATTGTCGTCACGTGGCGCCCTAAAACAAAGATGGCAGCCATCGTTTCAGGAAGTAAATGCGGAAGTAAGAAACTTTTTTGGGGTCATGCGCCAATGAGCACTCTCCATAGGGATAAACAGGACGGCCATCTTGGATTCATCTTCCAGGTTTTATTATAGTTCTATGGTATGGTCACAGGTGGCTCTTTTTAGGTGTTTAATGCCTGACCCATAGGGGGTAGCAATGCACCAGCCGTGCCTAGCCTGCCGCAAAATGCCAAGAAGAAGAAGAACATCATCGGAAGAGAAAGGAGGACGAGGCGGGCTGGAGTTCAGCCAATCACAATCCACAGTATTTTAGAGACATGTATTTCCACCAATCACATTGTTACATGCTTACCTCTCGGTGGCTTTACTGACTCTTAGCTTATCATTTAAGTTTCGCTGGTTTCAACTTTGGCCCGGCTACCACTTCGCTAGTGGTAAGTATTTATTTTCAACTATGCAATATAACGAGGTTGAATAGTTATTACTAGCTTTATGTATAAGTCCAAGTGCAAGTTATAAGGGTTTGAGCACCTCGATTGCACTTTAAGCGCTGCTTACTCTCACAGTAAGCTAATAGCTTATGCTAGTATGCTAACACTCACAGCAAGGAAAACGAAACAGTGCGCTAGCAGTGTAAAGTAATCTTCTGCTGATACTGAATGGTCATGTTAACATGCAAATGGTCGTTTAACTTTGTATGTTTGTATAATATGTTGTCCAGCCAAAGATACAAAGTAGTCGGTGGCCTGGGGCACGCCTGGTTTCGGCGCTAGCTTTCGGTTTCACCGTCTCTGCACTACAGCGTACATACTATGACATTGTTATTGGTTGCTGTCCTAACCTAAATGTATTGTATCGATCTCTTTCAGAAGTTGATCATAACCATGGTGAAAATATTCATTGGCAACCTCGCCCAAGAAACCCAGAAGGAGGATCTGGAAGCCCTGTTCACGCCGTACGGCACAGTGACGGAATGCGCAAAGTTTAAAAATTATGCGTTTGTTCACATGGATGACCGCAAGTCTGCTACCAAGGCCATCCGAGAGCTCCACCTTTACCAGCTAAATGGTCGACCAATCAACGTGGAGCCCAGTCGAGGGAAGAATCAGGGCCCCATGAAGCTCCATATTGCCAATGTAGAGAAGGGCCATGAGAAGGAGCTACAGGAGCTGTTTGAGGAGTATGGCACAGTTTCAGAGTGTGCCATCGTGAAAAACTTTGCCTTTGTTCACATGCCCAATGCAGACGAGGCCATGGATGCTCTTGAGGGTCTGGACAACAGCGAGTTTCAAGGTAATGAATCAATTGTTTTGTTGGCTTTGTGAAAGATTAAGGATTAAGACAAATGGTACGACTAGTGAAATTATTTTCAGATCAGAAATATTTCATATTTAAAAAAAGCAATTTGTCCTTCCCAATACTCCCAACACACAAATGTATGCACAGCTTTAATTTATTTTTATTTTTTTACAAAACTCTATAACCTCTTACTTGCTCTATAAATTGAATGAGAACTTTGACGTCCATATATCTCTTTCTCAGGAAAGCGCATACATGTTCAGGTTTCTAAAAGCAGACCAAGAGGGGCTCCTGAGGAGGATTACTATCCACCTCCATCTGGCAGAGGTGGCCATTACCCGCCCCATTACCCCGACGACGGGCACGAGCCCTTCAGAGGGCGTATGTCTGCTTACGCTGCACCGCCTCCTCTGCCGCCCCCTCCACCCAGGCGTCCGGCGTACCCTGACAGCTATGCAGGAATGGTCGATTACTATGAGAAATACCGCGCCCGGGCCTTTGGTTCTTCGCCATATGATGACAGACGCACGAGTGCCATCCCCCCTCCGCCACCACCCTCGTCTGCTGTGGCTCAGCGCCTGGGCCTCGACCCATATGAGCGCCGCCCGCTGCCACCGCCTCCTCCATCGTATATGAACCGGGACAGAAGTCCTCTGCGCAGAGCCCCGCCGCCCCCTCCACCCGCGGGTAATGGCTACTCCTTTGAGCGCTCCCGCCTATCCCCTGCCTCCAAAGGCTCTGCGTACGGGGCCCCACGGCCCAGAGAGATGTATTCTGAGAGAATGCCGCCGCCACCGGCTCGATACGCCTATTAGACTAGTTTAAGGTGAGGATACGCAGTCTGCTTATGTTGAGTCTAATTTTACTCGCATCTAAAATGGAAGTGATTATCACAATGACATCACTTGACTATGGCGCTCTAAACTCTTATCTTCTCTTATCTTAAACCCATGGGTTACCTGCTGCTGAAATCGTAATTTTGTTGCTTGAAAAAGTCAGCCTTGCGCGGTCTGAATAGAAGCGCTCTTGACATGTGGTGTGCTCTCTTGCAGGTTTAGAATATGACAAGATCGTCGTCGGCCGATGCTCGAGGCGTATACATCCCGATCTATGGCGGATTGCGTTGCGTTGACCTGAGACTTGCTGGAAGATACTGAATTGCAGACAGCGCCGTTCCATGATTCTTTTATTGTTTAAATTCATGAGGTTTTTCAGTAATTTCCACACTCATACTGAGAGCCCATAAGTTTACTATTATATTAAACATTTCTAAACAAACAATGAAACAAGTTAATTGAGAAGGAATAATTTATCTCTAAAACCATTTGTGAATCTCTTAAATTTGTTTCTCAAAATACATCAGTAAAATCATTGTAAGAAGTACTTTTCTTGGTGTGGCAAGGGATCTCATTGCGACAAATTTCTTGGTTTTCCTTTGAATTATTTTATCTTGCGAAGGATTCATATTATACTGGCAGTTATGTCTTATTTTATTTCCCTTTTATTTGTTCAGGGTTTTCACTGGAGGGTTTTTTAAATAAACAAATCTTACCAAAGAATCGCTTTTTAATTTAATTCCTCGCTCTTCACTGCAAGCTTTGCTCACAATGTGCTTCAGTAAATCTAGGTTGTGTACTGGAATGTGCGCAATTTGGAGAACTGCTAATGGGCACCTTTAAGTTTAAAATAAATGGTATGACAGTTAAAAGTTGAGATTCAGGGCATATGAGAAAAATGGCTCCGATAACTTGTGACATTAATACATTTTATTCAGTCCTGTAATCCACAGTGGTTAATTTCACGTTTACACGAAACCAAAATGTTATTTGCATTTAAACTGCAATGTGTAGGCGATGACATGTTGCATCAGTTGATATTGTCTGTTGCTGAAGAAGAAAAACAGATGGTACGTGGTACAGCACAACAGGAAATGGGTGTTATTAGTCTTAAGGTTTACTTTCCTCAGAAGCTGTTGTAAATGGTCCAATATTTAACAAACGTCGTGATGTGTGTTGTTTATTTTTTCATGAGTCATCAATCTATTATATCTAGCACTTTGGTTTCATTCTAATATTTTAGTTACCAGTTTGGGTAATAAATGAAGTCACAGGCCTAATATCTTCCTACTCTGCTCATATTCCTGCAGCATTTGCTCAAAGCATTTGGTTGCTTAGTATTTGTGCTTCTTGTAGGTTTTTAGACTGTAGACTGCATTAGAGGGCTGCTGATGGTAAGTGCTCCTCGAAGATGGGATGTCCTCAAGTCAGAAGGTAAGTTTTATTTTCCTATGTTTGAACAGTCAATTTGAATGTTCAAAACGTCTGTGATGATAGTTAATTTGGAAAAGGCTCTCTTGCTCTCCACAGTGTTGTCACCTTCTGGGAGCTTACAGTATGTGTACAGTCTGCCCCTTGAGCACCTGGAAGCAGTTGCATCATGGTCAGTCTGGATCGTTTCTATAATGATGTAAAACAATATATGCACAAGCTTACCGTATCTGTTTTCAGACATTGCGTCTGGGTCTGAAGGAGAATGCCATTCACTGATGAAGACCTGGAAGGCGGGAACTGGTTGAGGCTAGCACTCTCACCTCACAGCAAGAAGGCCACGGGTTTGACTACTGGCTTGCCCGGACCTTACTAGGGAGAGCTTGCATGTTTCTCCCTGTGTCTGGGTGGGTGTCCTCTGGGAACTGTGGTCTCTCCAAGCCGTGGGCTTGCAACATATGCTTAGTTTGAGTCAGTGGGCTGCGCTCATTGGCGCGTGTTGCAGACCATAGTGCTTTGCTTTATCAGAACAAGAGTTGCTAGAGCGCAGCAGAGGGAGAAAAGTGTAAAGGACACACATTCTGCTACTGTGCCTGTTCTAACAATGTTCTGTCATAAAAAACATACCTGAAGTTGCATTCAGCTGCATTCAAACTGTTTTGAGGAATGCTAGTTGGAAAATTCGTCACCTCTGAGCATCAAAAACACTTCCTGCTGAACTTCCTTGATCTGGGACATTTGTTCAGATCGTCCACGTCACTTATCTGAGAATCTTCTGCTGTTTTAAGTCCTTAAATCATCGCCAGACTTGTTCTGAGCATTTCTGCCGTGAAAGCACGATAACTACTGCTAGGCTGAATGTTGTTGCCCTAAAGCGCTAACACAACTAAATTGTGTATAGTGCTAGGCGCCATCTGGTGACTGGATTCACTCAGTACGTGTCATTTCACAGCGCAGAGAAATCCTTTCATATTGTTGATAATAAACTTTTTGTTTCAAAACGTTAGATGGCAGATTTAAGGTACTTTAAGAGCAATATGAAAAATGCATAATATTTTCCCTTTTAAGAAAGGAAAGAAAAAGCAGTTTTTATAAAGCTGAAGGATTTTGAATGTTGCCACAAAATTTGACCCTTGTGAAAGCTGTAGGTGCCCGGTCAGCTGTGCTCGAGCAGTTTGGTTTTACATTGCACTCTATGCTTTCTGGCCTACAGAGGATTTTTTTCACTGCAGTGCCAATGGACTGGCCACTAGTGATGACTGGAGACAGGTTTAAACTACACTGTGTAGTGTACATGATTACATTTCAGAACTAAGAACTAAGTAACTTCTGCAACAGAGATCCCCCTGTAGCCCTCTTGTAAATATACACGCCAGTAAGATGCAAAAGCTTTTTTTTTTCCTTTTTCCCCCCCTTCCTTTTTATTGAAATGAGGAACAATCACATAAAAAAAATCTTGTTGCCAATACATTCACACTCAGGAGTGTTGTCTTTGGGTTGATGTCAGGAAATGTCGCAAGGTTGGTTTTCAAACGCCCCAAAATACATAAGCAACCACTACATGGACTTACAAAGACATTTAATAAGGTACAAAGTCCACATTACACTATAGGTATAATTTAAAGACTATGTGACAGGTTCTAATTATATTCAGATTATGGCTTAGTTAGGTAGGAGGGCACTTGCGGAAAATATTTAGCATAGTTTTACATTTACATTACATTTACATGAAGTTGCAGTTACAGAAGAAATTTTGATTAATAAAAGTTTCAAATTACAGGAAGAAGTGCTGAAGTCTAAAATGGAATCTCTACCTGTGTCATCAAAATGGGACGTACAGTTGAAAATAAACAGTTTACACTCGACTGACAAATTTTTGTTGTTTTTTGTTGTGAAATCATAACTATTGTGTAAGTAACATGGTTTGGTCCTTTCAAAATGGTTGCTAGGTAACAGTTGTGGAATTACCTCCACAATGTATGTCATACATGTATGTCATTACAGTTAAGTACAATTATAACAATTTTGAAAATTGTCAAACTGGTGACAAAAAAAATGTTTAGTAAAAACTTAAATACAGTCATATTTACCACATTTTAGTCAAACGTGTAGTCTAACCTGTCACATAGACCTTAACAATAAATGATACCTGATAACACCTGATCCACCTGATGGTTTAAAAAATGTGTCTGTTACCTAGGAATTGTTGTATTTTCAATGGGATGTTGCCTTTTGATGACAAAGTTAGAGGGATTCAGTTTTAGAATTTAGCACTGTTTGTAATTTTCAAATTATTTCTTCTATTTATTAAAATATTTCAAAATTCCTTCCCAACCTCCAACTAAACTAATGTAAAACTATCAAATATTTACCACAGGTGCTATCTCACCAAACTGATACATTTACTTGAAAGCCCATTTCAGTAGAGTACAGACTTGTGGCTGAAAGTAGTCTGTGGTGTTTATGCTTATCTGCTTTTTTTCTCCTTTTTTGTTGCAAAGGCTTGATTATTGTACTTTAATTCTTGATTTACCTCATTACCTCATTAAATTCATTAAAATAAAGAGCAGCCATTGTGTTGCTTACTTTCAACTGTAAAGCAATCTGGTGATGACCCCTTCACCAAGCTAGTCAGGTGCACATGTCATGTGATGTTTCTTCCCAATGTTTTGTTATCATTCCTTTTAAGCCACTCCTATTCTGGTAAGGTGAGTTAAAGTTATAAAGTTATAAAACTGCTTTCAACTTTTATGGCACAACCAACTCGATTCCTGGAACCAGTTGGTGTGCTCATCTAACATACTTTTTCCATTTTCTACGTGAAGGATTACTACTACTTAAAACCTATAAAATTCTCATGACATCAACATCTTTAAACTTCATGGTACAGATACTGAGACAGATATTTTATAATCCAGTACTACAGTATATTGACAGTGTGGAATTTGAGATTGGTTTATGTCGTACATTCAGCCCAATTATGTAATTGTTGCAATTGATCCAGCAACGCAACCTGAAGGGAACATAGACTGCAATAAAATAAGGCCAACACAGGTAAGTATTGAGGAATAGAGACATGGAACAGAAAAAGCACAACTTTAATAATATAACAATAGTTTGCCGTACAAATTAAGTTTATTTAAAATACAAACAACATCTTTCCGCTCACACTATAAAATCAAACCTGAATTTCAGTAATGACAGTGCTTTAGTTACATCCAAAGCGCTGCAGAAACGAGCAACTTCAATACATACAGCAGCTTTAACAGCATAAAGTGTCCTTTAAGTTGGTGCTCTCTAACTGGGGCGCAGATGGGGACATGAGTGAGGCAAAAATAAATGGTCAAAATAAATTAAAAAATACAGCATATGCAAGAACCGGTGAAATGTTAAGACATCACTGCACCAAAATGGACAACAAAAGCAGTCAAATCCCCAAACATTTCTTGGACATGTTTAAGTCTTCTTTCATATTAATAATGATGTACTGTTTGTCGCTTTTTGTTTAGTTTGTTTTTACATTGTATGATTTGATTATTGTTCTTTTTTTATCCTTTTAATAAAAATCCAAACCACAATGCTGTGCTGTGATTGGTGTGCTTCAAGGTCAGCTCAAACCCAACAAGTAGGGTAAAAGACCTGGAGAGAACAGTATAGTCTCACGAATAACAGTTTCACAAATACACAACTGTGCCAAAATTGTGTAAGTGAATGAAAATAGTACGACAGATCGAGTGAAAGTTTTATTATGACATTTTTGCATGTAAAGTTAACATTTTAGAAAACAACAAATAACAATTTATGAATAATTTTGATACATAAAGATGGCTCAGTAACAGGTAACATAATTTTCCTAACCTTAACCATTTCTATAACTTGTTCCTAAACCTAACCTAAAAAGTTAGTAATTCACACATCAAACGTTCACACATTTCACAGTAGGGTCTAATAAACCCATAAACATAAAAAAAAAAAAGTATCATGCTGTCTATAAATTAGATTCCCACTTGAACAGCAGGTGGCGCTGTCTCGTAGTTACCTCGAAAAAGAGCAAGTGACACTGCTGCCGGAGAAGAAGTAACTGCAGCGTGAGACTGCAGCCTGATCTGGGCTGAGCGTGGCAGGGCAGCAGGTCATCACTCACTGCCCAAGCCATGGTGCTCATGTCCTTCAGGCATGTGTCATTACAGATCCATGCACAGGATCACCCATAACGTGAAGGGACTATGGATCTTAACTTTAAAGAAGAAATAGGCCCACTGTTGACTTCCGTGGGAAAGAAAATAATATAATCCTCTGCACTCTAGAAAGCATTTTTCCCATAGAGCATAACACCAACTGCCTATGTACCTACAGCTTTCACAAAGGTCGGATTTTTTAGCGATTGTACCTATTTTCCAATCCTTCAGTTTTCTTTTTAATCTTTAGCTTCTGCTCGCTTTGTTTTGCGCTGCTCCGCTGGGCCCATTGGCTTCAACAGGCTTCAACAGGCAGCTCCCTGGGGTTTGATTGGCCCCCATGTGACTGTTGTTCTGCTGCTCATTCCCTCTGAAGACTATTCCATTACCTGTCTTTTTTGGGCTGAGACAGGTTAATTGCATTGGATTGGAAGGAACTTGAGGAACCCACTTCGGAGGCTTGAAAAGGCAATTTACTTGGACTTTGGGAACAGCCTTCGACACGTCCAGATGGATTATGAAAAGTCTGTAATCTCACAAATATCCCCAGTATTCGTCTCGCATGGCAAGATTAAGTTGCAGACTGCCACTAGAAAAAATTCATAGTGCACCTTTAATACTTCATAGGATATTTAAATCGATGTAACAGTATTACAATAAACCCATGTTTGCCACTACATATGATATGGCATGGTCTCATCAGACTCCAATGGTTCATGGGACTTGAGACCACCTGTATACCCAGAACTGGTGTCCATAACTGGGCTCCTGGATGCAGCACACGCACACGATTCTGTAAAAGGGGAAACTTCCAACACATCCAGTTCCACTTCAAAACTGCCTTTTGCCTCTCCAGACTCCCTTGTAATCATCATCTCATACTCCCCAAAACGCACCAGGGACTTGTCCGGTAAATCCATCCTCTCCAAGTACCCCAGCCCTGTTCCATTTACTATTAGGCGCCCTTTCTTGCTCAAGTTTTGGATGGTGAAGAACATGCCTTGGCTTTGAGGAATGTGAAATGCTTGGAGGGACAGCTGCTTGCGAGACACTTTTTGGTCCACCAGCGCCAACATGCAGGATATGCCGTCCCTTCCCATTCGGAGAGGGTCATCTGCATCCTGCTTCAATCTTCTGCCCAAAGATAGATGGCTGAACATACCCTTTGAGCGTTGTTGGGGGTGGTACAACTTGATCTGAAGACATGTCAGAAAGTCCTCCTCCGTCTCCATTGTTTGGGACATGTTCATGATGGGACCCCTGAGCTGGTTACCTTTCTTGACCCCCGAATTGTCCTAAAAAGAGAAATCAATTTAACAAAGTGAATTCAGGGATCTTGTACATTTTTCTTACCTTCTCGTGTGTAAGTTCAGTTTCAGCTTCTATTCCAAAGGATTTCTGGACATACAACAGGGCTCTGTATGATAGTTAAACTAGGAAGGCTCAACCCCCTTTTCCGTCAGCCTCACAAGATCTACCGTGCTGCTTTCACTGCTGCAGGGCAATTTCAGAATTTCATTATTATAAGTTCTGCTTTTAGTTAATGCAGGCTTAGTCAAGTCCAAGTAATAGTTCTGATGCTACTCAATTTTATGATGATGTTGTTAATGATTCTTCTTATTATTATTATCAGTAGTAGTAGTAGTAGCAGTAGTAGTAGTAATAGTTGTAGTAACCACTTAAAAGACTCAACTAAATTTAAGTTACATTAGACTGAAATGTTAACTGGATAGTATTCTTGGGCTAATATACAGTCATATATTTCATTAAACTTTAGTGAACTGAAGAGGCAGTATAGGCATTTAGGCTACATATTTTTTTTTGTTTTTGTAAGTCTCGACATTCTGGACTCAAGTAAAACTTTTTTTTTACAAGAACCATAAACGCAGCATTTTGTAGGCGGAAATTCCCGGCAAGTTTCCCCTATGAGGCAACCACGGACAGCCAGATGTAATCATAGACTGTACATCAGATATCTGATATCTACAGTCTATGGATGGAATGTTGATTCTATCCATTAACCCCGAGGAATTTGCCAAGAGTCGCCTGTCCCGCAGACCTTAACCAGGAGGTGCCTTAACAGGTCCGAACACATTGCACGGACGAAAACAAAACAAAAAAAATTCATCATGCCGTTAAAAAAACAAAAAAACAAAACACGGAAATAGAAGCGATAAGGTAAAAAAGAAACGCGATATGTGGCGCTGTATTATCTAAATACTTACGCTTCACTTTTTAAAATACAATATTTAAAAAATAAAAATTATATATATATTTAACCTCACTATTGCGGAGTCAACTTTTCTGAGAGAAAAAAAAAAAACAAAAAAACGTCTGGCATATAATCACCTATGAAATAAACAAATAATGTAAGACACAAGTGTAAATGACTTAAACCATTCTCCGATATCAGGGTTTTTATTTGCCAAAACCAACCAACTTGTATTTTGTGGTGATTCGGTGGTAAATCCCATTACATTCCATTATGTTCCACTTCACTTTTGCCTCCATTAATTTAGAATGTTTTTGTTAACACACATTTAAAGGAACGCGTAATTATTTCTCAAAACAAGCACCGTTTTACTTCTAGTTGAATCTCGACACTTGGAATAAAATGGAAAAAAGTCATCAAATATCTGCAAAATATCGGACTCTTCAATATAATATAATTAGCATATGGACAATAAACGACAGGTGGCAAGCAATTGACCGTAGATGCGTCCAGTCTGCTACTTTTGACTTTTGAAATTTGACTTCAAGTTGCTCATCTTTTAACCCATTTGATCGCTTTTAAAAAGGATTTAAGTAGTAAAATGTAGAATTGCAGGTACTCTGGCCCACACTCCAGCCCAGTAGGTGGCGGAAAATGCACCTAAACGTTGGTTGCCACCCGCCAGAAAAACACAAGAAGAAGAAGAAGAAGAACCCATTTGATCAGCAGGGGGCGCGCTAAGAATGAAACAGGCCGGATATACTTCGAAGAAACGCTAGAACAGCTCCTGTCTGCAGTACAGTCCACACAAAAGAGCGCAGAAACCGGCCAACGACGACGAAAGGCCTGGAAACGACCTACATTCTCTGTTAACGCTTTCATTTAGGTAATAAAAGCCTTTATTTGGTGTTACTCTAAATGTATATATTTGTGTTGTTGCGTTGATCCTATACATGTGCTTGGTGGATGTTTTAACATAAGCTAGGTGCAAGCCTCGTAGCTGGTTAGCTTTGTCTGACCCCGGATCGACCCGTTCATTCACAAAACCAGCTTGTTCGAGTTAAATCGTTTTTCGCCTAAATATATTTACATGCCATAGACGTTAAAATACAAAGTGTTTATTATATTTTAAAATGTTCGCTGTGTGCATGCATGTTTACATCATTATTCGTGGGTTTTACTCTTCGTCGTTCGATGAACCTCCGCCATTTTGCATGAACTAAGCCTTTCCCTGCCCATGCCCATGCGCTGCTTCTGCTCGGGATCGTGACATCACATAACACAATGTCCAGTTAGCCCAATGTTAAATCATTGGACATTATAAGATGCTAACTGTTAAATACTAAACATAGCGTTAATTCAAAACTATTTGAACACTTTTGACAAATGGATTTACCAGAAGTGACCCAGGAGTTTATCATTTTCATCCATGGATTTTGTGTTCACGTTTTTACATTGTTTTGGCTAATGTTTTTCTATGTAAGTTTAGCACACTAACAGCAAACACTGTGGATTTTTTGATGTTTTGATGAAAAGAGATTAAAAAAAAAAAAAGCAGCTGTTACCATCAGTTTAGTTGTAGTCTTGCACTTAAAAAGGGGAGAGGGGAGGGAAATCACATTGAATAATTATTCGAAAAGTTCTTATTCCATCTTTGTTTGTTTTCTTTTTCTCCTGTAGGCAGCCATTATGGTTAAGATATTTGTGGGAAACTTGTCCACAGAGGCAACCCAGGACGAGCTGAAAGAACTCTTTGAGCAGTATGGCAGTGTCATGGAGTGTTCCATTATCAAGAACTTTGCATTTGTTCACATGGAAGACCGCAAAGCTGCCACTAAAGCCATCAAAAATCTGCGCCATTACATGCTGCATGGCACACCTATGAATGTGGAGGCCAGCCATGGCAAGAACCAGGGCCCAGTCAAGCTACATGTGGCCAATGTAGAAAAGGGATGTGACGAGGAGCTCCTTGCTCTCTTTGAGCAGTATGGTACGGTTTCAGAGTGTGCAATTGTCAAAAATTTTGCTTTTGTACACATGCCCAACTACGACGAGGCAATGGATGCACTGAAGGATCTGGACAACTCAGAGTTCCAAGGTGAGACTGGTGTAAAAGATTTTGCATTTGAAAATAATAATATAATCTTGCCTATTTATTGTGGGTTGTGTCTTCAGGAAAACATATCCATGTGCAGATCTCCAAGAGCCGGCCTCGGCATGAGGGACCTGAAGATTACCCTCCACCTCCTCCTGACTACTGGCCCCCACGTTATCCAGATAGGCCTGAGCTACCCCCACCCAATTACATGAGAGGCCGCTATGGCCCCCCAGGTTATCCACCACCTCCCCCTCTGCCACCTCCTCCCCCCAGGCGGCCCCTTTACGCTGAGCGTCCCTATGAGGGTGAGAGGGATAGGTACAACAGTGTGGTAGATTACTATGAGAAGTACCGTGCGCGCCCGTATGCCTCAGGATATGAGGACCAGCGAGCACCTATGCCGCCGCCTCCCCCCGCTCCTATATCTCGAGATCCGTACGAGCGCCGGCCACTCCCACCTCCTCCGTCGTCATACTACGCCCGAGATCGTAGTCCTATCAGACGGCCGCCCGCTGCCCCCGCCCCACCTGCATCTAATGGCTACAGCTACGATCGCTCCCGCATTACCCCTGGATATGGCAGGGACCCCTACGCCGACCTACCCCCACCGCCGTCTGCTCGATACGCTTATTAAAAGGTGAGGCCTGAGCTCCGCAACTATAATAACCTTGCGTTTCCACACTTTAAACGGAACCCAGGAGATGCGTCCTTGTCCATCCTTAAATCGTGCTTGTTCTCTCCCGTTGAAGTACAAAGGAAACGGCGCTTTGTTTACAATATTTACACATTCTGTGGTTTGCTCTTTTTTTCAGGATTGCCGTCTCTCGACTGCGTCGGCGCTCGTCCCTTTGATGTAGGCGACTAAAAACTACTTCCCATTTCTGCGGCGCAGCGCGTAATCGCTGACATACCGGAAGTGAATTGTGGACGTTCATGTTATTTTTATTTAGGACATTGTTTAGTTTTCCGCTTCAAGTCTTTTAGTTTGTCAATGTGTTATAGTATTTTAATACTTGCCCCATGTTGTCGCTTTTATTTCATTCACAACAAAATGACTGGTGTCTCCTTCTGTATAAATCCTAGGCGATAAATGAAAAAGTATACCCATTTGGATTGAATATTCTAATAATACTAATGAATCTACTCGTTCAACGCCGTTCATTTGGTTGTATACGCGTAAATATGATGTCAAAGACGTTTCCGCTAATCACAACCTAGCCTCTGTTTTATCATAACAGTTTTCATCTAAAATGCCTATTTTGTAAGCTACAGTAAAATTGTGATTTGAAAATCAAGCGTACTGTCGAGCCGTCCTGACTCTCATAGTTCATACCACCAATCACCTGTTTAAAATATGAGTAACATGCTGCCCATAGTACTCGGCGCAGCCTATCTATACCAGATTCATTGGATTCACGAGAAACTTGGGGCACTGAAATCTGTATTTCCAGGTAAGTAAAAACAAGGACAGGTAATGATGCACATTTTGCTCACAAAACATTCATTAGCTCATACAGACTGGAATCTTGATTTTGACAGTAAGTTTCTAGCACTGATCATACAATGTTGCATGCAGTCAACGTATAATTAATTACCTTTTGTCATTGTTAGACAGAACAGTGTTGATGTTTTTGTGCCACGGACATGAATAAAAACTACTTCAAAGAAATATGTTTTTCATTTTTTCCAAGTTGTCAAGTCAGACAACTCTTACATTATATTTTTGAGCTGCATTGCCTGCGAGGCGTGCAAAATGTTGGAACTTGCCATTTGCCTGTTTTTGTAGGCCTAAAGTACAGATGATATTTTTGTAGTATATTGGAGGACTCAATGAATTCCAAACATATTTTTAACATTGTATTAAAAGAAGGCTGGAGTACCCATGGTGGAAAGAATATTTGTAATGTATTTTAGTAATCTGATCAGAGTACTGTATTCTGAATGCTTCTAATATTTCCCATCATGTTGCATTATATTGTAGTTGAATAGCGCTTGTTAATCACTAATTAGACAAAAGCACGGACTATCCTCAAGATGTGCAAGTTTGAACAAATGTGCCAAGGCTTCGAAACACTTATCTACAATGACATCTAGTGGTAATGTTTAGTACTACAACATCAATAATGGTTCAATATACCGCATCATATTTGATATATGGTTGTCAATAAAAGAAAACATTTTAATTTGTGTGCGTGTTTGTATTTATTGATGCATTTGTTTCTAGAATAATAGAAATGCCACTGGGTCTGGTTTGTAGAGATTTTCTGCATTCATAACATTTTGACCATCTGATAACTAGAATAACTATTAAGCTCCTGGGAAGGAGATATATAAACTAACCATCTTTTCAGTATTATCGAGCATTCTGATCATCAGTTTGCACTCAAAAAAAAAAATAAAATAAAGGCCTTATATAGGCATACCGCCTAAACAAAAAATGCGGATTTAGTGTCATTTTCTGTCAGGTATTCACACTGTCATGGCAAAGGCAAAAAAAAAGATTTGTTTGTGTTTGTGCTACTTTGTTCTGCTTTAGTTTTCGACATTAACGATTCTTTTATGGGTCAAATTAGGGTCATCCAGCCCCCCAGGAAGTTTAAAAATGCTCCAAAACGGCCCGAAATGGTCATTTGTTTGTGCTGTTATGGTTTTATCAATATTTACAATTTATTTTCGGCCAATGACGTCACTCAGCCCCTCAAAGGGTTAAATAGCACTCTAAAACAGCAAAAGGAATCAATTGTGCTTCGTTTGTGCTGTTTTGTGCCGTGTATATTTGGTTTGTGCAGTCAAATCATAGAACTGAACATGGTTATATTTGTTAAAGATCTAATGGACTGTGATGGTAATGGTGATGGTAATGGTAATGGTAATGGTAATCTTTTGAACGTTCCTTCTTTTGTTGGAAAATATGGCTTAAGTTGTGAACACAGATTTTTTCAGAAGGTTTGTAAAGCAATCCCTCCATCATTAATTCATATGATCAAAAATACACTTCAGTTTTATAAGGTAAGGATATCACTTCCCATTCTAAAAGTGAATGACTGTAACTGACTCTAAATTCAGCACTAAAGTTATCAATGAGGAAATTAGACAAAGGATTTATTTTGACTTCAACAGAACCCCTTTTAACGATGTGCCCAGTTCAAACCATTATTCTATGAAAATTAAGGCATTCTCTAAATTTGTTAAATTGCCACTGTCTCCTAAAGTACAGAAAACACATTTAAAATAATGAATAACATCTATCCAGTGGGCCTGCTTCTTCAAAGAAGATTCAGATTTAGGGTTGAACCGGGTACCTTTTATATGAAGAATCTCTGGAGCATCTGTTTTTTAATTGTCAATACTCCCAGGTTTTTTTGGTCAGATGTCAGAAACTGGCTAAATTTAAAAATGAAAATTCCCCCATTACTCACATTATATTTTATTTTGATTTGGATAAATGTCTTTTGTTTTGAAGGTATCCTCCATGTAAATATAATGTGACTAAATTGTTTGCAGAGCTGAACAGCACTGCTGAATGGCTGCACTAAATAATGTTTTTATAATGTGTTCCATTGCCTATTGTAGTCAGTCCTTCCCAACACTGATTGAGTGTATTTCATTTATTTTCTATACATTTACACTCCCTAGCGTGTTTTTGCTTTTTAACTGTTTAACACTTGTCCTCTACGAATGTTTGTAAACTTATGTTAAAAAAAAAAAAAAGTTCTATGGTTTAGAGTCGTGGAAAGTTCGTCAATAACAAATGTAATCTTTAAAATTAATACGAAACTTGATGAACATTTTTACTTGAGAACTACGTTTCTGTTGGAAGATTGTCTTTTGGATCATATTACGAAGGTAAGGTAACAGTCTAATGAACTGTAAATATGTATAATCTGAAGTAGTAAACACTCCTGGGAGACTGATCCAAATAATCCAAAATTACTATCATTATTTATATACTATAATTGCAAATTAATAGCTCATTGCTTTATGCTGGAAATAATCTCTTAAACTTTTATGGAGAATTTTTATGAATAAAATGCCTTGTAGTTTATTTAACATAATACAAAATACACATTGTAATGTCCCTATGTTTAAAAAGAGCTAATAAATATTGAATATTAAATATTAAAGGAACAGCCACCTTAACGTGGTGGAGAGGTTTGAGTACCTGAATGATCCTGGAGCTCTGTTGTCTGGGGCTTCATGCCCCTGGTGGGTCACCCATGGCAAACAGGTCCTGGGAGATGGGTCAGACCAAGAGCGGTTCAGAGCCCTTTATGATGAGTAATCCAACGAGGCCAGTTACGTCGCCCGGAATGGCGTCACCGGGGCCCCACCCTGGAGCCAGGCCTGGGGTAGGTGCTCGATGGTGAGCGCCTGGTGGCCGGGCAGGGCACAGCCTGAACGAGTGACGTGGGGCCGTCCTCCCGTGGACCCACCACCTGCGGGAGGATCCGTAAGGGGCGGAGAGATCTGGGCAGCAGTCAAAAGTGGGGGCCTCTGCGACCGGCGACACAGAAACTAGCTCTGGGGACATGGAATTGTTACCGATATAGTCGGCCTCGCCTCCACGCACAGCCTGGGCTCTGGAACCCGTCTCCTCGAGAGGGGCTGGACGCTCCGTTTCTCTGGCGGCGGGCTGGTGTGGGCTCCACAGCTCAGCCGTCACGTGTTGGAGTTCACCCCGATGAGGGTCGCATCCCTACGCCTCCAGGTCGGGAACAGGTCTCTCACTGTTGTGGCAGCCTATGGCCGAACACATACTGAAGAAGGACAAACATTTTTTATTTTTATTTTATTATTTCTTTTAGAACCTGTCATAGCAATTTGCAATGCACAAACATGTAATGGTAAACTCTACCTTACACCAGATCAGTCAGAGTCCATCTGACTCAGGTCTGTTCTATGATGTCCTCCAACTCTGAGGCCTGGTTTGAGCCAGAAAACCATTGGTAAATGTTATTTTTGTTGATATTGCTAATCAACCATGCTATAGTTACAAAAATTATTATCATTTTGTTGTCTCTTGATGATGTTTATCCTCTGTCTCTGACCTGCTGACCTGTGAATTTACGTCGACCAAGGAGAGACTGCTCTGTGAGAGACCAACCATTTATTCCGGTACCTGAATAAATCAAGCACCTAATGTTATAGACTCACTTCTCTTATTGTATTTTTATTGTTTAACTTGTCTAGCTTGTCATTAGAAATCCACAACATTTAACAGTTTGGCATCATCACACTACGGTCCGAGTCGTTCCTTCCCGTGTGATCCAGCGTTTGATCCTGGATCTGAATCCAGCCTTGTTCTCGTCTAGTCTTCAGAGAAGGAGGGCTGTACCGCAGTTGGGAAGAAACGCTGGTGTAAGGATTCCCAACTTATTGCTCTCAAGTTGTGGTGTGAGTCTGTCTTATTAGGTTTTATTGGTAAATTAGGACGTTTAATTCTGAGACCTATAAGTCTAAAAAGTGGGGAGTTTCTAAAAATAGGGCTTTCCTGAAGGAGAATCGCTGAGCTCTAATCAACTCAAAACATTAAAGAAATAATTAATATGCAAAAAATAGAAATTCATTAAAAACAAAAAAATAATAATAATAATAATAAAGGTGTCTACTGATCTCCTAAAATAAATGTTAAAAAAATGAGGACTATGTGACTGTGTGGAAGTCTGAGGCACATGAACGAAAGAAAATGACTAAACAGTTGGATGGAGACGTAAGTGTTGGAGTGAATGACCTCCATCTTATCAAATCCCATCACAGACTCACACACACATACACACACATACATAGACACACACACACATACATAGACACACACACACATACACATATACACTGCCCAGGCGCTGCACACACTGCACAATACTACACCACATCACAGACACATCAGAATTATAGACAGAATACTGCTGCTGTCTCTTCTTTTATACCTATCCAGATCTCAGCCGTCTTTCTGCGGAGCTTGTGGACCCCGACCTGGACTCCGGCCAGATCCAGCGACCTGAGGAGTAGGCCGGCTGAACAACACCAACCATAATGAAGAAAAAAAAAAAAAAAACACAACAAAGAGCAACCTGACTTGTGCCCTGCGGAGCAACCTTGGCAGGACAGCAATTGCCGCTGCCACCTTCTCCATGATGGAAATGGCGGATCTCGATGGTCGATGTGTGTTTACCGACCATGGACACTGGACTATGTTGCCAAAGCAGGTAGCCTATTGCCTGACCCTGTGACTGAAGGTGCCCGGTTAGCCAAAGAGTTTGCCGCCTTCTACAGAGGATGTCGACCCTGTGGCCTTGAGTGCAAGCACATTCACACTTAGATGAAGTGAGCGATGAGATCCATGATGCAGCTTTTCATCCCAATAAGCCCATGTATGACAACAACAGCAGATACATTATTGCTGTAAATGTGCTTTGTGAAGAGATCGAAGCCAAGTTTCCAACCAAGATCGGACGACTATCACTCAATGCAAACAGCTCAGGGGAAGGTGTTGATGACTTCATCCAGCACCTCACTTAAATCTTCAAAGCAGAATGTTTCATTCCACACAACACCACGGAATGTGCCCAAGCATATGAACTCAATCTCTGCTGTGACATCTGCTGGACTGCTGCTTTCTGATTTCTGACCAGGTGACCAAAACATACATTGGTGTGCATGATAACCTACTCTGGAGAGTCTGAGGGCACATCACAGGGCAAGCGGCTGAGAACATCAGTGAGGAGACGCAGAGAAAAGAGCAGAAGAGAACACAAGAAATGCACAAAGACACTTTTTCTCTGTATGCACACGCCACTGAACGCTCCATGACAGGACAGGGTGATAGGAGAGGGAGAAACAGGATGTGGACAAGGACAAAACCTGAACCACAGGGTGTTTTACAACTGTGACATGCATGGACATTGTCAGCGTGACTGTACAAGGCCCAGGCAAAGCAAGGACGCTCAGAACTTTTTGGCGCCACCACCTCCTGGTTTCCAAGGACACAGAGGCTTCCAGGGGTCAGACTGACTAGGCATGGAGGCAGAGGGGGGGTCCAGGAGTGCTGCAGAAACCACGGCACATCACAAGTCTCACCCTCACCAACCACAAGCAATGAAGGGTAACATGCACCTGACATGCATCACATCACTTGAAGCTTGTGTGAACGTGCCTCATACAAACACATGCTACATTTTCTGAGTACACTTCTACAATTGGCGGTAAAAAGATTACATTTCTTGTGGACTCAGGCGCCACGCATTCTGTGGTTAAAACATCTAGCTTAAGACACAAGCCCAAGCTTAGTGGTTGCTTCATATTGTCATTAGCCTCCTGTGGGACCGCGAACAGAGACGTCTTCACGTCTCTTTTAAAGTGTTTTGACTCTAATGACCACTCGTTCAAATATCAATTTCTCTATTCTCCTTAGTATCCAGTGGACTCACTCTGTTGGGATCTGATGTGCAGAAAAGGCATTTGTTTAATCTCCACCTCAGACCGGAGTGTAAGTGACCATGGAAGATTTGATGAACAACCTAAACTTGGTAAGGTTGTAGAGTGAAGTCTCTCCTCCCACTTCTGTTTATTACTGGAAATTGACCCTAAAACCCTGCTGAAGATCTGATGGCAGTAGCCAGTGACAGAGTGGGCCAGGATAAAAAACAGGGCAGTGACACTGGAGATTTGCAGTGCTCTCTGTTCGTTACCACAGAAGTAGATCATGACTTTGACGAATGGTGGGGAGAGTGTTGTGAGGATGTGTTGAACACTTGAAGACCTCTACTGGATAGATCAAATCTTTATTTATTAATTCAGTGACACCTCCAGAATTACTAAAACCCTTTTCAGTCTTGTGTTTTAAACCCATTCATAACCTTAAGTAACCTTCCTTGGGCATGATATCTAAAAAAAAACAAAAAAAAAAAAACAGCAAAATTATTTCAACTGAATTTGCAGCTGCTAATCAAAACATTCTAAAGCCGGTGACTAAAAGCAACTTATGTCTAAATTGGTCATGTGTTATTACTGTCAACAGTTCATTCCAAATTATTCCATTTTACACTCTCCTCGAAGCGCTTTAATTCATGGGAAAGGCCTGAAAACTCCTGACAAAATCACTTGGACTAACGAAGGGCTCAAAGCATTTTGTGACCTGACATGACTTTTCACTCAGACTGTTAACGAACGTAACGGTTTTCCTGTTTTTGGATTTTTTAAATTGAAATGAGCTCATTTAGTGGTTTTATCAAAGTCATAACAGATTTAATGTTTTCTAAAAGCTAAAACCTCCCATTTCTCTTCATATGCATGTTAACTACATTGTATTTACCATTACATGCACAAACTAATATCTTCTTGTGTGAGGCTCTTACTTCCTGTACAGGCTCCTGCTGTCGCCGCCTGCTCTGCCTCCGCTCTCTGACCACGGACTGGACACAGCTGAGGCCACAACGGGAAGTATTGAATATTTGAAACTTAAACTTAATTACAACTGCCCATGGCGCAAGTTTGCCTAATATTTTAAATTCTTACATGTTGTAGAATTTTCACCATATAATAAAACTCCTGCAATACATTACAAATAAGCAAGTCTACTATTTCAAATGATTCAAAAGTTCAATGAAAAAGGAAAAGGAAGAATACCCCACTTTGGTTACAGACATATAAAATTAAAATGGCATAATTTAGTAGATACTCCTTGGCGTTTCATCTATTTATTTATTGCAGGTCACAAAGTGTCTTCTGTATGGATTGTGCTTTATCACATGATGGTGATTTTTGTGTTTCTTCTGAGACTTTTGCAGGGAAAACTGAGGTGCCACACAGCGACAGATAAGGATGTGGATGGAGAAGCTCCAGGTCACAGCGGCTCAGAGGGCGGGGCAGACGGAGGGGATGAGGAGGTCAAGGAGCAGCGGGAGGACCTCGTGAACATTTCGGCTTACGCACAGGACACCACTAAAAGTGCATGAAGTATCACTCAAATACTGGTAATTAGTTATAGATGTGGAAATTGATGATGTTGAACTTGAAGTTAACTGGTGGCTCTGCAAATCATGTCATGTCTGTAAAGAAACAATATCAAAAGTTAAGCAGACTAGTAAAACCCAGCTGGTGTAATAATAATTATAGAGAGCTCTGTAGATTATTAAAAATTGAGAGTAGTTTTGATGAACATCCATCAAATATTGAAAGGTTATTAAATTGGTTGTAACAAGAGGTAACTAACAAATCTGATTTTGAAAAAATGCTCTAATAGAGACGTGTTACAAATGTGCTTCTCAGGCGCTAAAAACTCGTTTGCGAGCATAAAAAGGGTAAACATGGGTGTTTCTCTGGAATGCTATGGGATAGACAGGAGATTTCAAATGTATGTTGTGTAGCTTCCCAAGCTCTACTTTGTCAGGCAAAATGGTTCAGATATCTCTTATGGTTTTCTCACAAATTGAGTTTCCACGTTCTTGCCTAACCCTAACCCTAACCCTAACCCTAACCCCTAACCCTTAACCCTTAACCCTTAACCCTTAACCCTTAACCCTAACCCTAACCCTCTCTGGATGTGTTCATTGGATCAATCATATCTAAGATGAACTTTATTTAATATTATTTTATTGATAATGTTCTCTCGGGCACAAACCCAGACTGGTCTCGATCTAGAATGTCGGTTAACCCCAGTTTCAATCTTTTGGCAAATACAGATGCAAATACGTATGAAGCGAGCTAATGGGTCTCCAATTTTCAATCTTTAGTTTGTCTTTCTTTGGTTTTGGGATTGGTTTGATCGGCCCTTGTTCAGACGCTGTCGGCCTCTTATTACGGCCTCTTCAAAAACAGCTCTTAAGGGCGGCAGATTTTTTTGAATTTTGATCAAATTCACCTGTCGGTTCATCACTTCCAGGAGATGTATTTTCTTTGAGGGCATCAATACATGTTTCCATTTCTGCAATAGTTATTTTTTGGTCACAAATCTGTTTGAACCCAACATCGATCTTTTTAACCCTTGGTTCAATCGTTTCCAAAAAATGATCCATAACATCTTCAGCTGTTAAATCTTTGGAGTAAAGCTGTCCAAAGAAATCTGTGATGTATTTGGATATCACTCCCTGCTCTTCACAAACATGATTATTTATTGTGAGTTTACTCACTGTATACAGTTCATTATTTCTTTTCTCGAGGTTAAAAAAATATTTTGTACATTCTCCCCTTGTTCAAGTCTTTTCCTGCGGGTTAGGTTTAGATCTGATGAGGCTCCTTTGGTTTCTCTTTATAGATTTTGTCTGACTTATTCTGTAAAATGGCCTATTCAGTTATTTCCTCATCTGTTAAATTATCTGATAAATTCATAATTTGTGTGAAATTTTTACCCTCCTTTTGTCTGTTAGTTTTTGACATTTTTTTGCTCATCGTGAAAGCCAGTGTTCTAACTTTATATTTCAGGATTTCCCAACTCAGTCTGTGTTCATTACTCGTCTTTGCTTGTTGCTGTGGTTGTTTTATTATTCTCTGAGCAGCTGATTGAAACTCTGCGTTTTATAGAAGGGTCGAATTTAGTTTCCAATAATCGTAGTTACTTTTTCTTCCCCTGTTCATCTTCATATCAGTTTTTATAGACAGCCTTGTGATTTGAGCACAGCGGCTCGTCCTCGTCGCTGACATCAGCCAAAAGTCTATGTGAGACTGTAATGAATTGTCTTTATTACTCCAAGTGTATTTTATGTCGGATGTTTTTTTTTGCCTCCAAATATCTACCAGATCCAAGTTACTGCATATATGTTCCAGTTCCAAATCCAGATTTTGCGTGAATCCAAAGTTCTGCATAGATTTTTTTTTACAAAATGTGTAACATTTGTCTCATAAATATCCACATTTACAGGTGAAGGATGCACAGTTTAGGTGATCCTCAAATTCAGATTCAGATTCTTGCAAGCAAAAGCACAGATTCACAAAACAAAAACATGACTTATTCACACATTGTAAACACATACAATACTTAAACATAACGTTAACACACAAGTAATTAAACAATAAATATCAAGTAGAGAAAAAAGAAAAAAGAGAATATAAGCAAATAAAAACAATAAATAAATAGAGCTGACCATTAGAGGGCGCGCGAACACATTATACATGTGACCCATTTGCTCCACACACTCACTGTTTTTAGAGCTTTTTTGTTTTCTGAGGACACGGTTGATTTTAAGTACAAGTGAACATTTTTCAAAAAAATAATGGTTTGGTGAACTTCCACCTGTGAATGTGAAATTTGGCCAGTAACAAGGCTTTGTCTTCCTTATTTTTATCACAATTTTAAAAAACAACAAAGACAAGTTGATAACTCAAATTAAAATGTATATTCAGCTTGTCGCTTATGTATTTTGCAAGGTCTTTCCATAAGTTTTTTGAATAAGTTCAACGCCAAAATCAATGGGACATGGTTTCAGGTTGAACAGAAACTACAATCTACAACAGTCTTTTTTTATTTCAGCTTATAGTGTTTAACTGGATAGATTTTGTGTGGTATTTTAAATGAGATTTCACAGGTTTTGTTTGTTAAAAATGGGGAAGTGGCCAGACTTTGGGCCATGGGATGCTTTGAACGCGAGAGTTCCAGTATGTAATCACGTGAGATTTTGTTGCTAAGTCAAGTCAAGTCAAGTCAAATTTATTAATAAAGCACATTTAACAACAACCCCAATGGCCCAAAGTGCTGCACAGACACAATATAAAATACAATAAGACAAAACAGAGCAGAAACAAGCTAAAATAAAATAATGCAATACAAATGTTCTGCTCAGCTTGTGTTAAAAGCCTGTGCAAACAAATGGGTTTTCAACAAAGTCTTGAAAATATTCAAAGATTGGGCTGTTCTAGTGCTCAAAGGAAGACTGTTCAGAGTCTGGGACCTGCCACAGAGAAAGCCCTGTCCCCTCGGGTTTTTAACCGTGATCTTGGACGTCCCGAGATCATGGTGAGGTTTGCTGATCTCAACGCTCTACATGGAGCATGGACAGAAGCTCCGAGAGATAAGGAGGAGCCGGCCCATTCAAACGCT
Source organism: Rhinogobius similis (assembly GCA_019453435.1). Classification (NCBI taxonomy): domain Eukaryota; kingdom Metazoa; phylum Chordata; class Actinopteri; order Gobiiformes; family Gobiidae; genus Rhinogobius; species Rhinogobius similis. Next base: position 792,995 of record CM033640.1, on the reverse strand, counting down.
AAAGTCATTTGATTACTCCAACATCTTTCATTATTTCTTCTTTTGTTAGATCCACGATATGTTCTTCTTAAACACAAATTAAACAGGAGTCGTGTTTACCTTGTTGACATGTTTCAGCCGCTTCACTGCAGCCTCTTCAGCGTCATCTGGTGGTGACGTGTCACTGATCAGCTGATGTTTCTGCCTGAGGAGGAGGAGGCGTCACTGACCACGCCTCCTCACACTGACCACGCCTCCTCAGACTGGCCACGCCTCCTGCCGTCCCATGTGTGGGACAGAGGGAAGGCTCAGTCGTCTCTGTTGATGGTGTCAGGGCCTCTTTCTGATTTCAATGGCCTCCTTGATCCAGTGTTTGAACCTGTTGTTCTCTGCTCCGAGGACTCGTGCCCCGTCCCAGTCCATCATGTGGTTTTCTCTTGTGCAGTGGTCTGTTATGGTTGATTTTAGGTTCTCATGTTCTACTCTCTCTGTTTTTGTTCTTGTTCTCCCTGATGTCTCCTTCTCACGTTCTTTCTGATGTTCTTTCTTTCTTCTGTGGAATGCCCTTCCTGTTTCTCCTGTGTATGACGTTTCGCATGATTTGCATTAAATTTCATATATTGCACTGCATTTTTGTTCTTGTGGTGTTTTGTCTTTGGGATGTACTAATAACTGTCGGAGTTTTTGGTGTGGTTTGACGGTGTGGATGTTGTATTTCCTCATGGCTCTCTGGGTGGTTCTGTTATGCCTCTGATGGACGGTAGGCTGACTGTGTTTTTGTGTTCATTCTGCCCTCTGCTGGTCTGTGGTCTTAGTGCGTGTTCTTTGTGTTTCTCCTCTTCGTCCCTGTCTTCTGTGTCTGATGAGAGTGGCCCGTTCTAACAGTGTTCTTACGCCTGACAGTTTGTGCGGTGGTGTTCGGACGTCCAGAGTAAGTGTGTGTCAGTGTGTGTGGGATTCCTGCATACCGTTATTTTGATGCTGCCGTTTTCGTCGTGGTGGATTCTGATGTCCAGAAAGGCTACAGCTCCGTCTATTTCTTCTTCGTGTGTGAATTGAATGTTGCCGGTGGTGTCCTGTTCGTTGAGATGGTCCGTGAGTTTGTTGTGTCATAATTTCTTCTGGATAACGCTCGCATGTTTGACACAATGAAGAAGACAAACTCGACGAAATTCAATGCAATAGAGTCTTTATTGTCCAAAAAATAACTTCATCCTCGGTAAAATGTAAGATCTGGGTGGTCCTCTATGCACTGAGTTTTCTATAATAAGTAAAATTAGAAGAAACATTGTAAACAAAATAATAAATCTACAGGCCTTTGCTTTATCCAAAACTTAAGCTTAAACACTGCAAAATAAGCCTTTGATGTTACATTCTTAAATATTGTTATTATAATGTTTCATACATTTGTGAAGCTAAAATATTCTTCATCAAGTTCTTGTGCATGTCCTTGTTGTATTTTTTCCAGGATGTCATCGATGTATCGTTTCCAAAGTGTCAGTCTGCATTGGGGGAGTGCTGTGTTGAATGCTTTTTGTTCCAAGTCCTCCATGAAAAAACGACTCATTATTGCGGATAGTGGATCTCCCATTGCGAACTCCTCTTTCTGTAGATGGTGTTATTGTACTGGAAATGTGTTGATTTGGCCACGAAGCGGAGTAGTGAGGTGATGTCGTCGACTGTTAAGTTTAAGCAGACGTCTACGGGTGTTTTTGTGAAGAGTGACAGTTCTGAAGAAACATGTCAACAAAGTGAATACATCTATTTAATTTGTCTTTCAGAAGAACATATCGTGGATAAGTCATTTGATGATGTCACATGTGTCCTATTGGCTCAGAGTGATGATGTCACATGCGTCCTATTGGCTCACAGTGTTGATGTCACATGTGTCCTACTGGCTCACAGTGATGATGTCACATGTGTGCGTCCTATTGGCTTAGAGTGATGATGTCACATGTGTGCGTCCTATTGGCTCACAGTGATGATGTCACATGTGTCCACAGACTCGGTGCGGCTGGTCTCGGGGTCCGGCCTGTGCTCAGGATCAGTGCAGATCTGGGACCAGTCCTGGACCTGGGTCTGTGTAGGGGCCTTGGACCTGCAGGGGGCAGAGGTGCTGTGCAGAGAGCTGGGCTGTGGGGCTCCTTCTCTCCTCCAGGGGGCGCTCTCTCCTCTGGGACTGCAGACGTTCCACTGTGAGGGCCATGAGTCTGCTCTGATGGACTGTCCCGGCTCCAGCTCAGGGACCTGCTTCTCTGGACAAGCTGTCAACCTCACCTGCTCAGGTAAAGGGGCGGTGCTTCACCTGCTCAGGTAAAGGGGCGGGGCTTCATCTGCTCAGGTAAAGGGGCGGGGCTCAGGTAAAGGGGCGGGGCTTCACCTGCTCAGGTAAAGGGGCGGGGCTCACTCTGTGTCTTGTCTGTTTCAGAGCCTCTCAGGCTGGTGGGAGGGGCCAGTCGCTGTGCTGGGACTGTGGAGCTGAAACACAGAGGAGAGTGGAGACGAGTGGGGCCCTATGACCTCTGGCCCCTGGAGTCTATATCTGCTGTGTGTAGAGTCCTGGACTGTGGCTCTGCTGTTTCTGGAGAACGAAGAGATGATTTTCCACAGAGTCCTGTGTGGGACGTCTCATCTGACTGTGTGAAGAAGTCTGCAGTGAGAGACTGTGTCTGGAGCATAGACTCTTCCTCTTCTGAGGGTCTGGAGGTGAAGTGTTCAGGTAAAAGTCAAACTCTCAACTCAAGGTTCGAGTTTGTATTTCTCTCTGATGTTTCTCTAATGTTTCTCTGATGTTTATCCCTGATGTTTCTCTCTGATGTGTCTCTCTGAAGTTTCTCTGATGTTTCTCTGATGTTTCTCTGGTGTTTCTCTGATGTTTCTCTGATGTTTCTGTGGTGTTTCTCTGGTGTTTCTCTGGTGTTTCTTAAATGTTTCTCTCTGTTTCTCTCTTATTTTTCTCTGACGTGTCTCTGATTTTTCTCTTTGACGTTTCTCTGATGTTTCTCTCTGATGTTTCTCTGATGTTTCTCTGATGTTTCTCTGATGTTTCTCTCTGATGTTTCTCTCTGATGTTTCTCTGATGTTTCTCTGATGTTTCTCTGATGTTTCTGCCTGATGTTTCTGCCTGATGTTTCTCTCTGATGTTTCTCTGATGTTTCTCTGATGTTTCTCTGATGTTTCTGCCTGATGTTTCTCTCTGATGTTTCTCTGATGTTTCTCTGATGTTTCTCTGATGTTTCTGCCTGATGTTTCTGCCTGATGTTTCTCTCTGATGTTTCTCTGATGTTTCTCTGATGTTTCTCTGATGTTTCTGCCTGATGTTTCTCTCTGATGTTTCTCTGATGTTTCTCTCTGATGTTTCTCTGGTGTTTCTCTGATGTTTCTGCCTGATGTTTCTCTCTGATGTTCCTCTGATGTTTCTCTGATGTTTCTCTGATGTTTCTTTGATGTTTCTCTCTGATGTTTCTCTGATGTTTCTCTCTGATGTTTCTCTGGTGTTTCTCTGATGTTTCTGCCTGATGTTTCTCTCTGATGTTCCTCTGATGTTTCTCTGATGTTTCTATGATGTTCCTCTGATGTTTCTCTGATGTTTCTCTGATGTTTCTTTGATGTTTCTCTCTGATGTTTCTCTGATGTTTCTCTCTGATGTTTCTCTGATGTTTCTCTCTGATGTTTCTCTGGTGTTTCTCTGATGTTTCTGCCTGATGTTTCTCTCTGATGTTCCTCTGATGTTTCTCTGATGTTTCTATGATGTTTCTCTGATGTTCCTCTGATGTTCCTCTGATGTCTCTCTGATGTTTCTCTCTGATGTTTCTTTGATTTTTCTTTGATGTTTCTCTGATGTTTCTCTGATGTTTCTCTCTGATGTTCCTCTGATGTTTCTCTGATGTTTCTTTGATGTCTCAGATGTTTTGTTTCCAGTTGTTCCAGATGATTGTCAGTTGTATCAGACCTCTGTGTGACGTCCAATCCTCTCTCTCCTCAGACTTACTGAATCGTCCAATCATCTCCTTGTCTGTGATAGATGGGGTCTCCAAGGCCCGGCCGCAGGGGGGTCCGGGTGCTGCTGGGGTCAAAGTTCAAGGTCACATGCACAGTGGAGCCACAGTTCCCTGGAGGCTTCTTCCAGCTCCTCTCTCCCACTGTGGACCTCGCTCAGAACCACACCCTGCCCGCTGTCAATCACTCCGCCCACTTCCTGTTCTCTGACACTGGCCCCGCCCACAAAGGAAACTACACCTGTGTTTACCACCTGCAGGTGTTCAACCACAGCTTCTCCTCTCAGAGCCTCACGCTCCTGCTCTTTCTGGGAGGTAAGACTCCCTCTGTTATGAGCTTAGTGCCTCCTCCCTCCTGTGTTTGTTCCTCCTCCCTTTTGTGTTGTCCTTGTTTGGAGCTTCCTGGGTGTGACACCTGTCCGGAGCTGACTGGCACACCTGCACCTCATCCACCATGAGCAGCTGCAGTTAAAAGCATGGTCCAGAATCTGGACTGAACTGGGTCTTTTTGTGTTTCAGCTCGAGACTCAGACCTGATCGTCCGAGTCCTGGTCATTCTACTGTTGAAGCTCCTGTACATCCTGCCCCTGTATCACCACTACTGCAAGGTACCACCTTTAGACTGGGTTAGACCTGGTTTTGACCTGTTTTACACCCGGTTTAGACCTGGGGTTAGTCCTGGTTTAGACCTGGTTTAGTCCAGGTTTAGACCTTGTTTAGTCCAGGGTTAGACCTGGTTTAGACCTGGTTTAGATCATATATTAATCCCTGGATGTTTCAGGTTCGACGTCAGCATCAGAGAGAAAACATCGGAGGTTCTTCCAGATCCATCTGAAGTTCTGTTTCTGCTCCGCCCGCCCAGCAAAGGATTCAGCTCCAGCTGCTCCTCAATCACCTCCACTGCCTCCAGTGAAGAAATCATCAGCTGCAGCACCACATCCGCCACCACCGCCCCCAGTGAAGGGTTCAAGCTCAACATCCACTCCCCCCTCCCCCGGGGTCCTCACCCCAGGCCTGTCATCGCCCCTGCCCTCAGACCAGTCCTGGGGTCCCCCTGCAACATTTACTCCCACTCAATCCTCACTCTCCTCCTCATCTCCACCTTCACTCAGGGGCCTTCACCACCATCTTGAAAGTCTGATTAAATCAGGAATTAAGATGGTTCCACTCACACCTGATTTATCAAGACCAAGAGTTCTGATGTCAACCGTGATGAACTCTTCCCCGAACAAATCTATGCCCCCCAAACCACCCAGGAGCTTCAACCAACAAAACTCCCCCCAGGTCTCCCCCATCATCTTTCACCTGGTCCATCACCCAAACTCCTCCCAGCTCTCCCCACTCTGCCTTTCCCCAAACTCCCCCCAACTCTCCCCACTCGGCCTTCCACCTGGATTCTTTGAGGGCTTTTACCCTACCCGCCCTCCCCCGCCTTCCCCCAGAACTGTTATCTCCCATAGCTAGGATGCAGTGGGTCTCAGTGTTGCAGAAACTTATGGTCATAATTGTAAATGCAGAGACAAGAGGTTTTTACTGCAGAGACGTTTTTATTCCGCCGCCATGTTCACACACAGGTAAAACAGTAAAGTCCCGCCTATATGCGGTCTCGCGATAGAACATTCCACAGGAAGTTAACAATCTCCCTCTCTCTTTAAATGAAAACAAAAATAACATTTAAGTGTGCTTAATAAGTAACACCTTATGAACATTAACTGCACACAAAAAACCAAACGTACACAAACATTACATATGTAAATATAATTACAGTAACCATGAACCCTCATCCAGGGCTTTGAGGAGCATAAGTGGAGAAGCTCCCTTTTTAGTCAAACAATCAGCGAGCTGTGACTTAGCATCTGACCAACAGACCTCTTTGATTTTCTTTGCTTGTAGGAGTTCTTTAATGCTGCTTATTTCTAACCTGAGTCTCTTCTCTGTGACCTGCTTAGTGGACTTAAGTGCATCAAACAGTGAATGATTGTCAGTTACACAGATAAGGGGAAGAGCATTCATACTGTCATCTCCTGTTGTGAGCTCAGAAAATAATGTGGCCAGAAACATGGCATTGTCTATCCCATCTGACATGGCGAGAGTTTCTCCTGCCAGAGTGCTTCTCACCACACGTCTAATCTTCTTAGACTGCCAAAACAGAGGGGAAAACTTGTCTTCTTTGCCCATAAGTGCAATCAGAGACCCTCCCTGTGTACCACCATCTGGAAGATTACCAAGTGATGCATCACTGAAGACAACTAGACTCAAATCCTCACTTTTTCCTAAATGCTGAAACTTAAGTGTGACCTTCTCTGACTTAAAGGTGGAATGGAGGATTTCTCGCCGATTTGAAAATCTGCGACTGTTAGTCCTTTTTTTGAAAAAGCGCATGCGCAGGTTCCCCCTCCCTCCCGCCCCGTTTCTCCTGACTGAACGCCTAGCAAACCTCGTGAACGAGCACGCCCAGCAGCACTGCCCATGCGCATTTGTTTACAAGACGATTGGTGTCGCTTTCTCACGACAACCTCCGCGAAGAAGATTTAATAATACACTCCACATACAATAAGCTAAAAAAAGAGTCAGATAAACAGTTACCTGTCCAGCAGAAAGTTTGCAGCGGAGGCATCAGCCTGTTTTGCGCTTTCAATGCTCGCCAGCGCGTAAACGATTCCCCCAGAATAACACGCGTTTTGTTTCTTTCCTCTGCAGACTTTCGTCTCTTCTGTGAAAGCTCGAAAACAGTCTTTCTCTTTCGTCCCTCAGCCATTTCGGTACTTCGCGGATGAAAGTTTAGACCTACAATGACGGAACTTGCCGCTAACCTGCTACATAAACACACTAGCATATCAACCACGCATGCGCGGCCAGGGGAGCGAGCATTTCCCCTGGACGAGCCTGCCGGCGTGCACTAGCACGCAGAGAATGATTGACACCTGAGCGGACCAGTTATTTGTGCTACCCACGAGGAAATGAGATTCTGATTTGTTGCCCGAAATCCTCCATTCCACCTTTAAGTTTACGGATCACCTTGTTTACTTCATGTATGGACTGGACAGTAGCATTCTTAATGTTGGATGCCAGGCTACATGTGTCAAACATTACATCCGGTCTTGTTTGTTTAGCAACCCACAAAATCTGTCCTATTTTGGACCTGAGCTGCTCAGTCTCTGTCTTGTCAAGAGGCGCATCCCTCTGCACAGCCCTAGCTGCCTGTAAATACACCGGTTGCAGATTTTCAATGTAATTGTGCTGATGTACCAGCACCTTATCACCAGCTGTAGCAATGTCCATCCCCACATAAGAAAAACACTCATGTTCTTCACGTCCCACATGAAAGGTGGACTTTAGAACAGGGATCACATTTGTTATAAAGTGTTCTGTTCCTGCCCAAAGGAAATCATCTACATGACATGCCAACACACCTGTGACCTCAGAACGTTCATTTAACCAGAAGAACACAGCAGGATCAACTTGAGACATGTTACCACCAGTGTCCAGCATCAGTTCTTTGACCTTGTTGTACCAGTACAGGGAGGCGTCTGCAAGTCCATACACACATTTCTTTAGTTTCCACAATACATTGTCCACACCCGCCTCAGGTGGAGGTCGAATGTAAATGTCTCTCGAGAGTTCCATACCCTGTAAAAAGGCAGATTTAATGTCCATAGGGTGAACCTTCCATTTGTTTTGACTGGCAACTGCTAACAGTAGTCTGAGTGACTCTGATGCACATGTGGGAGAATCTTTCTGTAAACTCTGAATATCAACCTCTTCAAAACCTCTCGCTACAAGCCGTGCCTTAGGAACAATACCATTTGACGTTTCTTTGAGTGTACAAACCCATCTAGTAGATACACATTTTTGACCCCTGTCTTCAACTTCCTCAAAAACATTATTATTATGCCAATTCTCCATCTCTCGCTGTTTAGCACTATCAAAAGAAATATCTGTGGTGACGAGTACATCCGATTCCATGTTTTCAGACTCAATATGAAGGTTGTCAACTTGAGACATGTCTAATGCCTGCTTTTGTCCTTCACTACCATCAGGTTTAAGATACTGTACATTGTACCAGCCTTTGTACTGCCCTTTTGCTTTTCCTGCTCTGCTTAAGACTCTGGCAGTGTGCTGAACACCATCATCTCTATTTGTAAATGTAACCCTCTGCCCAGTTTTCAGTTTTACATCAGCAGTTACATTACTCTCTGTTTTCAGTAGGTGTCACATTAGTTGGTATGGGGTTTTCTCTCACACTAATGTCACTGTTTTGCTCTTCTCCAGTAACACTTTCATCATCTGAACATTCTGACACATCATTGTGCACTGTGTTTTCATTTTCTGTACCGTTTACTGTAGCATTGTGCATTGTTAGCTTCTCTTCATCTGGTGCATTCACTTTACTCAACCTGGACTGGTGCACACGTACAAGGATCCCCCCCGTGTCTGATGAACACTACAGATCCATCCTGACCAATAACTACAGGGGGCCTTTCCACTCTGTACTATCAGCTTGTTTGTAGTACACTCTGTCACCTGTTTCATATTTTTCATCTGAAGGCCTAAGCTGTTTACGTAACGCCCTCCTTATTCTTTCTGAACATTCCACTTCAGTGAAAGCTCTCCTGGATGCATGTAATGCCGCTATGTGCTGCCCTACTCTTGTGCTCAATGTAGTGCCCTCTAGAGCTGGTAGTTTATCCTCCAAAACAGAAGGGAGATTGGGGTTTTGACCAAATACAAGCTGGTGTGGGCTATAACCATGAACATTAATCATACTATTTTTAGCCATGAGTGCCCAATCCAAGGCAGTTTGCCACCCACACCCATTTTCCCTTTTCACCTTCAGGAGGATCTCTGTTAGTGTCATGTTAGTGTCACGGATTTCCGGTGACGTCACATCCGGTGAGTCTATTCTGCGTTTGCGAGTTGATCGTTCTCCACACTTTATTGTTAATCCACGAATTATACAAAAACTATCTTACCCTCCTACACATAATTGAAAGTTTGATTGCTCCCTAAACAACCCGGAGCCTCATTTAGCTCACTTTGTTCAGTACTTTGTGGATTAAATCCCCCCCCTGCCCGCTAGCATCAACCGGAGCTAGCCTAGCCGACTAGCGCCATGGCTGGCCCATCCTCCGCCTCTTTCGCCCTTACCTGTTCAAGTTGTCATATGTTGAGTCAGAACCCTGCTTCCTTCACTGACGACATGGAGAGTTGCGTGAAGTGTAGCGTAGTGGTAGCTTTGGAATCCAGGGTTACAGAGTTAGAAGCGCGGATCCGCATTGTGGAGGAGCTAAAGTCTAGCTATAGCCAGGTCGTAGCATCAGGTTTACCGGACCGCGCCGCAGGTAGCAGTGTTAGCATGGTTAGCAGTGTTAGCGGTAGCAAGGCTAAGCCTCAGGATAAGACCAGCCCCCCAGCGCCTCCCGCGCAGCCGGGACCAGACCAGGAACAAGACAGGGATAGATTTGTGACAGTTCGGAGGGATCGATGCGCTAAACGCCAGCCTGTAGTGCACCCTAAGCTTCCCGTCTGCAATAGGTTTGCCCCACTCGGCGATCACACGCCCGCCGAACGTGACACTCTGGTAATTGGAAGTTCCATAGTCAGAGACGTGAAGCTGCCAGCAGCCTCAGTTAGGTGTTATCCGGGGGCCAGAATGGGTGACATCGAAGGAAACCTTAGGCTTTTAAAACAGAGTAGTCAGAGGTTCCGTCGTATCGTGATTCACGGAGGTGGTAATGACACCCGGCGGAGACAATCAGAAGTGCTCAAATTGCAGGTTGGAGCGGTGTGTGAATTGGCGAAGTCGATGTCAGACACCGTAATATTTTCTGGTCCCCTCCCCAATCGGGTCAATGCTGAAATGTACAGCCGCTTTTCAGCATTCAACTGCTGGTTGTCTAGTTGGTGCCCCCAAAACAACGTAGTCTTTGTTGACAATTGGAGTGCGTTCTGGGGAAAGCCCGGGCTCATACGCAGGGATGGCATCCATCCGACTTCGGAGGGTACATCACTTTTAGTTCGGAATTTGGCCGATATCCTTAGTCGCCTAAAGTGACTTTCCAGACATGAGCCCCGGGTGCAGAGCAGCAGGTTAAGTCTGTCCTCTGTCGCTAAGCTCTCGCCCGCGCTGTCACAGATCAAGTGTTCAGAGTCAAAGCAAATAGAGACTGTGCGTGTCCCTCGTGTAAATAACGCCAATAAGTCAGATCCAAATACAGATAATTTAGGTGTCAGACCAAATAACTTAATACAAATAATCCCTACACATGATACAAATAAACGAATAAATAAGCATGTAAAATGTGGATTGCTAAACATTAGGTCAATTTCCTCCAAATCACTTTTAGTTAATGAATTAATTAACGATTATAATATTGATCTTTTAGCTTTAACTGAAACTTGGCTTCAACAAGATGATTATGTCAGATTAAATGAGGCCCCACAGAGTCATGTTAACTTTCAAGCTGCAGGAGCTCAGGCCGGGGAGGTGGGGTGGCAGTAATTTCACATTCTAGTTTACTCCTGAGTCCTAAAATTAACAAAATTAATAATGAGTCTTCCTCATTTGAAAGCCTTATCCTATCAATCACCTGCCCAAACTGGAGAAACAAAAAGCTGTTTTGTTCATAAAAATCTATCGACCTCCTGGTCCTTATTCATTGTTCTTAACAGAGTTCTTCGACTTCCTATCAAATTTAGTATTAGACTGGGAAAATATCGTGGTGGTTGGGGATTTCAACATTCATGTGAATGAAAATAATTGCCTCAGTAATGCCTTTAGCGCTTTATTAGACAGCATTGGTTTCACTCAAAATGTAAATGAACCAACCCACAGTCACCAGCACACTCTGGACCTGGTTCTAACTTATGGAATAGAGATTAGTGACCTAAATGTCTTCCCCCAAAACCCAATAATGTCAGATCACTTCCTAATTACCTTTCAGTTTATTCTTAAGGACTATCCAGCTCCTCAGACTAAAACTATAATGAAAAGGACAATATCTGAAAAATCTATTTTAAAGTTCAGAGAAATAATAGAACCAATATTTAATATTATGTCATGTGATCCTGTCGTTAACAGCGCCAGTCCCAGTGCTATTGATAACTCTGTTGACTCAATGGTCAACTCTCTAAAATCTGCTCTTGATGTTGCAGCTCCACTTAAACAGAAAGTAATCAGGCCAAAACGAGCCTCCCCCTGGTACAATGAAGAACTACGTTCTCACAAACAAAGGGTAAGAAAACTAGAGAGATCCTTACGCCGCTCCCACACAGAAGAATCCCTGAAAGAATGGAAAACTTGCCTTCTGTCTTATAAGCAGGCTCTGCGTAAGGCTCAAACCAGATATTATTCAAATTTAATAGAAGTAAATAAAAATAACTCTAGATTTCTCTTCAGCACTGTAGCCAGGCTGACAAACTGTCACAGCGCAGTAGAACCCTCAATACCAGTTACTCTAAGCTGCAATGACTTCCTTCTATTCTTTAACAGCAAAATCACAACTATTAGAGATAAACTAAATGCAATTACTCCCACTATCAGTACTGAGCAAGCCCAGACTACAAAGCTAGTGTCCCATACAAATCCTTCAGTAATACTAGATAGGTTCACTGCTGTTGATCAGGCAGAGATAACTTCAGTCATTATGTCCTCCAAAACATCAACTTGTATTTTAGACCCAATCCCAAGTAGACTCCTCAAAGAATTTCTCCCCCTAATTATAAATCCCATTCTTAATATAATAAATACTTCACTAGAAAGCGGTTATGTCCCTCAGTCCTTCAAATATGCAGTGATTAAACCACTTTTGAAAAAGCCTAATCTAGACCCCGACATACTGGCAAACTATAGACCTATTTCTAATCTGCCCTTTGTCTCTAAAATCCTTGAAAGAATTGTGATTAAACAGCTTTGTCGCCACCTGCAGGACAATAATTTATTTGAAGTTTTTCAGTCAGGGTTCCGTGCATACCACAGCACTGAAACTGCACTAGTTAAAGTCACAAATGATCTGTTATTAGCTGCTGATGATGGACAGGTCTCAATTCTGGTTCTGTTGGACCTCAGCGCAGCGTTTGATACCATCGACCACAACATTCTGCTGCAGAGGTTAGAATGTGATGTAGGTGTCAGTGGAACCGCCCTTAGCTGGTTTAAATCCTATCTATCTGATAGGTACCAGTTTGTTAATGTAAACCAGAGATCTTCCCCATGTTCTAAAGTAACCTACGGTGTGCTGCAGGGTTCAGTACTCGGGCCAGTTCTGTTCACTCTTTATATGCTGCCTTTAGGTATGATCATCAGAAAGCATGGCATTAACTTCCACTGCTATGCAGATGACACTCAGCTGTATTTATCAATGAAACCTGATCAGACCCATCAAGTAGACAGACTTAGTGCCTGCGTGAAAGACATAAAAACTTGGATGACTCTTAATTATCTGCTCCTTAACCCTGAAAAAACCGAGGTCATTCTGCTGGGCCCTAAGCACCTGCCAGACTCCTTATCTGACCAGATAGTTTCTCTGGACAATATCACTGTAGCCCCCAGCTCTACTGTAAGAAACCTTGGGGTCCTATTTGACCAAGATCTCTCGTTCAAAGCTCATATAAATCAAGCCTGTAAAACAGCCTACTTTCATTTGCGTAACATCAGCCAAAATGAGAAAAATCCTGCCCAGAGATGATGCCGAAAAACTCATCCATGCATTTGTCACATCCAGATTAGACTATTGTAACGCTCTGCTTACAGCGTGTCCTAAAAGCTCTAGAAGAAGCTTTCAACTGGTTCAAAATGCAGCAACAAGATTATTAACAGGTACTAGAAGAAGAGATCATATTTCACCAGTGTTAGAGTCTCTTCACTGGCTTCCTGTTGAGTTTAGAATCAAATTTAAAATCCTCCTCCTGACTTATAAAGCTTTAAACAATATGGCCCCATCCTACCTCAAAGATGCAATAGTAGCGTACCATCCAAACAGAGCTCTTCGTTCTCAAAATGCTGGACTATTGTTAGTCCCCAGAGTCTCTAAAAGCACAGTAGGAGGTCGAGCATTTAGCTACCAAGCTCCTATGTTATGGAACCAGCTCCCTGTTCATGTAAAAGAGGCCGACACAGTCTCTACATTTAAGACCAGCTCAAAACGTTCCTCTTTGAAATAGCTTATGGTCAGGCCAGTTAGGAACAGAAATAAAAACCTACAGTTTTAGCTACGCTGCCCTTGGAGCAACTCTGCTGGGGGAAGTATGGCAGCTTGAACACTGTCCTCTGGTTCTTCTACTTTACCATCAACAATATTTAATATTACTTCAACTGTAGTCTGTTCATTGCTGTTCACATGTTTCTCTTTCTCTCCACTTCCCCCGGGGAGTGGAGACTGTTTCAGACACTGTGGCGGCTGCTCCAGTGACGACCCCCCCACCCCCATCTGTCTGGAGGATCGATCTCTACACTGGACGATCTATGCGCCACCCGCCTGGACAGCTGGATTAGCCACACCTCGTCTGCCTGGACGAACTCCTTCTACTTTAGATGAACTGTTCCTCATCTCCTGCTGGAGGATCTCTCTACACTGGTGGACTGCTCCTCGTCCGCCTGGAGGAACTCTTTAAAGCCACCTCCCTCTTGAGTGGTTCTGGCTCCACAGTCCAAGTGGATGTCAGTCCTAGTTCATCTGCAGCCTGTCCGTCCGTGGGAGTAGGATCTCTCCTTCACTGTGGTTCTCCCCGAGGTTTCTACTTTTTCCCATGGGGTTTTTTGTAGTTTTTCCTCGCCGCGAAGGAGGGTCAAAGGACAGGGGCATTCTGGGACAGTTATCTGAACTGCTTTTACCTGTGGCCCATCGAGGCAACTGTTGTTGTGATTTTGGGCATTATAAAAATAAATTGATTTGATTTGATTTGATGTTGTGTCTCTCCAGAAGCCCGTTGCTCCAGGGACTGTATCCTGCTGTAGTTTTTGTCTCAATGTTGAAGTTCTCTGTCATGTCTCGTATCTCCTCATTGTTGAACTCTCCGCTGTTGTCAGTGTAGATCCGTTTTGGGGCCCCATGAACACTTATCCATGAGTGAATGAAGGAATTGACGATCTCGGACGGTTTCTTGGTTCTCACAATGTTTCCAGCGCTGAAGCGTGTGAAGTGGTCGATGATGTGTAGGTACCATACGCCAGGCTCCAACTCATGTAGATCCATTGCCACTGTCTCATTGTACTCCGAGGCTAAAGGCAAACCAACAGCAGGCTTGGGCTTGGTCCTACTATATCTTTGGCAAATCTCACAGTCACGAATGATTTCTTGCAAGAGAACAGGACACTCTTGATCAGTATTTCCGGAACTTTGGATGAGCTTCTGCAGCCGATCTGCAGAGGCATGTCCAAACTGCTTGTGAAGTTTCAGAAGAACTTTATGCTTTTCTCTTGTGGACATGTCTGCAGTGACAACCAGAACATCATTCTCATTGCAGCTCACTTCTGCATTAACATCTCTAATGTCCACACAATAGTGTCCTGAACTGGTGAGCTCAAGTGGCACAGGTTGCTTGAACATGATAACTCTATCATTCTTCATGTCTAAAACAGTACCTGCTCTCTTCAGAGATGTTTTGCTCAATAGCAGAGGAATATCAGCTGGGACAACTTCGGTTTCAATGTGACACTTCGTCTGTCCTATTTTAGCTGGGAGTTTCACTTTCTTGTTTGAGTGCACAACTTGACCATCTCCAAATCTAAATGGTCGGCAACTAGGAGATTCAGTTTGCAGCAGTTTTCCGATTTGGCTTCTGTTAAGGTCCTTCACGTAGCTATCCAGCCATTTTTGACCACAAACAGTGCGTGTACAAGCAGTGTCAATAATGGCAGATCCTAATGATTCAGTTAGGAAGATTTCTGAGTCTGTCAATGCCGTTTTAGTAAACAAGGTGATGTTACATTCCTCCACATTTTCATCTTCAGTCAACTTGACCTCATTCCTCCGATGCGGACAATCTTTAGCCCAGTGGTAGGTGCTCTGACAAATGGCGCATTTCGTCCGCTTACCAAATTTATCAAGTGGATTCGTACCTTGCTGTGGCTGGCGCCGCTGATTTCCACTCGATGATGAACCATCGCTACGTCTGAATTTCGCGCTCGGTCTTTGTTCCGTGAAAAACGCAGCATCTTGACTTTCACCGTTGTTGTTCGTTCCATTCGTTTTTCCTCCGAAGATCCGCTTTAACGACGACTTCATGGACACAAAAGTCAGCTCTGTGCACGCGGTCAGCGCGAGCTGTCGGCTCTTCTCCTCCAGACACGCCGTGTCCAGGAGCTTAAAAGCTAGCACCGCGTCAGGCAGAGTCATGTTGTACTTTTTCATCCGGTTGTATCTCTGCTCAAAGTCAATGATATAGTCCGCCATGGACACGGCACTGTCTTTTGATATCGAGTCAAAATGGGAATAAGCTTCGTAAGCACGGTCTTTTTCTTCTCTCAAAAATACCGTATCCAGCTTAGCAAGCAGCGTTTCCATACCGTTGTCTTTGTTTAAATCCTCCGCGGATATTTCCAACGCCGTTTCTCTGGCTCTCCCCTCGAGCCCCAGCGCCACCGCCAGTGCCTGCTTCTTCTTGTCCAACTCCGTAACAAGTCTCCAGATACTGACTTCATTTTTCCAGCACTCGTATGGTCTAGCTTCGTCAAACTTCGGCGGTACTCTATAATTGGAAACCATCCTCTGCTACCATGTAAATGCCGAGACAAGAGGTTTTTACTGCAGAGACGTTTTATTCCGCCGCCATGTTCACACACAGGTAAAACAGTAAAGTCCCGCCTATATGCGGTCTCGCGATAGAACATTCCACAGGAAGTTAACAATAATAACGGTCAAACAAACCCGGGCCCTGTGATATATCTATAGTCACATCACACAAACGGAGAACAGAAGGACAGTTAGACTGTCCAATCTTAGAAATTTGCTTGATGTCAGATCCTTATGTAGCAAATCACTTTTAATCAATGATTTTATATCTTCTTATAATCTTCATTTTATGTTTTTAACTGAAACATGGCTTGACAAAAACACGGGGCATGTAGTACTAATAGAAGCGACTCCAACAAACTTCAAGTTTCAAACACGCGAAAACAAAAAGGGTGGTATAAGAGATATAATAGTTACCCAGAGGTTGTCTTTTGGGGTGTTTTCATCATTTGAGTATTTGTCTTTTAAAATGGAGCTAAAACAGTCTCCCTCCAGACTCTACATTGTCCTGTACAAGCCTCCCCAGCACTACCAAGGTTTTATTGATAATTTTATTGAGACGCCTCAGTCGTTTGCACAGACTGTAATGGTTTGGTCATTACAGGTGATTCCAGTGTTCATGTGGATCATTTTTGCGACAGAAACGCTAAAGAGCTTGATGCTGTCGATCACATTAGTCCTGTGCTCAGGTCTCTGCACTGCCCCCTGTGTGTCAGAAAATAGGCTTTAAAGCAGCTCTGCTTGTGTTCAAGTCTCTCCAAAGCACCAAAGAACATCTGTGACATGTTAGAGCCAAATGAACCATCTCGCACTCTGAGGACCTCAGGGACCAGCCCCAGAGTCAGGACTAAACATGGACCGGCCTCCTGCTGGTGCCAGAGTCAGGACTAAACATGGACCGGCCTCCTGCTGGTGCCAGAGTCAGGACTAAACATGGACCGGCCTCCTGCTGGTGCCAGAGTCAGGACTAAACATGGACCGGCCTCCTGCTGGTGCCAGAGTCAGGACTAAACATGGACCGGCCTCCTGCTGGTGCCAGAGTCAGGACTAAACATGGACCGGCCTCCTGCTGGTGCCAGAGTCAGGACTAAACATGGACCGGCCTCCTGCTGGTGCCAGAGTCAGGACTAAACATGGACCGGCCTCCTGCTGGTGCCAGAGTCAGGACTAAACATGGACGGGCCTCCTGCTGGTGCCAGAGTCAGGACTAAACATGGACCGGCCTCCTGCTGGTGCCAGAGTCAGGACTAAACATGGACCGGCTTCCTGCTGGTGCCAGAGTCAGGACTAAACATGGGGAATCAGCATTTCAGTTTTTTGCAGCTAAAATCTGGAACAGTCTCCCTGAAGATGTGAGACACACCTCCACTCTGCAAACGACTGAAAGATCTATCTACAATCTTCTCTTTTAAAGCTCTTTATTTTAAAAATTATTCTGTATGTTTTTTTGTGTTTTGTGATTTTAATGCAAATTTTCCTGTGATGTAAAGCACTTTGAATTGCCCTGTGTATGAATTGTGCTCTACAAATAAACTTGCCTTGCCTTGCTTTTTGGAGTACAATCCATCTGTGAAAAACACAAGTTACACTTTAGCCGTGTTTTATTTACTCTGGGCCAGTGTTTTATTGACTTTAGAATCTAGATCCAGTTCTGTTTCCTTCTCTTTGGTCGGTTCTGTTCACATGCGCCGCTCCTCGTTCTCCACTTCAACCCTTATGACCTGTTAGGGAGTTTTTTGTAATTTACATAATCATACATAATCGTAAACCCTGCAAATAAAAGGGGTGGCTTTGTAATTCAGGATGTTGCCAAATACAGAGCAGAAATACTGTCCCAATTGTCTGATATGCATTTCTACAAAAAGCTGAATCATGACCCAACCATGACTTTTCAAAACAAACTTTTTACTTACCTGCAGGATGCTAAAATGAAGAAACAGAATCAGACCTCCGTTTATTGATTGTAAATGTAGTGGTGCAGGTGATCGCTCCACTCTATAAAACGCCCTCGCACTCTTGTTCGGCCCACCTGACTGTGCTTCTGTGAACTGAACATGGGTCACATGAACTGTTTCTATCCTGGCCTCTGGGCGGAGCTCACAATCCGAGGTTAACTTAAAGACTGAATCTTTGTTAATAAATGTGACGTATTTAACCTGCCTCTGTCCCGTCAGTTGTTGGGAATATGCGGAGGACAAATTGTGCATTTCCCTTGTGAACATGGATAGCATTGTTCAACATAAATAAAAAGGGGACTTTCATTGATTGTATTAAAGTAGGTTAGACTCAGGGCAGGAGCCGAGCCAAGAGTCCAGCCATTCGCTCAGCTTATACATCCCAGGTGGAGATGGGAGGGCTGATCGGACACTTCCCCAGCTTCCTGTCAACAACAACAGGTGAGAGCACTGCCTTCAAAAACAAGAGCCACGTGCTTATGAATGAGCACGAAATAAATCACGTTCATCGTGACTTAAAAAGACAAAAGGAAAGAGACACAGTTCTCTGTGACCTGCATCACACAATACTCTGCCTCACATTCTGCCAGCTCCACTTTGTAAAACACATCCTTAAATCAGATCCAGAGGTGGCGTCTATTTTCAAAGACCCTCCTCTCATCGTTAACAAAAGGGGAATAAATCTGAGCTATCATAACTGGGGCCAACACAAGAGCATGACCCAAACACATCTGCTCCCAGCACTGAGACTAACATGTGAAAAGTGTGCTCACCTGGGCCTCCACCTGCTCCGCTGTCCCTGTGGAACGGACTATGGCCAAACTACAAGAAAACTCAAATTAAGAATATCTGAACTCAAAGTCAATCCGCAGGAATGACAGATGCCACCCAGTGGCGGCCCACGTCAATGATTCAACGCATCAGTTCCCTCAGATTTATGGATATACAGCAGGTCCCCCTTCCACCAAAAGGGGGCGACAACGACTCTTAAAACATAGAGTGTCGTTCTGGATCTATACTTTACAAACCCTGGCTCTGTGGATCATTTCAATTAATCTCTATTTGTTTTTAATAACTGATCTTGGAAGATTTAAAAATGTAAAAATGTAACAGCTTGTCATGTGTTCTGTTGTCTGTGCTGTCATCATCATGGATCAGACAAAGCTTCTGTGAAATGGACATATCATAGTTTTAATATTTGTTTAACCAACAAATCAGACGTTCAAAGTACAGAAAAGGACCAGAGGCCCATTCAGACTGCCACGTACACAGTATTTTTTAACTTGACTGTTGTCACATGTGACATAAAGGACAGTATATGTATATAACATACACTTAAGCCACTTTATTTGCCATTTTTTACTATTTATTCCCAGTCAGCCACCTACTGTAAATAAGAATGTGCACTTTATACTTTATATTGTATTTTTATTACCATGTTTAGAAATTATTTATCCTATTTTTATTGCATGCACCTATCTCATTCATTCCTGTTCTAAACTGTGTGTTGCAACAGTGGAATTTCCCCATTGTGAGACAAATAAAGGATCTCTTATCTTATCTTATCTTATCTAACTCACCATTTTTAAATAAAATTTTAGAAAACATAAATGTTATTTACTCAGCTTCAATACTTAAACTCACAAAACATTTTTGAGGGATATCAGTCTGGTTATAGGGTACACCACAGAGACAGCCTTGACAAAGATTTGAAATGATTTTAGACTAAATTATGATTCAAAAAAGGTGACAGTGTTGGTTCTACTGGATCTAAGCGCTGCCTTTGACACAGTAGACCACACTATTCTTTTAAACAGACTCAAACACCTGGTGGGCCTCTCTGGTACTGCACACAAATGGTTTACATCCTCACAGACAGAACATTCATGGTAAGTTTAGATACCTGCTCCTCCAAGGTCCATAAAATCACATGTGGTGTGCCCCAGGGTTCCATTTTAGGTCCTCTGCTTTTTAACCTCTACACGCGCCCTCTGCTGGTGTCATCAGGAGACACGGAGTCCACTTCCACAGTTCTGCTGATGATACACAGCTTTACATCTCCATGTCTCCTGATGACACCAGGCCAATGGATGCTCTTTTTAACTGCATTCTAGAATAAAATCCTGGATGGCAGAAAACCTTCTCCAGCTTAACCAGGACAGAACTGAGGTTTTAGTCCTCGGTCCTGAGGCCCAGAGAGAGAAACTTTTATCCAAACTGAAAGCACAGTCTTTTAAAGTGTTGTGTTAAATGTCTGTCTAAAGCTACTAACAGACTTAATACAAATAAATGTCTAAACTGGAAAGTAAATCGCCTGTTCACTTTTGTGTGATACATTTACGTTTTAGCTAGCAGATTTCTACTATTTGATCTGATTATTACCATAAGAAAAGACATTTGCTCACTCATTCCAGTTCTTTCAACACTAACCAGCTGGCACCAACCTCACCATTACAAAGCAGCTGTCATTACCCAGTTTGCTCGAGTTTTGTGTCATGCTAGCTAGTCTAATTATTAAATATACACATATTTAATAATATGTTATTGATCTGTCTTGGCATTCCTTTTTATGTGTGCACTTTTTATGTGAATTTGTCCACTGTGAGATCAATAAAGTTCTACCTCATCTTTGAGCATTCTGACTTTTATTACTGCAACACAACTCATAGAAATGGCCATTGTCACATTCTTTACATATTTCATTGGAACAGTTTGTGTGTCATACATAAGGTGTCATGCTTGAAATGCACTGGTCCAAATTCTAATCCTAAATGAGCAAATGCACACAGTGATATAAAACAGCACACTGCATCTGTCCTTCTGTCATGTTTATGCCAGTAGGTACAGCAGAGCAAGAGCCTACAGGAGTAGAAGCTTTAGGAACAGAAGTGTCAGCTTCAGGACCACAACCTTCAGCTTCAGGAGCAGAGCCTTCAGGAGAATAGTCTTCAGGAGTTGAGTGCGGCAGCTGGTCATAAGACTGGTCTTAACCTACGTCCGACTTCATGGGCCGTTTTCTTCCTTCTGTGCTCTCAGTGCTGGCTGCTGCAACCTCTTTCACGCTCCTAGCTCATTTATTTTATACAAATCCCATGCGCAAATGTGCTTTCTTGTCACGTTCATAGCATTGACAATAAATAATCTAATACCACAGCATAACTAAACAAAACTGAACTTACTCAATTATTTGTGAGTTCCATGAACAGCAACTGAACACTTCCCTTGACACTTACTAAATAAAGGCCTTTGTGTATCCAGCAACTGAAGCAGATTTATTGTGACAGTCTGACAACAACTGTCCATTTAACGCTGCGCAAGTAACAGCTACAATCAGTAACATATTCGCTTGGCATTTTTAATATCAGGCTATTCCTTCTAATAGAAGAACACACACAACTCCTTTGGATATTTTTTACAATTTTCATACTAGAGAAGCCATGATGTTTGCAGGTAACTGGCAAGCACAGAATCCTGTTATCTCATTAACACGCGGGTTAAGAGCAGATGCAGCTATGACTGGTCTTCGGTTGAGCTGGTGTACTCGGCCCTAACTCCATCCACAGCGTCGCATGTAGCAAAGCGTGGTGTAAGAGTTTCAACCGACTTATCTTACAACCAGCTCATGCACTCGGCTCCAGGAGCAGAGCCATTAGCAGCGCTTGTCTGAGGTCTACACGGATGCTCCTGAGGCTCACAGCAGCTCCAGAAGAGTTCAGTTACAGGTCCTGTGACCATAGTGTCTTCTCTTTATCTTGAGCTGTCCCAGTGTGTGTGGAGGGCAGGCTCAGATGTTGCCCAGGTTGTCGTAGATGAGGTCTGGTCTCTGCTGCTGCTTTTGATGCTGCTGCTGGCTATAGCATGAGCGCACAGACTTCTGTTTGGACACTTTGCTGTACAACTCGGTGCCGCTTCCTCTCCACACACTGTTGTTATTGTTGACATTGGACTTTCCAGTGGGAGGTGTGCCCTCTTTGCGAGCAGCCCGTGCAGGTTTGGGAGCAGTGAGGGGTCTGAGCCACTTTCGGCCTGAAGTTGGGCCCTGAAGAGAATGCTTGTGCACCTCAGGTACTTTGTCGGGGGACGAGCTGCTGTAGTGGCACTCCTGTCCTGAGGGGGCAGTGGCCTCATCATAAATTGTCTTTGGTAAAGTACTTCCTTTGGCGCAGCCCTCAGGTTCATCATATATGTGCTCCTGCCATACCTGGCCCTGGCCTGAGGGGGTGCTCTTGGCTGCTCCTCTTGCTCCTGAGCTGCCTGCTCCGTTCAGGCTCAGAGCACCAGTCTTGTGGCTCATCTCCATGGTGATGTGGTCATACACGTGTGAATACAGGTCAGGGGGCCTGGAAGTGGTCTGGGTGTGGCTCTGGGCCTTGAGGCTGTCCACAGGGTCCGAGTACAGTGCGTCCGGCCCCTGCAGGGAGCGGACACAGTCTGCAGGCTCCGAGTACAGACCTGCCTGCTCGGCGCTGCCCCCTGCTGCCTGACTCCGGAGTGTGCTGGCACCTCCCAACACCCCTAACATGACAGGAGTGTCAAGTAAACCCCGCCCCTTCATAGTACTTCCTATGGGCCCTTTGGTTCCACTCTCAAGTCCCTCCCTGTGGCTCAGGACTCCATCACCAGAACTTGGTTTGCTTCCCCCTGAGTCTCCGTCTGTCTCTCTGCTGCTGCAGCTGCTGCTGTCGCCGCTACTGTTGCCCAGGGCCCCAGGCAGGGCACTACGAAATATCTGCTGAGAGGACGGCATCTCCAGCTCTGGGTTGTAGCTGAGGCGGCCCTCCTCAACCAGCACTTTCTGGGAATGGATGGCCTGGTCCACCAGAGTAAAGATCTCGTTGCCCTGTTTGGTGTCAAAGGTGAAGTTTCCTGGACCAGAGTCACAGCGGCGGCCAGCCTCAAAGGAGAACATCACCTGCACAGCACAGAGGAACAAAAGGTGTTATAAACCAGAGAGGAGCAGTGGTGGTCTAAAGCAGTGGTTCTCAAACTTTTTCAGTCGCGACCCCCAAAATAACAATAGTTCACATTCGTGACCCCCAAACACAAAAAATAGGCGACACGCAACGTGATAAATTAGCCTTATATCTAATGTTTGATTTCATTTAGAGAATATAGACCTAGAAAAATGACTTTGATTGTCCAACAAATTGGAATCTACATTTACCACTGCATTTGAAGGGTGTCAAGCCTTGTTTAACACTACTGTATCAGTTTCCCATCATCTGGGGACCCCCAGAAATCATTTCGTGACCCCCATTGGGGTCCCGACCCCTAGTTTAAGAACCACTGGTCTGAAGAACAGAAGAACATCTGTGTTATAAAGCACAGTTGGACACTAATGTCACAAAGGAACACTGGTGTTATAAAGCACAGAAGAACACTGGTGTTATAAAACATAAAGGAACACTGGTGTTATGGTCTCCCTGAGTGTTCACACACAGCTATAGGACCAGTGTTTACACTGAGATAGAAAGACTGCATTTTTTACCTTGATGAGTCCATAAATGCAGACCTGAAAGATTACTTACAACAGGCCACATGGAACAAATTTTGACGTACAGATGGACAACTAGCTAAAACTGTGATGACTAGATATGTGATAAGTAGTGTATTATGAGAACAAACTGACTGCATAAACAGACTAAGCGTTAACCTTTGGTCCTTCTGTGTGAGATGAGCAGCACACATTTAAGGCTGACCACATGTCAGACCTCATTTCCCCTGTGAACCTCCTCTGCAGCTGTCAGTGTATATATATATATATATATGTGTGTGTATATATGTGTGTGTGTGTGTGTATATACACACACACACACACACACACACACACACACACACACACACACACACACACACACACACACACACACACACACACACACACACACACACACACACACACACACACACACACACACACACACACACACACACACACACACACACACACACACACACACACACACACACACACACACACACACACACACACACACACACACACACACACACACACACACACACACACACACACACACACACACACACACACACACACACACACACACACACACACACACACACACACACACACACACACACACACGTGTATATATATATATATATATATACACACATATATATATGTATATGTATGTATGTGTATTTATTTGATTTTATTTCTTTAACAGGACCATGTACAATGACATTATGCTCGGGGGCAAAGATGATTGCACCAGATTATAGCTATGCAAGCTAATTTTCATCTGCAGTCCTGGATCAGGGACTGGGGGAGGATATATATAACAGAGAAAACCCATTCCTCCCATGTCTTTTTCCTTTTTCACTTTAACTTTACAAGCACCAAACTTGTGCACCAGCGTGTTTGCCTGCCCCACACATCATGCAACATTGTGTGTAGATGTCGTCATCATCTAACAGATCATTAGTGATAAATGTCCCAAATATTTATACTCGTGACATACAGTCAGCACATTGCTGCATAGCACAAACTGAGGAAACGTTACACTTTAATCTTCTTTTGTTCTACAGATCATTATGACACGCTTACTGACGTTATAATTCATATCAAACTCAACACCATACTTCGAGCAAATGTTGAGACATTCCTGGAGACCAGCACTACTTGGACAGAATATAACAAGATGGTCTGCATACATTAGATGGTTCACTAAAGTACATCCAATCATATGGCGGGTTTTGCATGCATTTACCTCTCGTGAAAGATCACTCATATACAGACAGACATAATAATAATAATAAATAAAATAAGAGACAAAATTCCTCCTTGTCTTAATCGGTTGCCCGATGAGCCCGACACACTATCTCCATTTCACCCGCGTCACATGGTAAGCACCAGGAGGCCAAAAATCTCTATACACAGAGGCACCCCTCTCTAACTCATTTTGAGAAACTATTTAAAATGACTGCTATGGTCAAACGCATTAGATGCATCAATAAAGCATATTAACCTGATTAATCACACTTTCAGCGCTGAAAAGACGTTGTGCGGATTTACTGCAGCAGTTATCGTGATTAGACGGCAGAGTCTGGTCATGGTTTACGGACTAAAAACAGCAGAAAATTTGCTGATAAGTGATAAATGACGTTTGGAAATACGGCAGAAAATCCCATGGAGTTCAGCAGGACAAGCTCGCGTTTAAAGCTTGGAGGGGGAAGGATTTTCTAATAAACATTCCTCATAACAGTGTGAACGCAACTGAACGCTACTTCAGGCCTGTTTTGGATGATGGAACATTGTTAGAACATGGTTTAAAAGCTAAAAAAAAAACACGGTAGCAGAATATGTGTCCTTTAAAAGCATAACTACTAAAGTTTAAACATTGCATTTTATGCTGAATATGTGGCATATGTTTCAGGTGAATGTAGAATGCACGACCAAACTATGGGTTTAGTGAATTAAGAGCACTTCATGCACTCACAGAACTATAGTTACAATAGACTAGTGAGATTTATGGTGGTAGATGTAGCTGCTGGTGTTGGTCTGGTGTCCTCAAGTGCTCTGTAATAGTTTGGTGAAATGTCAGGTCCAGTTAGCTTGTTTTAGTGTGTACACGTGGTTCAACACGATATCTCAGCCACGTCTTGGGTTGTTGTGGCTGTGCGGAGCAAAACCGAACCGCTCTGCACCGATCCACACTCGTAAACATCAACCTCTGAGTGATCTGCACTGTCTACATGAGGACTAATAATTATGTGTGTGAAATGAACTGTGTGATTACAGCTGCTCCTGTTCCTTCCTCCTTTGCTCAAGTAAAGCCTCTTGCGTAATCTAAAAGAGCGTGTGAAACTGTGTGATTAATCTGCGTCAATTTGTGATTAATGCGTTTATTTTCTATGATTAATTACATGAGTTAACGCATTAACTTTGACAGCTCAACTATAAATAGAATTAAAACGACTACTATAGTGCCATATCATTCCATTATGTTCTCTGATCCAGTGATGCCATCTACAGTGCCTTATTACTGTTAAGGGCACGCACTTCTTTCCAGAAACCCATAACGTTGTTGCTTAAAAGTTTAGCGACCAACTAATCTGATCTCATACTTTGTTCATTCTTTGAAATAAACCTAATGGAATATTTGTACCTGGCATTTGTAAGCATTTTCTATTAAAAGATGGGCCCATGACTTGGTTTACCAGCCAAATCCCACTCTTTTGTAGCTTCCTGGGCTTGTTCATAGTAGCCAGCAACATATCTATTCCATCCAGGCTTGATTAACGTGATTTTTGTTTTACTGTTTACGAAAGTATTCATTTCATTCATTTTGTTGACATTCATGGGGAGTGATTCACGATTCACTGCATTTTCAATTGTGATTAATTGCAAAAATTAGTATCATCTTAAAATGGAAGTTACAAACATTTTCTAAGAAAAAAAAAGTCTTATTTTATGACTTATTGTTACTGACCCGATCCCGTCCGTATCTCCGCAGCAGCTTGTAGGGCCACACTAGGACCTTCCGCCTAGTCTTGGGTTCCTTCAAGATCAGGGCGTCGCTCTCAGCTTTGAGCCAGTAGCTCCCGGCCAGTCCGCACCGCTCCGAGGCATCAGTGCGCTGGACGCTCACCCAGAACTCATCAACTGCAACAGCACAGTGAAAACTTTTTAACTACCACCCAGGTTTGACAAACATTTTGGAAAATATACTTTCAAGTTTTTAAACCATGTTTTAATAGTTTTCCTTTCTCTTTTAAGCTCTCAAAGCTGTATGTATGTTTGAGTAGTCTTTATTCTATCAATTCAAGATGCCAAGATCCCCGTTTTCCCCCACCCCCCAGACACGCCTCTGACATGCTGGCTTACCCTCCTCTCTGGAGAAATAGATGAGGTTCTCAGACATCTGCAGGTCCTGAGCTCCAGTGCTGGGGTCAAGAGCAGCACTGCTCCCTCCTCCCTGTGGGGCACATGTTACACTGTTATACTTCAGATTAAGGTTTGCATCAGGCCCAAAATATCCCGAGCCCACACATGTACTGTCCCATCTCGACCTGGGCCCCAACTCATTCGCTGCATAAATGGGCCAGCACACGCATAGAACCAAAGTTACATAAACTGAGTTGTGTGGCACTGGTACCAGAGGCACTTGGTCCCTCTGTTGGTGTTGGCCCACATTTATCTCTCTCCTCTCTCATTCCTTTCTTCAGCATCCATGGATGTATCTCCTCTGCTCAGGGTATCAGCTGCCAGTAGCAGTTGGTGGCATATTTTTTTGGGTGTGAGCCATTATAAAACATTTAAAAAATATTAACAAAGTTACACGTGTGAGCTTCGAACCCAAGTCTCCCGCACGTGAGGTGAACACATATTGAGCTATACTTCCACACTCAATGCCTTTCAATGTCATTACTTCACTGCTCAATCCAGATCCTCCACAGACAAGCCTTTTGTGATGAAATGACTTGTGTATTTTACATTTGTGCACATGAGGTTGAAGATTAGATTTGATGCTGAACGATTCATCACAGACAGTAGAAAAATGTGCCAAAGCAGTCTGTGACTAAAGGCGGATCAGAGCTGCAGCTGAATCACAACAGGTCAGACATATGACAGAAATACATGAATACTCAGGGCACGAGGGAGAGACTTTACGATTGTGATGTAAACGAATGGAGAGAAGCTCTGGAGTGACGTCAAAACTTGAGGCTCTCATACACGTTCAAGTGCACAGGGACCAGCCCACGCCACAGGCAAACAAATGAATAAAATAATGACCATATTTAACCTTATTAAAATACCATGTAGAAACATGGCCATTTTTACACAATATATGAAACATAACCAAAAATAAAATGATGCATTTATGTATCAGGGGGCACGGCGCACCCCCTGACTGGCCGCCACTGTCAGCTGCACACTATCAGTCATGCGGCTTCTCCTCTCACATGCCATATTTTGGCCACTTTATTATCTCTGAAGTTAAACATTATGTCTCAAGAGAAAAAGAACAGCATTCACTGCATTCTACGCTCTTCCATGGTGGCACGCATGTGACGTACATGAAAACACACATGCAACAATGCCCCGGGGCCAAGAATCTGAACCCTACTTCACATAGGGATGGGACCATAACCACTAGCAAAGGTGAGCGGCTCCATCACACACAAAGTATGTGAAATACTAGGGGTGTGAAATCATATTTCACTTTTAGTTTGGTATTGGTAAGATTCAGTTTGGTATATTTTCGGTAAAGAAATACATTGGAAAAAGTCTTAAAAATGTGGGCTATTGGGTTGATAATGAAAACAAAAGTTCATTGAGGTTAAATAAATATCCTTCAATTATAGTATAACAGAACGAAATATACAACCCAGTAGTACAATTCATTGTTATTTGTTGCACATTACCACCAAAGCAAGTTCATAGTTTGTGAATTTTGTTCACTGACAATGGCATATAGTAGTGTGGATAAGAGAAACAGAGAGGCGTGTTACCTGGAAGGCAATGTCACACATAGTGTCCATCCACTCCTTGGCTGTGCTCCTTTCTGCACAGAACACATGAGTCTTGTCGTTGGTTTCAACACAGAAAGCTGCCATGTTGTCTTTGGGGCAGTTTTCTGTGAGCGAGGGCAGGATGGATATGCACTCAGAGAGGCGGATGATCTTCTTGTCCAGTTTACGCGTTTTCTCATTAGATCCAGAACCAGCTGAGGACCCGCCCCCAGCACCTGAAGCTGAATCAAAGAATTCGAGTCGGGCAATCCCGTTCTGACTGGCAGGATAAAGGACAAACCAGTTCTTCTTCCATTTCTGAGGAAATAAAGGAGCAGATAAGTTAGATCGTCAGTAAAAGTACACAGACTGCTCAAATCGAAAGTCTGTTTTGTTTCCAGTATTCTAAAAATATATAAACACCACAAAAGAAACCAGAACACAACACAAAGAGAAAAAAAAGCTATGGTACATACTGCTCTATAAAAATGTCCATCTGGTCCATTTTCAAATTGAGGCCGAATGACATTTTTTCTATTTTTCTAATGTCTACTATTTTGTCTTTCCAGTATTTAGCAAGATTATTCCCCTTCCTTTAAAGGACAAATATCATGCAATTTTCATATTATTATTACCCTCTAAACATGCTCTTGTGTATGTTCAATTTGCCATCTCATGTTTTGAAATATATATATATATATATATATATATATATATATATATATATATGATGGAATAAATGAAAGGGGTTGTCTGCTGTCTGTTCTGACACTTGCTGAGTGTATACAGCCAGTAGATGGCACCTAGCGCTTACACAATTTTGTTATGTTAGCACTTAAGAGATGCTATGATGTGGTTAGCAGCAGCGGTGATCTGGTTTAGAGGCAGAAATCCTCAGAAGGAGTCTGAGTTAAAACAGTGGAAGATTCTTGGATAAGTGATGGATGAAATCTGAAACAACATCCCAGATCGAGGGAGTTCAGCAGGAAGTGCTTTTGACTCTCGGAGGAGGGAGGATTTTCTAATAAAGATTCCTCAAAAGAGCATGAATGCAGCTGAATGTAATTTCAGGTAGGTTTTTGTTGAGTAACATGGTTAAAAGCTCAAAAAAGTCACTGTAGCAGTGTCCTTTAAACAAAGGTATGTAATTGTAAATAAATGTTTTAATTCAGTATAGTTAAATACACTTTAAAAGTTAATTAAGGAATTGTCTTGTAGTTTAAACCTAACCCTAACCCTATTCTTAGGGTTAGGCATCATGTACCAGGTGACTTTGAACATGTGAGGGTTAGGGTTAGGGTTAGGGTTAATCTGCACTGAAACAGCCATCTCGAGCTTGCCCTGATGAAGGCTGAAGGGCCACAACGTGTTGGCGTAATTTTATTCTGATTTGTCACATGATAATGAAACCGTTTCTTTTTTTTTGTTTTTTTTTAATCTGAGGGCCTCAGTTTTCAAGACTAGTGCCTGCACTGAAGAGCACCAAAAGGACAAGTTTGAACGGCACATCCAAAGTAGTATTCCTGCTTTCCAAACATTCTACAGTCCATTTAACCGTTAGTTTGGTCTGTGTCATCCATTCTTTGGCGATGGCCTTCTTAATGCCTGCCAAGAGTATGTTCCAAAGATATTCAGGCTGTAATAATCTGTAAAACTTGTTTATGTTTACATCTTTGAATAAAAAACAACAACAGCAAAAACACACACACAATATATGATATAATGTGTCCTCAGCAGTGTTGGGAATAAGTGGTGGCGTTACTAAGGGGATTATTTTTAATTGATTAATTGAATTAATTACTTTTTCCTCTGTGACAGCCTTAGCCGCCTTGTCGTTGGTCTGACGACTGAGCACCAATTATGTTTTAGGGTGCTTTTTATGTGTACTATCACTGTGCCAAATTTTATGGGCCTCCTCCAAAGTAAATGTGTCTCCCTCTCCATAGGCCTGACCCAAAAGGTGGTGCTGTAGAGGCTGTTTATTAGTTTCAGGAAAAATATAGTTATGAACCATTAATGTCCCTTAAAAGGAGTCTCTGTATTGAGTTTGGTGGCTGTCCTGCAGGTTTTAGTTGTTTTTTATTGCAGCTTTGTGTGAAGAGAGTCAGAGTCCCATAGACAATGAATGGGAGCTCTGGAGGGCTCTAGAGGCAAAAATGTGAAAAATAGGCCATGGGTCTCATTGGCTTTTCTGATCAGGAGGCCGTCTAGGAATTGTCTGCAAATTTTCACAAATAAAAGTCAAAGTAATTGTTTTTCTCCCCATTGTAATTTAGTGCACTCCTACAGGTGGCGCCGTAGGGTTGTTTGTTATTGTGTACACATAAATGGATGCAAATGGATTTCATGTCGATCGGAGTATGCATGTGCGTGCAGGAGCTATTTAAATGATTTGGTGAGCATTCTTTGCGCCCCTGGTGGCCAACGGTGATAAATGCACCATATCACTAATTCAGTTTTTTTCATGGCGCCCTGCACTGGACATATTCCCCAAGTTTCGTCCAAATCAGACAATGTCGATGTTTGACTTAATAGGTAGGGGGCGCTAGCGAGTACTTTTTATTTATTTTTATTAATGCATTATATTCAGATCATAATTACGCACTCGTGACTGAAATTACAGCTCTGTCAGTCCAAGCGTGTAGCCGTGACATGCGATCGGAAAAACAGGAAACGAAGGCGTTCTTGGACGGCGAGCCACGGCGAAACCATTTGAGATATCCGAATAAAAGTGGCAGATTATTAAATTTCAATGCCTGCCGATCGCATAAATGTGTGCCAGACCCACGTGTGGCAAAAGCCCTAGGACATGTTCTCCGTCAAAAAAAAAAAAGTCAAACTGGCGTGGCGACTTCGGTCCAATATGGCCGCCGTGCGCTTGGTCCGAGGGCCGCGCTCCAATGTCATGTTTTGCTCGGTTCACTGTTCTCTATCACTGTTCTGAGTTTCGTGCACGTCGGGCAAAATTTGCTCGTCCCATTTCCCATAGGGGTCCGATTCAGGCCGGTGCTGCTCGTTCGGTTCGGGTCGGACGCTCTCGAGACGCGCGAAATACAATGTTTTTTTCCGGGCCGATCGCGACTATACCCCCATTGAAGACTTTTCGTGCATGTTTACTGGGTCAAAAAGGGCCGCGAAGAGTAAGAAAACAGGGCGTAATAATAAGCAAGAAACGGACGAAACACAATGTCCCTCGCCAGTTTACTGGCTCGGGCCAATAAAGACAGCCAACCAAATTAAGGCGCACATTGTCCAACAAAAACCTTCCATATAGTGAAAAGCTTCTTAAAATTGTCAATTCTCAAGTGAAGTCCATAAGTAATTTTTTTTTTTTTTTTTTTACATTTTTCTCATTTCAAGAACTGTCAGTTCTGTCCTTGATTGATGGTTCACTTTGAGTCCTCCACTTTTTGTGATCCCTGCAAAGCAATCCATTTGATGGATCCATGGCAGGAGTTTTTGGGTCCAAATACATAGTTATGAAATCCAGTGGAGTGTTAGGGCACTTTGATATGGTGTTACAAAAAACAAAAAATGGCTCCAGTCTTCCAACAGAACTCACTCCAAACATGGACATACATATATACATCATCAGTCAAATCAAACTAATCTTCTTTATTCTTAATATATTTGGTAGAATGGCTATCCATTTTGTTAATGCATTAATATACTTAGAGTTATTATTTCTATGCCTTAGTACAAATCTCAATCAGTGGATTATAATGGTCATTACTTTGTATTATTTCTTGGTTGTTTTAACTCCTTATTTTACAATCTGGTAAAAAAAAACAAAAAAAAAAACAAAAAACTTTCTAATCCATATCTTAAATCTCTGTTTGGTGAAAAACGTTGAAAAAAGCAGCCAGTTTAAGGTTTTAACATTTAGTTTGTATGTTTGGATTAGCTCTTTCCAGGTGATAAGTACAGCTTTTACCCAGGGATTCTCAATCTCCTCCATACGACTCAAACATCTGTCATCTGCCAGTCAGACCCAACAAGAAGCTCTAGCATTGATCTAGCATGAATGAATGAATGAATGAATGAGATTCCGGTTTTCAAGGTCTATGATGGCAAATAGAGGGGTCTGTTTTTTCTCAAAAACTGTTGACAGGTCTTTAAGGGGAAGTACTTTTTTTGTTGCCATTGTTTGCATTTCTGTTGTACATTTTTAGCTTCATTTCCCCCTGATTATCGGTCATACCTGGTCGATCCCAGTCATCTGTTGTTGCAGACAGTCGTAGCTGTTGCAGTCTTGTAACATGGCTCTGTTACGACTGCACTTGCATCAGAACTACAATGTGTGGACCGCAGAAAGACACTACTAAAGCCCAGTAGCAGCCGTTCAAACATGTTTGAATAATAAAGCTGATTTGTGTTTACCAGCTCCTGCACACACAGAGCCCAGCGACCAATCAAATGATGCGGAGGAGACACTGGAAACTGCGTCTAAGATAACTTTCTATTTTGGTCTTTTCAGAAGCGAGACATGTACAAAGACAACAGCGATGCAAATAGTGATATTTCTGCCTAAACATCAAATGTATGATGCAAAACAGACACAACGTTTACACCTAACAGCTCCAACCAAAGCTGAGGCAAATGATCGTAGTCACTGTTAATCCCAAAGACTATATTTGGAAAGTTCATTCTGTCGTCTTATAAAATAAATATACATTTTGGACTTTATTGTAATTAGACAGTTGTAAATAGCTATAAGCTCGATTACCTTACATGTTTTGGCAGGAGGAGCAAAGACAAAGTCCTTCCACCGAAACATGTACATTTTATAGCTATTTACAACGGTCTTATTTGAAGAAACTCAAAACTTATTTGGGACATTTAAATCTGAAAAATGGACAGAACCAGGTTAAAATTCTTTGGCTAATTTTGTACACATATTAGTTGCAAAAAGAAAATTGAATATCTTATGTAGTTTTTAAGTAAACTAGATGGAATGTAAATTGTACAAAATTCAAATTTTGCCAATTTTTTTTTTTACTTAAAAATACATTTTAAATAAATGTGTTTTAGAATTAGACATCAAAAAACTTTTCAGTACGTTTCGTCAAAATCTTGTTGAGTCCAAGATTGTAAAGTTTGGTGTATGATCCTTATGTTCCGAGGGAGAAAAATGCATTTTGAGAAGACGGCCTTTGAACTTACAATGTCCCATAGAAATCTATGGAGGAAGTGGATTAAATGGAATTTTTTTTTTTTTTTAAGGAGATTGGACAAGTTTGTTGTTTCCACACACAAAGATGATATAGCCTTCATATTTTTGTTGGAGTACCAGACTTTTTTTGTACTACATTGCATTAGATGAGGAGCATATTACATATACTAACCCAATCATAACATGCAAGCAAGTGCTGACTTACTCATTGTCCTCATATAAATGGCACTGGTTCTAACAGTGGAACATTAGGGACCAAGGTCATGTCCAGCTGGGAAGATAAAAAAGATGAGGGATTTGGGGGTCCTCCCTGTATGCATTTTTTAAAAAGAGTTTTAGAGTTTTTTTCTTTTTCTTTCTTTAAACGTTTCTAAAGTAAGTTATTGTAATGATAGCCGTAGCAGTCTATTTGACATCCAATAATCCTCCAAAGCAAAGGATGGAGACATTTTCAAGGATACAACATACATTTTCCAGAACATCTGCTCATGTTTCTCATGTAACGTGTCTTTTCCTGATGCACGGGAGCTCTTATTATATCTGCTAAATAATAACTACCTGTCTATTGAAACAATTCCTACTTGAGTTGGGCTTTGATTCTGTCCTGGTTGCAGTCAGTTCCATAATAGGTTTGTGTTGAGAAGGAGCGGTCCTGTTGGGATGCTGTGTGTCATATGACCAGAGCAGGGCAAACAGCTCCAGCACAAAGACTCCTCTCAAACTCAAGAGCTGCATGTTGGACCCAGGCTTGATCTCTACTGCTACTGTCAGAAGATTCAACACAATCTTTGAATACTTTTAGATGTTTCATGATTATCTATCCTAACAAAAGTTGATTTGAAATTACTTTCAATTAGTGCACATGAACAACGCAGACTTATAATCAGTTGCCTGGCAAGTCCAGAATGATATATCTCTGTATCATTTATACACAATATATTAGTCTAGTCGCCCTGCCCTCCGCCGTGCCTCGAGTCAACTCCAAAACGTACCGAGCAATCAGATTGGTTTATTTCAGTGACACAAACGCCGTCCCCCTAGCGTGGTGGAAGTAGCAGAGTTGGCTACAACACACGTATTCTCAAAGGCTGTGTCCGAATATCCACACTCTCTCTTCTTCTCTAACCCCTAAGTCACCACACAGTCCTGCCCTGTTCAGTGACTAAATAGTGCCCCAGTCCTGGAGCGATACGGACATGCAGCTCACTACTTTCTCTTTGCCGCATGTCACGTGACTCTGGCGTCTGGGAGAAAAAAAAGTCAGCAAAAAACTGATTTCTGTAATGAATATGGGTCAAATCCCCCTGGCACACACATATTTATGGACTAATAAACATCATACAAGTTTTATTAACCATAGATCGCACGTTAAACATCAAATGGACTGGATTATTCAACTTTTTGCTGGAGATTTGCGATCTATTCACAGCTCAAGCTAATGTCAGTGGCTAACACCAGCAACGCTGCTGCTAACGGTTTGTTTAAAGTGTTTTGTTCATAATCTCGGCTCAACAGTTCGTTTAAATAGCTCCTCTTTCTGCTTTCATTCAGTTCGCTGTCGTTTTTCTGACCCTCACAATGCATAATGCACAATGGTCAATATTGACCGGTCTAGTGACCATCGCTGGACACTATTTTTCAAGATGCATTGTGGGAAATTTTGAGTGCACAATTTTTTCATCTGTTGGACATTTGGACAGCACTAAAACCGCGTGACCACTATACAGTTTGCTGTATAGCAAAACTTCCTGTTTGCTCATGTTTGCTCCGCCCTAGAAATCGAACTCAAATGCAGACTGTCTGGACTGTCTGTCTTTTTCCAGGCAATATAATCAGTGCTACACACAAAAAAGGACACATTTCTTCATCCAAAGCTAAACTGTTCCAAACCATATGTTTTTACTGACAGGAGATTGAATGCATGAAAAATACACAACGATACTGGACGTCCGAGATGCCTCAAGAGTAGCTCAGTCACACCACTTTGTCTGAAGCCGATTTTACTCTAAAAATCTCAATTTCCCTCCCTTTAAGAGATGACTGACCAAAAAAGACAAACAAAACAATCTAAGAGAGGTTGGGTGGATGGAGATGCTGATTGCTCTGCAGTGTGAGGTGGCATCAATGACAACAAGATGGAGGTAACATGACAGTCCTGAAAACAGACCTACACATAGATAATACGGAGCTGAGAGAACTGAGGTGGGGAACCTGCAGGCAGAGAACAAAGGTACAAAAAACGGGGTCCAGGAGAAATAACTTAAGATTTATTTTGAAAAGTAAATCATTAATTTATCTTGTTACTGCCCTAGAAAACTAGCATTTTAAGTAAATCGTGGCCCATATTGCAGTTATTGTTATTGTCTTTCTTGAGACACTGAAGACTGTGACAGCTGTGATAGGGATTTGATTTTCCAACCACTCTGCTGGTGACATAAAATACAATACACATTCTCAAAACACCAGCGGAGGCAGAAATGCTCCTCAGCAAAATGCAGAAAACAGAGAAATGAAGATAACTAAACAGCAGCAGAAGTGAAATCCACCAACATGGGGTATGAGTTCATGTCATTGCTACAGTATGAGATATTTTTGATATTTTGAAGTATCTCAGATGGTTATTAAAACTGCAAGCAGTGATGAAGGGCCCTCGCAAACCTAGCGACTGCTTCAGTGGGAGGGCTGGCGTGACATGTGAAATGGCTGCTTCGTTAAGAGCTCGTTATGACCACACCCTAAGACTTATGCAAATTGTTTGATGAACTTCTGATCCCAGATATGCGCTGATGATGCTGACTCCGTTTGGAGTCCATCAGTTAAAACCCTAGGACAAGTTTGTTCAAATTCGATGGCTAAATTTCGGAAATCTTCATGTTCTATTTCAAAATGTCCGCCTTCCCGTTGAAGACAGGGTGTGGTTCTAATCGACTTTTTTGCTCACGCCCACATACAGAATGTGTGTACCAAATTTCATTGGATTTCGACAAAAATTTTTTTTTACTTCCCATTGACTTTTTTGAGGCGTGGCTATGCAAATGTGGGTGGAGATTGGGCAGGGTCTTCATTGGCTTTTTTGTTCAGAATCACATAAAGGGTGTGTGTACCAAATTTCATAAGTTTAGGACAAATACTTTTTTTTTACCCCGGTGTATTTTTTTTAACATACACCGGGGTAACTGGGTGAACATTCAACACCAGGAAAAAGGAACACCAGAAAGAGTGTGAGAGGGAAACAGGGACGACTATCAAGAACAGAAAAAGAAAAGGCAACACATCTGCAATATCTGACAGAAGTTTCCAAATCAGGTGCCATATCCATGGAAACAGCCCACAACAAACCAATATCTATGGAAATAGGTTGTGTACATTTGACCTGATACTTAACACAGATTAGGGCCCCACCTACATTGATTTTTACATTTTTTTGGGGCCAGTGCCAATTTTAAGGGACTTAAAATGCTGATTACGATTAATTCTTACACATGATTATGTTGTAATGGTAAATGAGATTGTGCTCATTTTACATTACAGGTCAAATAAATACATTTGAAAATAACAGAAATAAGGGCTTTTGTGTATGTACTACTGCTCTGCTGCTGTGCACTGTGACCCTTGACCTTTAACCCAAGGTACCTCCATAACCTTTGGCTAAAAAGACGCAAACAACATGCAACGTTAGCATGGATTGTAAAATAAACTCAACTGGACTTTGGAGTTTAAAACGAGGTATGGCATGTACATACTGGCTCAGCTGAAGTTTGCTGGATATCATTGATAAACTGTGTTTTTCTGTTTGATGGCTACTCGAAGCTAAAGCTAGTTGTCGACTTTTGCCATCTTTAGCCAGGCGATGTATGGATTGTAAGCCTAAACCCAGTGGATGCTAGAGGTTTTGGGCTTTAAAACCAGATTTGGCATGTCCGTATTGGTGGAGCTGGAGTTGGCTGAATAACATTGATTAACTGTATTAACATGTTTAATGGATGCTTAGGGCTTCCGTGAGCTTTTGCCTGGCGCTCAAAAATAGATGTGTGGATTGTAAACTATAAAAACAGCAACTGGATTCTATACCCTCGAAATTTTGGTCTTTAAAACGAGGTCCATATTGGCGCAGCAGAAGATGATAAAAATGGGTTTGTGTCTGAAAGGAGCCAGCAACAAATCCAGAACATGGGACAAACTGCCAACATTCTGGCCGACATGTCTTACGAGACTCTAAAACTGTCCATTTTAATCTGCAAACTAGTAAATCAGTCAGACTCTAATACAGATTTAGGGCAATTAAAATGAATACCGTTACGATGCAAACTTTTGATGTACAGTAATACATTGAGTGTTTAGTTCTAGTATGAAGGTTATTTTGTGGTTTTATTACCAAAAGTTTTATCTTACACTGGATTTTTTGCATTTTAACCAAATCTTTTTTTTAACATCCAATCAAGTAAAAATATTCAATGAATATAAATACAGAGTCATAAAATTCAGTCTAAAAATAAAATGCAGTGTTTTAAAATTAATTGTATTAAAATACAATGTTTTAAGATTCAGTGTATAAATTACAATACTTCAATATTCAGTTTGTTTAAATACACCGTTTTAAAATTCTATGTATAAAAATCTAACGTCTTTAATATTCATCTTTTTATTCAGAGCCAAAAAAAAAAAAACTGCGCAAAAACATTTGGTGTAAAAATGATCCAAGAGTGTCTGGTCCAGAGTGGCCGGCCCCGCAGACCTTAACCACCCACAGGTCCGGAAGAGTCTGAGTCTGAAGAGCGCGATGCACCAAAAAACTAAACTAAAAATCATTCCGCTGTTACTTTCAACACTACTTTTTACTAACCTAATGAAGAGGGTAGTAAAAATAGGTTTAAAAATAATCAGAAAACATTCAAATTGAATGAAAGATTGGCAGTTTATGGAAATATTGAAAGCAGTGTATGCCGAAGATTGTTATGAAAAAATGCTAAATTCAAATACAGGTGACGCTGTCGTGATCATTTCAGATGCTGCGCGGTCCTAACCACAGATACTTCTTTCATTAACAGTTAATCTCTTAAGATCCACAAAATTCTGATCCACAAATGTTGAACCATGTCTTTATTTGTTTGACTTGTATGAAAAAAAATCACAATACTGAACATTATAATCAGAATATAAAAAACAATATTGAAAAAAAAGAACAACTTGAAAGAAAGAGTACATGCATTACTCATTCATCTACATTACATTCCCAAAAAACAAAACCCCTCTGATCCACCACTTCTTCATCAAATGTCCGTGTCTTCCACACAACCAAATAAGAAGAACACCTCCTCGTGTTCTTCACTGTCAGATTCCAATCTACGGATCTGCAAATTCACACAACAAAGCATTAAATATGCCATTGACAGTAAACTTCACTGCCCCCTATTTTAGAGCTGGGCGATACGGCAAAAAATGATCATCAGGATTTTCTTGGGGACAGATCATGATTTCGATTTGATCACGATTCATGTTCACTTTGTATTGTTTTATTGCTTATTCACCTTATTCCAGAGCTGTACACAACACCATCTTTTTCCGTTGTAGTTTACATTGGGGTGAGCTCAACAGAAAATAAGTTCTACATGGACTAAAAAGCCGTTTTCAGGCCTCAGGAAATCAGTGCGTTGTGACTTGTTTTTGCTCGTGTTCATTAAACATTTTAGACAAATCAAGTTACTTTATTTAAAAGTAAGCCGTTTGCGTGAACAGTGTTCTCGTCAAACCGGAAGAGCCTTTACTACAAGAGTGTGGATCATAGACACAACAGAAGATAAAAAGAGGCAAAAAGAATAAAGCTGCACGATTTAGGAAAATTGTGATTTTTCCGACCAGTGTGATTGTGATTAGATTTGTGATTTCTATTTTAATAAAAGGATTCAGTTCCAATTCAAATTTAAAATATTATTTTGTCATTTTGTTAGTTGTGCTCATCTTTGTCATATTTAAACGTCATATTTAAAAGCCTTTGTCACCTTTTTAGTCGTTTTTCGTTGTGTTTTTGTCTATTTTAGTCATGTTTTGGTGCGTTGAGTCGCTTTTGTTGTTTGTAGATGCATTTTTGTCGCTTTTGGTTGAACTTTTGACGCTTGTATTTTTAACATGTTTGTACAAATCCAAACTACAGAGTTAGTAGCTTTTATTCAAATCAAAGCGAGACATTTTGTTGATTGTGGAAGAAATTATTGCACTTCAAAAATGTTATCCAGTAAAATTGCGATTTTGTGTTGATTTTGTTGCATTGTGCAGCTCTGGTCTATAACAGGTAAATAAAGTCATCTGCTCAGAGGCTTCAGAGGCAAAACAACTGGGGTTTGAGCAGACGGCTGCATTAAAGACACTGAGTCACAGATTGTCACAGGGACCAGCTCACGATTGGATCTTTATCATATCACCCAGCCCTGACCTATTTGTCCAACGGCATTTGCAATATATTTAAAAACACATGACGTTATAATACAAGTTTGACTTAAACACATACAATTAGAAGATAACATAAAGCGCACGTTTTTAGAAAAAGGAAAGCGAAATGAAGCTGTAATTTACCTACACTTCACAACACGATCATTACATTTAGTTAAGATTAACCCCAATATTTAATTGAATTTCTACGTAGTTACAAATGAACAAAAAGAGGGGTGACTGAATGAAAACGTACCGTGCCGTGTGTTGATCCTGGTTCTTTCTGACACGTCCGGGTCCTGGTAGGGCCTCTGGATTAAAACGGGTCACGTGGGCGCCTCTCAAATGATCAGTGTCTCAGAGTCCCAATTTAACCTTCCGTTAAAGACTGAGACACAATTAAAACATTATTTTAAAAGAACATATTTTTAAATTCAAAGGAAAGCAGAAGGTGTGAAGTAGCAAAACTCTAATTATGAGGAACAGTGAGCTGCTTCAGTCTGGATTTAACCAGACGTTAAACTGGAACTCTGAGGTACTGGACTTTTTTACACTTTTTTTTTTTTTTTGCACTGTATAAAAAAAAAATCGCTATTGTATTTTAACAAGATGAATATTAAAACATTGTATTTAGATACATTGAATTTTATAACAATGTATTTATACAAATTGAATCTTCAAGCGTTGTTTTTTTTGTACAATTAATGTTAAAACACTATTTTTAAGACACTGTATTAAAATTCAGTGAATATTTTTACTTGATTGGATGTTAAAATATGTGATTGATATGATTCAAATGCAAAAAAAAAATCAGTTACCTTAATTCAGTGTAAAAGAAAACCTTTGGGAATAAAAACAATAGTCTAGTCACTAAGAGAAATCAAGTTTAACATTTGTGAATTTACTGTTGAGATATTTCATGGCAAAGTCACAGCAGAGGTTTATTTGTTTATTTGATAGAGACAGATACAGCAAACATAGATTACCATGGACCTGATGCAGGTATCAGGTGTTTATAGCCATGGCTTGTTCACACCACCCGTCCCTGGGAGGGCTTTTAGACTAAATGCAATGCTAGAGTTTAAGAACAATAAAAGCAACAGGCACTAGTCTTAAGCCTTGGGTAATGGCTGGCTGATGTTACCCGCAATTGCGTCTGATCGAGCGCTCCTTCATTTACAAATGAATGGGGAGTTAAAAACCCCATATTAAAAAATATGAAATGTTTATTTCATGATATTTATGTCATTACCTGCTCTCCTCACCAGTAACATGTAAAGCAGGATGTTTTGTGGTCACTAGATTCTCATCAGAAGCAGCCTTGAGGCTCGATGAACACTCCAAAGTGTATACATCCTCAATAATGACTCTTAACCAGGTTTAGAGGTGAAGGCGTAGAACAGGACCACAACCGATTCCATGGGTTCACAGTGTAAACAGGTGAGGTACTAAAACAGTACCTGCTATCGCCTCTTAAAGCTACAAATGACAAACGCTTTATGATTTGGATATTTGTGTCTTGCACCGTCTCATTGTGTGTCTTATTGTTGTGTCTCAGTTGTGTGTCTGTCCTTTAAAAATACCATAACATTGTTTAATGTCAAATCAGACATTACTTCCCTGTTACAATTATGCTTCCCCAAAATACTTTTACTTGAGTACATTTCTAGACCATTACTTTTTACTTTTCTTTGGGCTATCATTCTGAAGTTATTTACTTTTGTACATTTTTTGGCTACTCTATCACCTTCACCAACAAATACTGAATATATGTGTGTGTATATGTGTGAGTGTGTGTATATGTGTGAGTGTGTGTATATGTGTGTGTGTGTGTATATGTGTGTGTGTATATATATGTGTGAGTGTGTGTGTGGTTTATTTATTTATTGCATTTTAATTTCATAATGCCACTGTATTTGTTGTAAAGATGTTCATTTAGATGTGTTTTTGAGACTGCATAGTCCAGAAAACGCTTTCAATTATCAAAACAGGAAACAATTTTTTTGTTTTTTTCGTCGATTAGACAGAAGTTAATTCATCATTCGACACTGTCAACATAAGGCTTTTCACTTGTAGACTCACAGTTAGAAGAACCAAAACTTTGACTCAAACAAGAGACGAGTAACGACACGGGACAATATGCAGCAGGTACTCGAGTAAGAAAAACTACACCTGGAAGTACAATGTGTTACAAAAAGTAAAGTGATAAGTGAACACTACGCATGTCAGTACGTCCGCTACTATCAGCAGGACCTCAGTATTTTGTAACTTCTGCTACATGTTTGACAATAGTTGGTTGTTCCGTTTCCACGCGCCTGCGTAAATGGGACTGTCCGTGTACCACGCGTACAACGACCCAAGGACTTCTTACCTTTCCAAACTTCTGATGCTGCACGTACAGCTGTCCTTCTTTTACGTGGGCGTCCATTCGGCGGTGACAGTCAAAATAACAATCCAAGAAATGATAACGGGTCGTCCTCTTCCCCTGCGCCCTTCTCACCGTTA
The DNA here is from genome assembly GCA_019453435.1 of Rhinogobius similis. NCBI lineage: Eukaryota > Metazoa > Chordata > Actinopteri > Gobiiformes > Gobiidae > Rhinogobius > Rhinogobius similis. The sequence continues at coordinate 750,748 of CM033640.1, read as the reverse complement.
ACCAACCATCGGACGCCTTTGCTCACGGGCCGCGGAAGAGAAAGTGGAACATGGCGTTAAAAAGTTCACTTCTCGCGCTGCGCAGTAAAGTCTGATCAAGATGAACCCTCTGCTCGTGTCCCGCCGCAGGGCTGGACCGCATCCGTGCACTAAACACTAAACACTAAGCACTAAACGAGCTTCCAGGACTCGCCTTCGCAATAAAAGATGTTTCGTCCAACAAGTGGCGTCTGTGGAAGAATTCGTTGGCAGTTAAAACAATCTAAAGTTTTTAAGTTCATCTAGTGGACGTTCTTGCAGCTGGAGCCTCGGTGTGGCCGCAGCTGGGTCCGGATCAGAAGTGCGGCGCTTTCCGTTGCGTTTCCTCTTCCGTCTTTCTTCGCCTCCAGATGCGGACCTTCTTGTGTAACTTCTCTTTTTGTTTCTGAGCGACAAAACATCGTATTTCATGGAGAATAAGTCACGCACGTCGGATTCACGCACGTTACAGCCAAAATACTTGTGTTTTATATTTGCAGAGTTTGTTGTTTGCTGAACTTAAAGTGATGCCTGCTCTGCAAATGACGCTGCGTGCGTTATTACAGTGAGTGCGGCACCATGCGCCCTCTGCTGGTCCTTTGATGTAACTGCTCTCAATACTACTCAGTATGGTCCATGAAACGAGTTTGTACCTGGTTAAAGATAATGTGATTCAAAATTAAACCAAGGACAGAATATTACATTGTGGTACTTTTTGCATTTATGTCGTTTATCTGTCAAATGTTTTACATGATGTGATTGAAAGTGTACAGGACACACACACATTTTCTAATGAAATTGTAATGAGATGACAATACATTTGTACAGTTAAGGTTAGCAAACCTTTGCTCTGATATTATATGTTTATAACTCAATGTGTGATATGATGATATTTACAAACAGTTTAGTACAAATATATATTTACATAGAATTATGTACGTAAATATATATTACATTAAATATAATACATACAATTATTAACTTACTGCATTCACATTGCATTAAGACTAAATCAGCATTAAAAGAGTTATCAGCAAAAGCCATAGGCTTTGATATGAAATTTGACATCAGAACTGTTTTTTCGTACCCATGAGAACTTAAATAAACTCCATCAGTGAGACCATTTGGGGAAAAAAAGAAAAACATAACATCATTGTCCTTTGAAAAGTTGGTCATCTTTTCTCTTCTTGACCTGTTTCCAAAGATTAAACAACGAAGACTGGCCTGACATAAAGGACATTAGACAAATGGAAAATCAGAATCAGAAAAAGGTTTATTGCTATTGTCAGTGAACAAAATTCACAAACTAGGAACTTTCTTTGGCGTAAGGTGCAACATATGACAATGAATTAAATAGTAGCAACATATATAAGGCGTGCATAAAATTAAGAATAAAATAAAATAAAATGGACTTAGATTATATTCAGAAAATGTACAGTTGACCAGACAGTAGTGCAAATTTGATTTTATTGTTAAAGTGGCAGGTGTTATAAAGTCATGAGTCCAACAGCAGAGGGACAGATCAAATCAAATCCATTTATTTTTATAATGCCCAAAATCACAACAACAGTTGCCTCGATGGGCCACAGGTAAAAGCAGTTCAGATAACTGTCCCAGAATGCCCCTGTCCTTTGACCCTCCTTCATGAGGAAAAACTACAAAAAAACCCAGTGGGAAAAAGTAGAAACCTCGGGGAGAACCACAGTGAAGGAGAGATCCTACTCCCACGGACGGACAGGCTGCAGATGAACTAGGACTGACATCCACTTGGACTGTGGAGCCAGAACCACTCAAGAGGGAGGTGGCTTTAAAGAGTTCCTCCAGGCGGACGAGGAACAGTCCACCAGTGTAGAGAGATCCTCCAGCAGGAGATGAGGAACAGTCCACCAGTGTAGAGAGAGCTCCCCCAGCATTGGAATGGTTCATCTAAAGTAGATGGAGTTGGTCCAGGCAGACGAGGTGTGGCTAATCCAGGGTTGAGGGAGTTCCTCCAGGCGGGTGATGCATAGATCGTCCAGTGTAGAGATCGATCCTCCAGACAGATGGGGGTGGGGGGGTCGTCACTGGAGCAGCCCCCGCAGTGTCTGAAACAGTCTCCACTCCCCGGGGGAAGTGGAGAGAAAGAGAAACATGTGAACAGCAATGAACAGACTACAGTTGAAGTAATATTAATATTGTTAATGGTAAAGTAGGAAGAACCAGAGGACAGTGTTCAAGCTGCCATACTTCCCCCAGCAGAGTTGCTCCAAGGGCAGCATAACTAAAACTGTAGGTTTTTATTTCTGTTCCTAACTGGCCTGACCATAAGCTATTTCAAAGAGGAACGTTTTGAGCCTGGTCTTAAATGTAGAGACTGTGTCGGCCTCTTTTACATGAACAGGAGCTGGTTCCATAACATAGGAGCTTGGTAGCTAAATGCTCGACCTCCTACTGTGCTTTTAGAGACTCTGGACTAACAATAGTCCAGCATTTTGAGAACGAAGAGCTCTGTTTGGATGGTACGCTACTATTGCATCTTTGAGGTAGGATGGGGCCATATTGTTTATAGCTTTATAAGTCAGGAGGAGGATTTTAAATTTGATTCTAAACTCAACAGGAAGCCAGTGAAGAGACTCTAACACTGGTGAAATATGATCTCTTTTTCTAGTACCTGTTAATAATCTTGCTGCTGCATTTTGAACCAGTTGAAAGCTTCTTCTAGAGCTTTTAGGACACGCTGTAAGCAGAGCGTTACAATAGTCTAATCTGGATGTGACAAATGCATGGATGAGTTTTTCGGCATCATCTCTGGGCAGGATTTTTCTAATTTTGGCTGATGTTACGCAGATGAAAGTAGGCTGTTTTACAGGCTTGGTTTATATGAGCTTTGAACGAGAGATCTTGGTCAAATAGGACCCCAAGGTTTCTTACAGTAGAGCTGGGGGCTACAGTGATATTGTCCAGAGAAACTATCTGGTCAGATAAAGAGTCTCGCAGGTGCTTAGGGCCCAGCAGAATGACCTCGGTTTGTTCAGGGTTAAGGAGCAGATAATTAAGAGTCATCCAAGTTTTTATGTCTTTCACGCAGGCACTAAGTCTGTCTACTTGATGGGTCTGATCAGGTTTCATTGATAAATACAGCTGAGTGTCATCTGCATAGCAGTGGAAGTTAATGCCATGCTTTCTGATGATCATACCTAAGGGCAGCATATAAAGTGTGAACAGAACTGGACCAAGTACTGAACCCTGCGGCACACCGTAGGTTACTTTAGAACATGGGGAAGATCTCTGGTTTACATTAACAAACTGGTACCTATCAGCTCTTGTGGCGGGAGGTTATGGTCCGGATGGAGGTTCAGGTCCGGATGGACCGTAGCCTCCTGCCCGAGGGGAGGGGCTCAAATAGTCCATGTCCAGGTGAGAAGGGTCAGCTGTGATCCGACCTGCTCGTCCCAGAGTCCTGGAGACAGGACCAAAGGACAATCTGACTTAATTTGAAATTGGACATATTTAATGGACACTGGACTTAATGGGACCAAGATATAGGACATGATGTGCCTTTTTGTCATGTGTTCTTTTGCACTCTGGTCACATTCTATCCATGCCTGGGTAGAATGCTGCAGTTGGGGCTAGAATGGCAGGGCACTCATGACCTCACACACACACACACACACACACACACACACACACACACACACACACACACACACACACACACACACACACACACACACACACACACACACACACACACACACACACACACACACACACACACTCACTCACACACACACACACACACACACACACACACACACACACACACACACACACACACACACACACACACACACACACACACATCAGCATTCATCTCTGACACAGTGACGCTGCTTTTACACTGGCTCCATAGAGCAGCGAGAGCACAGGGGGCACATGGAGCTCAGGGAGCAGGGGCCATAACACAGGCGGGAGTGTCCCATCTGTGTGTGTATGTGTGTGAGTGTGTGTGTTTGTGTGTGTGTGTGTGTGTGTGTGAGTGTGTGTGTGTGTGTGTGTGTGTGTGTGTGTGTGTGTGTGTTTTTGTGTGTGAGCGTATGTGTGTGAGTGTGTGTTTGTGTGTGTGTGTTTGTGTGTGTGTTTGTGTGTGTGAGAGCGTATGTGTGTGTGTTTGTGTGTGTGTGTGAGCGTGTATGTGTGTGTGAGCGTGTGTGAGCATGTGTGTGTGTGTGAGCGTGTGTGTGAGCGTGTGTGTGTGTGTGTCTGTGTGTGTGTGAGAGCCTGTGTGTGTGTCTGTGAGTGTGTGTGAGAGCATGTGTGTGTGTCTGTGAGTGTATGTGAGAGCATGTGTGTGTGTTTGTGTGTGTGAGAGCGTATGTGTGTATATGCGTGTGTGTGAGCCTGTGTTTGTGTGTGTGTGAGAGAGTGAGTGTGTGCCTGTGTGTGTATGTGTCTGTGTGAAAGCGTGTGTGTATGTGTGTGTATGTGTGTGCGTGTGTGTGTGTATGCATGTGTGTGCGTGCGTGTGAGTGTGTGTGTGTGTGCGTGCGTGCGTGCGTGTGTGTGTGTGTGTGTGTGTGTGTGTGTGTGTGTGTGTGTGTGTGTGGGCGGTTGGCCTCTTCCTCTGGAATCTACTGTTCCTGTAGTCAAATGTCTTCCTCTATCAGCCGCTGTGTCATCTCTTTCCATTGTTCCAACAGCTTTTTATGTGTTTTTCATAGAGTCGTTTTCAATTGTTGCTTTCTCACCATGTTTGTAAGGGGGAATTTTCCATCTTTCCATTTTCCATTCACACATGAGGAGGAATCAAACAGGGAAATAGCATTTTTTTTAAACATAAAAATACACTACAACGATGATGGCAGCATTCAAATAAAAATACACAAGAAACCCATACACACTGATACTTACAGTAACTGTAAGTAGTCAGGACACTGTACAATCACAGATGTGAAGGACAGAGAGGACCAGGTGGCACACATCCACAATTCATTCACAAAATGTCAGTATCCAAAATTGGCACTAGATAAAGCAAAACAGCAGACACAAAACTGGGGGGAAAAACTGTTCAAAGGAGAAGAGAGAACACACACACAACACTAACAAACCTATAATAGTCACTTTACCATACATTGGTAATTGTTTATTAAAATATTCTAATTTGTAGATACAGACAATTCTATGTTATTTATTGTGTGAAAAGTGAATCCCTCAAAATACTTTAAATACTGATGCTAAAAATAGATATTAAACAGGAACAGCTGTATGAATTTGAACAAAACAGTTAACTTTTCCACCTACGTGAGTTACAATGACTTAAATTAATACAAAAATTCAGAATTCTAACTTCCTTAAAGATGCACTATATAACTTTTCTGGTAGAGCTTTTGCCACCTGCTTGTCTCTATAGAGATGTTAATACTTTGTCAGAATATTCCACAGTATAGTGAAAAAAAAAGACAAACACGTTCAAGTTAAAATGTATACAGTGAGACTGACTGATTTCCATACTTTTGATATAAATAAATAAAAAATACGTTGAAACAAGTTAGCTGAACATAGAAAAACTAAAGTTAGAAAAAGTCTGCATATATACAGAAAACTTATATAATATCCACAGTACTCTGCTTCACGGTATCTTCACAGAACATCAATATCCTCTACTTCATCACGGTCTTGGCTCACAGTCGTCTCCCGGCTTTCACTGCGGTCGGGCCACCAGCTGCTGCTGCTGAGCAGGGTGAGAGCGGGACGCAAGGCCTTGGTGGGAGGCGCTCCTAGGGCTGAGGAGGAGGAGGGAGGCAGAGGAGCAACAGTGGCCCTCACCTTACAGTTGGCTCCAGGCTGACGGCCCTGAGGAGACAGACAGGAACACTCCAGGAGAACTTTAAAAGCATTCTATGGATTGTTATTGGCCTTAAAACTTGCTCTTGTACATTTGCATTGGCAGGTTTTATAACTTAAAATAATGCATGTACTGAAAGCCCCAGATGACTTTCTCTCAGTCGGGCATTACCGTAGGGAAAATGAACAAAAGCTAGCTTGTCACTACAAGCTAATTGTAGTGATGCACAAAATAAAGCAAGACTTCAAAGCCTGATTCAAGCTAAAGTGGGCGTGTCTAATGAAACTTGAATGAAACTGTGTGTCACTAACAAGGAAGTCACATGAAACACCGTGTATGTGAGCATAAAACCATTTATAAATATTCTTGTCATTTTCATAATCGACAAAAGTTAATTGACACTGGTTGGCTAGCTTTAAAATAAACTTTTTTTTGTACTCTCTGTTGTACATTAAAATTCCCAGTACTTGGCAGTATTTCGAGGCTTCATTTTGGTGATGCTTTGGGCTGTGACTGGCTGTGAGGCTTCATTGGTTCATGAGGCTTCACTTTCCCCATCACTAGCTAATCGTGAGGCTCAGAGGAAGAGCAAAGAAGACCAGCTGGTAAACAGGATTCATAAAACAATCAATGAAGTTAAATACAACTACAGCTGTGTTCTTGATGATTGAACAAAGTCAGAACAGGATTGAAAGAGAGAAAAAGTTCATTCTGCATATTATTTGTCCTTAAAAAAAAAAGAATAAAGTTAAATACTGCTTCAATCCAAGACCCCAACCACTGGGGGGTGGAGTAGCCAAAATATGTGCTCAAGTATATGTACAAGAAGTGGTCCAAGAAATAGTAAGTCATTTCTCTTGTGGATCAATACATTTTGAAAAATAGTCCCGATAATGTGGCCCCTGTCCCTGGTTGCTACTCTAAAAAATACCAGGAACGGAAAATGTTTATATTGTGAAAAAACCCCTATAGTCAATCTTTAAGAGTGTGGTAAACACTCAGCAGAATCTGAAAACAGCCTATAATAGTGACTCCATGGGTGTGACAGCTGTAAAGACAACAGCATGAGCTCAGATACATAAAGGACTATTGAACTCAGTATTTGCATAATGTTATCAGCAGCAGTATGAGTCACATCTACAGCCATTCACTGAGACACTGAGACCATTCACACAAACAGCTGGTTGGATAGAGGTTGACACACACTAGAAATTATTAATTATTTTGTTAAAAATGTAACAAATTGTATCCCAACATACCAACATATATATATATATATATATATATATATATATATATATATATATATATATATATATATATATATATACACATATATATACATATATATATATATATATATATATATATATATATATATATATATATATATATATGTTATGTTATATATATGTTATATTATCATATATATATATATATATATATAAGCCAGAAGCCAGGGAGCTTCAGGGTTCCACGCAGTATCTAGCTGTTCCTAGCACTGAGCTTTTCTGGACTGAGATGTTGGATGTTACTCCTGAGATCTGCTGTAGCCACTCACTGCCCCAAGTGCTTCGATCACCATGGGCACCACTTTGGCCTTCATCTTCCAGGCCTTCTCCAGCTCTTCTCTAGTCTCTTTCTCCTGATGTTTCCATCATTTGGTGATGCCACGTCGACCACAACGACCTTCCTTTGCATTTTATCCACCACCACGATGTCTGGTTGGTTTGCCATTCCCACAGGATCTTCGCTCAGTCATTCTCTACCACCATTGGAGGTGTTTCCCATTTTGACCTTGGGGTTTCCAGTCCACTCCATACTGCACAGTTGTTTCTGTACACTATGCCATCCACTTGGTTATGACGTTCCCTGCAGCACCTTACAACCTACAGCTCCGTGCTGGACTGTCTCAGGAGCTACACCTTGAGTCTGGTGTGGTAGATCTGGGCCTCTATTGCTCTGGTGCTCAGGGCCTGCTCCTGTGTAGCCATGATGAGTGCCTCTGTGCTGTCTGCTGATTGGTGGCGAACAAGCGAATATGGCAAACAGGCGTCAAAGCATGAACATGTGTGAACAACTGAGGGTCAACAAAACATTGGACAACCCATTAATTTATTTTATGGCATTGTTTCCCTTTCTGTCCACGCACGCTCACAGGACTAGTGCACTGTATACGGCACGTGCTTAGGGCTTCCGTTCCATGTGTGACTCGTGGCTTGAGCTGAAAACAAATCTGGGACTTAAAAGAAAAGAACCTACCTCTCCAAACTTCATCCACTGCTGGGTTTTACAAAGCGCAATGGGCAGCCTCTCCATTTGGGCATGAGGGCAAAGAAGGCCTACTAGGCTTTTTACTTCTACTACTGCTACTATGTAGCAATGCTGCAAGTGCTGCCTGGCACAAGCCCTGCAAAGAGAGGCAACTCATTGAGCGCCTGCTGCTGTCTGTTCATCCACAACATGTCTATGCGCATGATGCTCACGTAATATCCATGATATCTATGTCATGCCACTACCTCCATCCACATTGCCTTGGCTCAGTTCTGTGCACAGAACCTTTAGAGGGCCATGGCTCTAAGCTCCAAAAGGGAGATCATTTTGCCCAATATATGTTGGAAAATCCCAGTCGAGAAGTAAAGACCATTCAACTATATTTAGTGATAATCTATAAAAAACTTGCCCGTTGGTGACGGAATGTAACAAACCTGTGTTTGATTTGACATATGTAGTGTAGCTTATTTGCTCATATTTGGGAGGAAGTTGAATTAGCTGATGCACAATTGTGAGGGGGACAGCTATTTACACAAATAGTAAGCTTTATTGAGCAGTAATGCGATGACGTTTATATTTTAAGCAAAAGAAGAAAAGAAGTAAGCATCAGATGTAGTCTAAAACAGATAATATCCTCCCAATCCAGAAACAAGGTTTACAGACGAGTCTAATGAATCCTTAACAAAGTCCAGCAGCCACACAATTCCTTCAATTGTCTTCGCATTACAATGTAAACAGCAGACAAATGTCAGACAGATATATGCCCTATTGTCTGCGCTATCTCTTATTATATCGCTTCACGGTGAAGAGCAGTGCGTAATTGCGCACAGATTATCTCCAAAATGCTCCATACAATACATGAGTTTACTCCCCAACAACATAAATGTTCTTTATAAGTCCCATAGTAAGAGCACAAAATCACCAAAAGAGACCCAGACAGACCAAGGATGCTTAAATGTGGAGCCCAGATTTGGTTCTCTCAGAGCGGATCAGATATGCGGAAACTCCTTTTAAAGTAAATCCACGGAAAGCTCTCAAGTCAAACTCATCTTGCACTGGTTTCACATTGATTTGCAGTATATACTAATGCAATTCTTAACACATGCTTTATAATAGGTAAACTTACCTGTGGGCCACGGTTTCCTTGTAAAGTCAGACCAGAGGAGCAGAGAAGCGACAGCCACGCATTGATTTAACTTGTCTCCTTTTTATGTGCTTTCAGGTGTGATTTGATATTGCCCACACCTGTTACTTGCCCCAGGTGGGTTTAAACATGCATCACATGCTTAAACAAAGCATTTGAAAGGGTGCCTGTTACGGGCCACGCCCCTTGCCTTATATGTTACCTGTCAATTACCTATCAATGAATTGCATGGCGAGGGGTTCCGGATCCTTTGGCCCAACATGTAGAGGATCGGATTGGAACAATGTCCTCACACTCAGCCAACCGAAGGAGTCACCTGATGCGCCCTGCCCAATAAAAGGGCCTGTCTTCTGCCTTCTCGGGGCAGCTGAACATTCACTGTTCTGTTTGCCACTTTGACGTGTCTCTTTAAGTAGTTTTTTTCGTTGGCCTTTTGGTTTAACAAAGTCTCTTTTCTTTTGCCAAATATTACTTTTTATTTTCTGTAAATTATTATTTGTGGACACCTTTTGTTACCATTTTTCCTTATTTGTGTCAATTAATAAATTACAGTTTTAGTTACCATTTAAAATTTTGTTTCATGTTACTTCCTTTACTTTCCTAGGTGGGCTGGTCGTAACAATGCCAATAATTTTGTCTGGCCCATTTTAGGAGTTTTGTGTGAAATTATGTCAAATGTGTTTTTTCCCCTGTTTTTTTGGGTTATTCCAATGCAAACAAAGGAAATAACGTGTATAGCAAAACATGTCACATTTCAATCCTTTTCAGGGAGAAGTACTTCAGGTGTGCCAATACTTTCAGCCATGACTGTTAGTAGGTACGTGTCATTAAACACATACAGAGAGAATTCCTCTCTAAACCGGAATGGGGGTTTAAGATTCAATTCAGCTAAGATTTATGACAGCCTCCTAACACCCTGGTCCAAGTCAATAGACTAGTTAAATGGTAATCGGGTACTCAGCAATGATGAGGAAGCAACAGCCAGCTATCAATAGGACAATAGAACAAAGGCTATCACCACAGATTAGCCCCAGGTGACACTAGCCTGGGCAAACTATTAACCCATTATCAGTGACTGTCAGTAGCTTATAAACCAGAGTTCTCTAAACAGCTCACTGATTGACAGTGACTTCTGAATAGAAGTCGAAAAGACTTGATCTTTAAACAGCGTCCGGATGACAACCCCTGTAACCTTTTCTACGAAACATACAGAAGTGAAGGCTTTTTATCAAAGACAGGAGAAGTGTTGCCTCATAATTTTGTGCACAGCTGGCGGTGTGAGTTCAGCGGGGCATACTGTACATGGACAGAGGCTGACACCTCACTTCTCTGCTCTATGCTAACAACCATTGGCTTTCTCATTGCTCAGAGTCGAGTTCATTCAGTCATGGGCTTTGCCTTGGAGGAGCGACCAAGAGGATCCTCTTAGCCAAGGCATGGGCAACCTTGTCAATTTGCACACTTACAGTTCACCTCCTCCTTCTCCTCCAACTACTACGACTGCTACTACTACTGCTACTGCTGCTGCTACTAGTACGACAACTATTACAACGTGAAGTATCAAATTATTTTGTGATAATTTTCCAATTTTTTTCCGTATCACCTAATAATGTGATAATATCACTTTATATACTTTGTGATAGTATCTGGTTAAAACCTGATGTTGGCAAAAAAAAAAAAAAAAAAAAAACTAAACAAAATTTTAACTCAATTAGATTTTGAATTTTTTTTTTTTTTTTTAATAACTTTATTTATTGTTTTTGCAGATTTTTAGGCACCATTCAACAGAAGTGATGTACAATTCAACATTCCAAACAGAGTATATCTGTTCCTGTGTATAATCAACTTGTTAATAAGGGGAACAAATTAAATAAAAATACTAAAAACAGAAAAAAGCTAAACCCAAACACTGAACATACACACAGACTTATCTATAGAAAAAGAAAATTACAAAAGACTATCATTTAGACAGGTGGAAAAAGGTTGACCATTTCTCACAAAGACAATTAAGCAACGCAGATTAACCCCTTATTGCATTAAGTTTAGTTAGTTGTTTTAAACACACATTGCATGCTTCCACCTCAATAAAATTAATCTACGCGCAAGCAGACAGGTGAATAGTAAAACCCTACATTCTGATTGTTTTTTTTTATTACTTTTGGATCTATTATCCCCAGTATTGCTATAAGAGGATTCAAATCAACAGGTTTGTGTAAAACTTTAGACAATGTCAGAAAAATATTGGACCAGAAATTCGACAACTCAGAGCAGCCCCAAAACATATGTGCCAGAGAGGCTGGGGCTTGTTTACACCGTATACACAAAGGGTCTACATCGGGGAACACCTTGCTTAGTTTAAGTCTAGACCAGTGGAGTCTGTGTATTATCTTAAACTGTATTAAACCTTGCCTGGCACAAACTGAAGCAGAGTGTTTGCACGCAAGCGCCTGATCCCATTGTTCTGTTGTTATTTCAATGTCAAGATCCTCCTCCCAAGCTTGCTTTAAATATTGTAAGGTGTTAAGGCCACTAAGTTGGGACAGTTTATTGCACAGGGTTGTTATGCCTCCCCTAGCTGCTGGGTTATTTAAAAAAAATAATGAATCAGTGGTTGTTTGTGCTGGGATCCTTGGATAATTTGCATTGTTATGTTTAACAAAATCTCGGACCTGCAAATACTCGAAAAAGTGAGAATTTGGCAGATTATATTTTTCTTTAAGTAATTCAAAGGAAGGAAATAGCCCATCGATAAAGAAGTCCATAAAATTACATAGACCTAGTCTATACCAATCAGTAAAATTATCATTACCCCAGGAGGGTGCAAATAGGTGGTTTTTTACAATGGGTCCAAGTAGTGGATTAGAATGTAATCCAAAATGTCGCATGATTTGTTTCCATATTTGAAGTGAGTGAGATACAACAAAATCATTTATATGTCTGTGCGGTATTGAGGTAGTATCCGCGAAAACCAACGCTCTAAGTGAGGATGGATCACAACAATTTTGTTACATCTCCATCCAGCCAGGAAACTTCTTTTGGATCCAATACGATAGATTCCTTAGGTTACAGGCCCAATAATAAAATAGAAAATTTGGCAAACCCATTCCTCCTAATGATTTTGGCCTCTGTAAGAATTCTTTCCTGATTCTAGCCCTTTTTTTATTCCAAACAAAATCCAGAATTATCTTATCTAATTTCTTAAAAAAGGATTTACTCAGATAGAGTGGAATACACTGAAATAGAAAGAGAAATTTAGGTAGTATAGTCATTTTAATAGTGTTTACTCGACCTGCTAACGAAAGCGGCAGATAAGACCATCTTTCACAGTCCACAATGGTTTGCTCTACCATTTTTGTAAAATTTTTATTACAGAGTTCTTTAACTGACGAGGTTATAGTAACCCCCAAATATTTAAACTGGTCCAATATTTTGAAAGGTAAGTGATAACAACGTATCTCATTTGGTCTCTGATTAATTGGGAATATAATGCTTTTGTCAATATTTAACTTATAACCTGATATTGAACTGAAGTCTTCCAGTTTTTCCATAATTGCTGGAACAGATGTCATAGGATTTGCAATATATAATAAGAGATCATCCACATAAAGTGAGACTTTATGTTCGCAGTTTCCTCTCATGATACCGCTATAATTCTGCAGAATACGAAGTGAGATTGCAAGTGGCTCAATCGCTATCGCAAAAAGCAATGGAGACAATGGACAACCCTGTCTTGTGGATCTGGAAAGAGGGAAGTATTTTGACCTATGATTATTGGTTTGAACTGAAGCAACAGGAGAGGCATACAGCAACTTGAGCCAGGAAATAAAGTGATCACCAAATCCAAACTTCGACAGAGTGGAGAAGAGAAAGAACCACTCCACCCTGTCAAAGGCCTTCTCCGCATCCAGAGAAATTAACAATTCTGGTTGAGACTTTGTGGTGCATGTGAAAATAATATTAAAAAGGCGCCTTAGGTTGTGAGACAGCTGTCTGTTTTTTATGAACCCATTTTGGTCTTCATGAATAATTGTTGGTAGAACAGTTTCTAATCTGATACTTAGTATTTTTGCTAAAATTTTTACATCTACATTTAAAAGACTTATCGGTCTATATGCTGACAAGCTCTTGGGGTCCTTCTCTTTTTTATGAATTAAAAATATTGTCGCTTGGTAAAATGTTGTAGGGAGTTTACCATATCTAATTGATTCGTTATAAACTTGTAACAACACAGGTGCCAAAATTCAGTTGTGTAACCATCAGGACCTGGTGCTTTGGAGCCCTGTAGAGATTTAATAGCCTGTTTGACCTCTTCCAAATTGATTGGATTATCCAATTCCTCTCTATCTTTCTGACTAACTAAGGGGATAGGCAAATTTTTGAAAAAAGTGTTTATAAGATTTAAATCTTCTGCAACTTCAGATGTATAACGATCTTCATAAAATTATTTAAATTCCCTGTTTATTTCTTGCTGATCAGACGTTACTGAGCCGGATTTTGTAACAATTTCAGAAATTTGATTTCTTTCTTCTATTACTTTAATCTGGTGAGCTAAGAGTTTACCAGGTTTTTCCCCATGTTCAAAAAATCTATGCTTAGTTCGTTTGATCAATTTAACTGTTTCAGCAGTCGACATTAAATTAAATTCTGTTTGCAAAGAGATGCGTTTAGCTAAAACTTCAGGGTTTTGATTTTCTGCGTATTGATGATCTAAAGCTAATATCTGTTGGGTAATTGATTCTCTCAACTGTTTTTCCTTTTTGCGTCTGTATGCACTGTGTGAGATTATTTGACCACGTACAAAAACTTTCATTGCTTCCCAAAGATTCTCTCTGGAGATGTCAGGGGAATCATTCATCTCAAAGTAAAATAATATCTGGGATTTGATAAACTCCTTGGATACACCGTCTGCAAGAAGTCGGTTATCCAGCCTCCAAGTCTTTGAGTAATATTGTTTAGGAAACCCAAAATGTAGTGTTAACGGTCCATGATCTGATAATACAATGGCTTCGTATTGAACCCTTTTAATCATTTGTAAAAGCCTGGAATCTACAAAAAACATATCAATCCTGGAATAAGAGTTGTGACGCTGAGAGAAGAATGAATATTCACGTCTGGTAGGGTTGACATGTCTCCAAGGATCGACCAGATTGGCAGCTTTCAAAAATTGCTTTACCAATTTAGCAGATCTAGTTAGAGATTGTTGACTGTTGGATGATCTATCAAGTAAGGGATCTAACACGAAATTAAAGTCTCCGCCCATTATCAGACTATGACTGTGTATATTAGGAATTGATGATATTATTGACCGTATAAAATTTTCATCATCATGGTTAGGTGCATATACATTTACTAGTGTGACTGGCATATTACAGAGTTCTCCAGTAACAATGACAAATCTCCCTTGTGGATCCAAAATTGAGTTGGACAATGTAAATGCTCAAATATTCTTTTTGATCAAAATAGCAACTCCCCTAGATTTTGAATTAAAGCTTGAATGGAATATATATTCAATCCAAGTTCTACGCAAACAAATATGGTCACGGTTCTTAAGATGAGTTTCCTGAAGGAACATAATATCTGAACCAAGGATATTAATATGGGACAGAATCTTATTACGTTTAAGTGTACCATTCAGGCCTTTACAATTCCAGGACAGAAACTTGACCAGCGTTTCCTTATCTGTCATAATACTAAATCAGTAAAGAAGGGAGAAATGGTCCACTGATTACACATCATCAAGTATGCAACAACATAATTCCACCAAAGTAAAGTCTGTGTGACAAACACTGGAACAAAAACAATAGCAAAAACAACCCCCATCCCCCCCTGACACCCCCCCCAAACGAGTGCTAGGGAAAAGGTATCTGACCATAACCAAGTCATGTTGCCTAGAGCAACCTGGCAAAAAAGCGAAAATCTCGCTACTCTGTAGCTCCTATATAAAAAAATAAAATCTAGCATTTGAGTTATAATTACCTTATAATACATGCCCAAACAGTTTTAAATTATTTTGTGTGAGAGAGAAGATAAAACAAAAAAAAAAACAAACAAACCCAAGCTCTCCCATTATCTTACTCCTTAAATAAACTTGAATATTTACGTTTCATACCGCCATTTCAAATCCTCCTCTTCATATCTGCGACTCAGGAGTTCGCTCAGTCCCCTTTTGAAAGATTTTGGCTGTAGAAGGTCTCCGCAGCTTGAGGTGAGTCGCATGTATGCCTCGTACCGTCCACTGTGATGGCTAGCTTCGCGGGGAAAAACAGGCTGTATGTCACTCCCGCGTCGCGGAACTTTTTCTTTATGTTATTGAATGCAGCTCGCATCCTCCCCACTTCAGGGCTCACGTCGGGGAAAATATGCACTTGACGTCCGTTGTACATAAGTCTCCCTTTAGCCTTGGCGAGATCCAATATATTCTGTTTATCCATGCAATAGTAGAAGCAAGCCACTATCGTGCGCGGTCTTTCTCCAGGTGGTGGTTTGGGGCCGAGGCTTCTGTGCGCTCTATCAATCACCACCGGAGAGCAAAAATTATCCTGCCCCAGCACCTCACGAAGGAAAGTAAGAATAAAAGACCGAATATCTCCGTTCTCGGAGTCCTCAGCTACTCCCATGAATCTCAAATTGCGTCTCCGGCTCCTATTTTCGAGATCAAGGCACTTTTCTTGGAGGTTTTTGCATTTCTTTATCAGTGTTTGTTGATTATTCTCTAGTACAGTCACTCTGTCCATGGTGGCACTCAGCGTTTCGCCTATTTCTTCAGACTGCCGCTCGGTCTCCGCTTGTTTAGTGCGGAGCACTGCTAGCTCACCTGTTAGCTCCTCTCGCAGGGCTTTGATGTCTGCTTTAGTGTCACTGCGCAGTGTCGCGATCTCCCCCTTGAGCGCCAGGGTCTGAGTTTCCATATCAGTCCTTATTTGGTCCCGCTGGGTTTGGAGTTCCCGGCGAAGGGTTTGCAAAGTGAGTGTAGTGATCTGAGCGGTAACCTCACGCTCAGATCCCTGGGAGGTCTCATCCACGCCGTCCGCCATCTTAGCTTTGCCCAAGGTGTAGGATGCTATCAGCGTCTGATTCTTGATTTGTTGCTTTCCTCTTTTACGAGAGCTACGCCTCATGTCCCTCTGAACATTCGGGATCTTAATACTCATGCTGCCGTTTCTCAGTTGGACGTATTAATTATCAAATGTGAGGTTTATTTCAAATTTGATGCGGAGCGCCGTCAGGAACTGCTTACCCCATCGCCATGTCTCCGGAACTCCCAGATTTTGAAAATTTTAACACCACTGGCAGTACTGCACTTCTGTACCATCACTGATTCGACTTTTTATTTAGGCATATACATGTATTAAGAATCTGGACAACCATTCCACCGAGTATATTAAAAATAAGAGGGAAAAAGAAGGTAATTTTGTTTTGACAGATGAAGAATGGGAGAATGTATGTACATCACAATGGAGGACCACAAAATCACGTTTGGAGGGAATTCTGTTGAAAAAAATGTATCATGTTTTTTCATAACACTTTTTGCTGGAGAAACTGTGGTTGCCAGGAGCCTCACCATTACCATGTGTTTTGGAACTGTTCTGCTGCTCAGAAATATTAGACTTTAGTCTTTGACATCGCCATCCCACTAGATTTCAGAACAATGTATTTGTTCCTCAAAACACCTGCCATGAACACAATAAATACCTATGGTGTGTACTTTTGTGGCGGGTAAAATGATCTTCACCAAAAAAATGGATTACTCAAACTACAAACTACATCCACAATCAAGGATTGGACTGACATTGTGACTGGCATAGAAAAAATGGGAAAAAAATAAATAAAATTCAAGCTAAATTGGAAAAACATAAAAATTTGAAAGATTTGGGACCAAAAGGAACCTGATTTATGGACATTAAATGTATTAAACGTTTAGGATGCCTTTTGGGTTCTTGTTTTGTTCCGTGTTTTATGTTTTAAAAGCAGAATCAATGTTATTTCACTACAAAAGCTCATAACAAATTACTTACACGATGCTTGTCACTGGTTGGAGCAAAAATGATAATAATAGATCAAATGCAATTATATGCAAAGGTCTAGTAAATGCAACAGATGAAAGAAGTGACTCACCTGTCTGGGTTGTCTGCTGCCCATGCGCTTGCTGCCCTCTTGTGGCTGGCTGTGGTTCTTCAGTGCAGCCCTGTGGAGACATGCATTTTGAGTACACACAAGGCGGTCGTGGTTCTATACCAGTCTAATTTGGCGACTTGGTCAGATATTTTTGTCGACTAATGAAAAGACTTTTGACTACAAAATTATCATATATATTGTTTTCAATTAAACATTTACTTTGGTCAACTAAAATTTACAGAGCAGTATACGTAGTCAGTGTAATCAAAGCAAGGCAGGCGTACAATTCGTACAAAGCACAATTTGTACATAAGGCAATTCAAAGCACTTTACATAACAAAATAAAATTTCATTAAAATTACAGAACACCTTAAAAATCATTATAAAAAATACTTTAAAAGAGAATAGTGCGGGGGTGAAATGATGAAAACACCCCAAAAGACAACCTCTGGGTTACTATTGTATCTCTAAAAACTGCACACACACCTCCACCCTTTTTGTTTTCTCATGTTTCAGATTCAAAGTTGAAGTTGGGTGGAATCTCTTCTATGAGAACTACATCCCCTGTGTTTTTGTCAAGCCACGTTTCAGTTAAAAATATAAAATCAAGATTGTCAGAAGATATATGCTATCTATTTGTTTTGCTTCTTGTCTCGTTTTCTTGTCTCGTAATACTTTTATTCTCTTTTTTTATTCACTGCTTGCTGGACTCCTAAAAATTGGAAATGGATCTAATTTCCTGGTCTCTGAGCACGATTGACACAGTATTTTCCCAAAAGAAGGGTGCACCGGGAGAATTCACTTGCCCTGACGGAACTTTTGCGGCAGCTACACGCAGGACGCCTGGAACAACTGGCAAGTTCTGTGTCTGGAAGTTCTGTCCTTGGAAGACGTTGAGGACTTAATTATTTTTGGAATCATTATAGTGGGGTTCGTGCTAATTGGACAGGGTACTGCCTTAAACTCTTGCAAAATTTCTAACACAGCTGCCTTTAAAGCAACCCAGCCGCTGTCTGTGAAATTAAACAGCACTTCTTGAATAAGAGCAGCTGGAGGGATTAAAACAGAGAGAGGCAAACACCGGAGAGCTGGTCCAACATCTCAGCACGGACGGTGGACGTGCAAGAACATGTGGACAACATCGAGGGTCACACCAGTGAACTTCTACACAGTAGAGCTGATGTGAAGGGGTTACAACAAAGAGACGCACAGATTGAGGAGCTGATTAAACATCTCAGCCCGGTCTGAAGACGTGCAGAAACAAGTGGACAACATCGAGAGGTGACCAGCGAGCTGCTACGGGGTATTACAGCTCTGACCACAAGAATGAGGGATTATCAAGGCTACTACATGAAAAGACTCGTAAGTGACGCTGAGAATCAGAACTGATTGATTACGATGAATCAATTTTCTCTCCCTCCCGACTAGAAGTCTTGCCAGCAGCTGTCCTTATCTTAGCCTTGCTCCCGGCCCCCAAGGACAAGGCCACGGAACTCATGAACATCAGTAACACTTTCGCCAAAACATCTTATACACCTTCCTATCCCAACCCCAGCAACTGTAGTTTCAACGGTTTGTAAAGAGCTTTGAGTGCCTCTTAGGTGGAAAAGCGCTCTATAAATAAAAATCATCATCATCATAAGGATCTGACATTTATCACACCAAGTTTTAGATCAGTTTTAGTGGGACTGGACGTTATCTTTATTGTTATCAAAGATAACACTCAGGTTTTTTACTTGTGCTGATGGAGTAAAAGTCTGTGCTTGTAAAAGTAAAAGTTTCCCTCTCTGGGCCTCAGGACTGATGACTAAAACCTCAGTTTTGTCCTGATTAAACTGGGGAAAGTTTCCTGCCATCCAGGATTTGGTGGTGTCATCAGGGGCCAGTGTTTCAAACAAAATCCTACAGGAGGATACATCTGACCCAAAATCGGAAACTACACTGCTTGTCCAGAAAAAAAAGTCAACACAGAAAATAAAAGTCACACGCTCTAATATTTGGCTGGAGTGCATTAAGCTTTGATTACAGCATACATTCACTGTGCCATTGTTTAAGCTCCGGCAATGTCAGAAGATTCATTTCCAACCAGTGTTCCATTCATTTTTCACCAAGATGTATTGATAATGGAACCTTCTCCAGTACATCCCAAAGATTCTAAATAAGGTTAAGATTTGGACTCTGTGGAGGTCAATGCATCTGTAAAAAGTATGTCTCATGCTTCCTGAGATGTGAGCCCCATTAATCCTGGCACTGTATTAGTCAGATATTGTGTTACATCATGCAGCTTTTATCTTGTTCATGTAATTTATCATATGAGACACAATACTTTGTAAATGTGTAGTCCTCGTCTTGGAATCAGGGAAGAAGAAATCCATTGATGAAATTACCTGGTCATTCAGGATGTTCAGGTTCAGCTGATCTCATTCTTTGGGCACATAGTGTTGCTGAACCTAGACCTGACCAACTGCAGCTCCTCAGATGATAACACTGCCCCTACAGTTTGTACATAAAGCACTAGGTATGATGGGTGCATCGCTTCACCTGCCTCTCCGTCCACAGTTCTTGAAAACAATGGTTTCTCATTATCCTTCCAGTTTTTAATAATGCAGTTCTTGAGCCAATTTTACTAGTTTGTGCTTTTTAGATGTTTTCTCTGTTTGAAGCCAATGGTTTGACACTTCTGAAACATCTTTTAAAGAAATGAGAAGCTACTCACTGCAACATTGGGTTTAAGTACCGTGTTGCAGCTGAAAGACGATCCCCGACGCAGCAATTATCCAATAGGAGGCCCATACAGATTTGCTTATTGGCATTCAGGTGCTCAAATGTGTATAGTTATCCAAGAATGCTAATGTTAGCTGTGGGCTAAATGTAACTGCAACACTAGCACTACTTGCTCAATTTTAACATCTACAGAACAATCCGTTTGCTTTTCTGAGGTAACACTATGTCAGGACTTAAATTAGAGTGATTTGTGTTTCCTATTGAATCAATGGGAAGTTTCTTCCAAGACGGACCACGCCCCCTAACGTTGTTGACTGTATTTACAGAGTTTGCCTTGTAGTACTTGTATGTATATCTGGATTGTTGTTACAGTGGTGTACAATCTGGAGTATTTGTTGTAGTACTTGTATGGGTATCTGGACTGGGACAGCAGGCCTTGGTTCCTCAGGTGAAGGTACAAGTTACTGCAGAGGAGCAGAGGGTTGAACACAAACTCCTCCTCCAGCTGCTCCAGACTCACCTGGTGAGAACACAGCAACATTTACAACTCAGCTCATAGAATGTACAAGATTAAAGATATATTGCATAAAAACGTGAAGAAAAGAACTCGCTTGTTTTAATTTTTAACTGTTTGTTTCCAAAGATATTCCTCACTTGGCAGAAAACAAAGTGAGGGTCTGATGCACTCTGATTGCAAAAAAGAAAAAAAAAAAAAATTCATTATAAAAGGGACAACCAACAAGTTTTGACCAAATAGGTCATTCAGGGTCTTCATCAGGGTCCGCAGTGTGTGAACCCAACACCAGGTGTTTTAAATGATGAAGGAGGTCACATGATGGGTCACATGACTCGACAAGACGATAATAATAAAAACAATAATCAATAACATTACCTATGTGAAGAAACAACAAATGGTAACATTATTGTCTGTTTATTGCTTAAGTCCAGAGAAGTCAAAAGACGTGACTAGGTGTACATGAAACTGACATGAGAAAACCTTAATAATGGACGTTACCATAAAATATGCAAGTGTACTTCAAAATGTTAAAATACCCCCATGTCTGAACAGCTCCCATGTTTTGAGTCCCGTCTTAAGTCCCACTTTTATTCTCTGGTTTTTAACAGCGCCTGAGTTGTGTGGTTCTTTGTTGTGTTTTATTAATTTTTTTTTATTTCATTTTTATTGTTCTTAATTTAATTGCTAATAAGTTTAATGTTTTTAAATATTCTATAGTATTTGTTATTTACAGTATGTCTGCTAAACTGAGCAATATTTGTGTGATTATTATTTTCAGGCCTGAGCACCAATCATTCATGCAATGCCTTGTGAAGCATGGCGAAGTGCGTACGAAAACGAACACAAAGCACTCACCCGCTACCAAGCACTCACTAACGCACTCTCTTACTCAGGGCTATTCAATTGGCAGCCCACCAAGCAATGTGGTCCGGCCCATCTTGGTACTATGGACCATCTAATGAAGCCGGGGAAACACGCTGTCTCTGGCCAACTGTGAACAGCAGCGGAGATGGTGCAAATTGCTGTAAGCAATATGGCAAGTTGTTTGTGGACATTGGATGGAAAACAAAACTGTGGGACAGTTTTGCTGTCCGGCCCGCAGACAACAGTTCGCTGAAAAAATTGGCCCCCTAGAAAATATAATTCAATAGCCTTGCTGCAGGCCTGGACTGGGAGAAAAAATTGACCCTTGAATTTTTGGTATGGACCGGCCCCCTGCACGACCATAATTTAAAACTTGTTTAAACTACTTTTGTTAAACTTTTCAATAGGATAAGCTTGCTAACTTCATAGTTGTGTATTCAAATTAATCAGTGGGAATTTAGTCCAAAACAGGAGTGTTGTTTTGTTGCATTGTCGAGTAATTGTCTTTATAATTCTTGGCATATCATTTTTGGCCCAATTTATTGTTGCACATACCCAATTGCTTTAAGGCAATTTTTCTTTTTATCATTACTGTATATGTAAATGTTATTTAAAAATACATTTCTTTATTCATATGGTTTCCATCAGGTTCCCCTGTTAGTGCCCCCAGAGTGTGCTTCTTATACTTCCCTGGATGTGTTGCAGTGGTGAACAGTGGTGATCTAAAGTGGCCCATAAACACTCCAGGCTTCACAGACGTCCTTTTATCAGAACACATGATAATGGCTTTTGCTCCTTTGCTGAGCTCACGTCAGTACGATGCGTCTGCTGTGAACGATATGACTGCGCGGCGGTGTTGGTGTCGTGAAGATGTACTTGACAATAATATTGGAAGTATTGTAGAAAGGGTTTCAGGGGTTGTCATCTGGACGCTGTTTGAAGATCGAGATGTTTCGACTTTTATCCAGAAGTCAATCAGAGACCTGGTATAGGAACTCAGGCTTATATGCTACTCTAAGTAGTGAGAGTCCTGCCCACAGGGAGGAGTCACTGAACGCCTGTCTTTGTTTGGAAAATTGTTTGTCTAGTGTCACCTGAAACTCGATAATTGGCCTGCCTTTGTTAGTTTAATAGTTGGCCCTGCCCAGTTTCACCTGTGACTAAGATCTATTATTGTCTTAGATCTATTGTTCTATTGATAGCTGGCTGTTGCTCCCTCATCACTGCTGATGACCTCATTAGCATTTGACTGGTCTATTGATTTGGACCAGGGTGTTAGGATGCTGTCATAAATCTTAGCCAAATTAAATCTTAAGCCCCCATTCCTGTTTAGAGACGGATTCTCTCTTTTGACAAAAATAGCCTCCTTTACTCCTCTTTCAAACCAGTTCTTTTCTCTGCTCAATATCTTCACCTCACTGTCCTCAAACGAGTGGTTTGTAGCTTTTAGGTGCAGATGGACTGCACTTTGCGGTCCCGTAGAGGCAGATTTTCTGTGTTGGTACAGCCTTTTGTGCAGTGGCTGTTTGGTCTCTCCTATGTAATGTTCTTTACAACTGTCCTCACTGCACTCTATCGAATAAACTACATTGCTCTGTTTCTCTGTCGGCCTCTTGTCTTTCGGGTGGACCAGTTTCTGTTTAAGTGTGTTGCCAGGTTTTAAATAAACAGGGATGTCGTGTTGTCTAAAAATCCTTTGAAACTTCTCAGACAGGCTCGAGACATAAGGGATAGAGACCCCCCTCCTGCTGGGGTCTTTATCCTTTCTGTCCTGTTTCTTGGCTCTTCTGACTTTGTTAAAGGCCCAGTTGGGATAACCACAAGCTGAGAGGGCACGTTGGACGTGTTCTTCCTCCTTCTTTCTCCCCTCTGCGCTGGTGGGTACTTCATGGGCTCTGTGTTGTAGTGTCCTGATCACTCCCAACTTGTGCTGCAGTGGGTGGTTAGAACCGAACAGTAAGTACTGGTCTGTGTGGGTGGGTTTCCTGTATACTTCTGTCTGAAGGCTGCCTTCCTCCTCTCTGATTGTGGAGCAATCAAGAAACGCCAACCGGTTGTCCTTAGCATCTTCTCGGGTGAACTTAATGTATACATCCAACCCATTGATATGCTCAGAGAACGTTTCCAGCTCTTGTTTCTTGATTATCACAAAGGTATCATCTACGTAACGCAGCCAGAGGCTAGGAGGTGTGCCCAGGAAGGAGGT
Organism: Rhinogobius similis; assembly: GCA_019453435.1. Taxonomy (NCBI): domain Eukaryota; kingdom Metazoa; phylum Chordata; class Actinopteri; order Gobiiformes; family Gobiidae; genus Rhinogobius; species Rhinogobius similis. Next base: position 727,062 of record CM033640.1, on the reverse strand, counting down.
CAGAGCCTTCTTCTCGAAGTGTTCCATATACAGGTTGGCTACGATCAGGGACACCGGAGAGCCCATAGCACAGCCGTGGATCTGTCTGTAAAAGTGTCCCCTGAATTGGAAGTAAGTTGTGTTAAGGCAGATGTCCAATAATTGGCAGATGTGTTCAGGTGTGAGTTTGGTCCTTTCCAGTAGGGTAGAGTCCTCCTGCAGTCGCATCCTCACTGCTGCCACTGCCTCCGAGGTTGGGGTACAAGTGAAAAGGGACACCACATCATACGAGACCATAACGTCCTCTGGGTCCATTCGGAGGTGTCTCACTTTGCTCACGAAGTGCTGTGTTTTCCACATGATGTTCTGAGTTTCCCACTAACGGAGCCAAGATGGTGGTCAAGTGTTTAGCTACATTGTATGTGATGGAATCCGTGCTACACATAATGTGTCTCAATGGGACATTCTCTTTGTGGATTTTGGGAAGGCCATAAATACATGGAATGGCTTCACCAGGATACAGTCTGTAGTACAGAGGCCTGTCAATCACCTCCTCCTTCTCAAGCTTCTAGACAGTCTATAACCTTCTTCTTGTAGCTACTCGTGGGGTCCCTTTTCAGTCTTTCATATGTCGATGTGTCCTCAAGGAGACTGTTGACTTTGGACTCATAGTCCGCTGTGTTCAGGATCACTGTGCATATTGGAAGTAATTATTGATGAATCACAATATATCGACGTTTGTATCAGTATCAGGATATACCGTAAAAAATCTAATCGTGACATGCATATCATATATCATATCATGAGGTTCATGGCAATGCACAGCCCTAATGATGGGGGGTCAAAAGAGAGCAAGATCACTTAGGAAGCTTGTACCACTCACGGTTTGCTTTGGGTTAAACAAGATCTGCAGAGTTGAACTAAAGACAGAAAAACAGGCTGGTTTGCTGACTGGTACCTGCACTGCCCTGTGTGCCTGGGGGCAGGGCTCCTGGCTGTTCTGTCCCATGGAGCAAGGCAGGAGCAGCTCTCTGGAGACCACTGGCTTCAGCAGCATAGAGAGGGCCGGAGACGGCAGCAGCACGTAGTGAGAGAACACACCTGTCAACATACGAGTGACACGCAGATGTTACTGTGACAGTGGTGGCTTTCATATTGTACTTTTATAATCAACTGTGTGTAGTATGTAGATATCACATGGCATCACTACATTCATGGCATATTCTGAAATTGTGCGCTCCAATTCTGCTCCAACCTCTCTAAATGGCGGAACGCTTTGAGACCTTTTTGTCCAAATCTTCTGCGTATTGCTTTGGTGACCTTCATCTTGCCTTCAGTTTATTAAGTATATGATTTATAAAGTATTCAATTTATTCTTGTCAGACAACTTTGTGAGTGAGATGTATTTGTATGTATATTGTCAGTCTGAGCGACCTGCCAGGTCCATGCCTCAGGAAGTAACATCAGCTGATAAATGACACGTCATCACGTGGCAGTTCTAAAGAGGCTGCAGAGAGCAGCCCAAACATGTCAAAGTAAATACAGCTCACTCACAAAGTTGTTTGACATTCAACATATATATATATATCATAAAGTGAAGACAAGATGAACTTTACCAAAGAAAGAGTTTGACTCGAAACGTGTTGGCATTTTTGCACCAATAAATAAGAAAACTCACCAGACCTGCCTCAAACCTTTTTTTCTTCAGAATTGCTTTTTTGTCCACAACCTCAAAGACCACTTGGTATGTTATCTGACTATTTGCCTGATCCAGTGAGCACTCCTGGCTTCTTCTCTTTGCAATCAAACTTTTGCTGATGAGCATTTCTTTCTCTGCTAGTATTTTGAGAAAAGGTTTTTTACCTTTGTATGTCACCAAACAAGAAAAACAAAGCTGTGCCACAGCTGTCTCCGCTTAAACTTCACCTTCTTGCCGTTGTACTGGATATCAGCCTTGCAGCTCACAGAACATGCTCCTTATCTCGATGATATAAGAACCGCATTATCAGGCCACGTTGTGGATCCGTGTAGAGCCTGTGCATCCTCTACAAAGTGAAGTAGAGGATAGCAATTGGAGTCCTGGACACAAGATCCGAGAACACGGCCTTCAAAAAGCCCTCTATGTCATTCTTCTATTCTATATTCTATCTATCTTCTAAAAGTTATTTCTCCTGCTTATTTTTCATAGCTTCATTCTCCGCCTGCAGTTTCCAAACCTTAGCTATCAGTTTTCTCAACTCATTTGTATTATCGGAAGTGCGTTGTTCCGTTTCTGCGACACATCAATCAACCTTCTTCTCCGCTCTCATTGATGCTATCTCATGCTGCATAGCAAGCAGCATCTCTACCACCTGTTCAAGCGTTTTGTCTTTCTGCCTGGTCTCTCCTCCTTCCTCCAGGCCCGCACCATGGAGGTCTGCAGCCACAGGCCTCCCATCTGATGGTGGTGGTGTAGCCGCCATGCTAGTGCTGGCTTGAGCTCTGTTGAAATGCTACTACTCGAGTATTTCTAGTCAGAGGGGTCAGATGCAAAGGATGTGGGATGAATAGTTACTTCAAAACCCACAATCAAGGCTCACGGTGAACCTAGTAGCTCAGTTTTCCAACATCCACAAACGGCAACTGCTATCAAAACTTGAGATTGACGAGGTATTGACAAATGCTATGGCAAGGGGGAGCCAGGATGCTAGGCCAGAGGGAGATAACATCTCCACAACTCCCCAACCAGAGATTGGGTACGAAGCCCTAACAAGTAGGCTAATGCTGAACGAGGCAGTGACTGACCTGAAAGATAGGATCATGTCAAGAATGAGAGCAAGGTTGCAAGTGCAACCCCGATGCTGGTTACAACGGCTTAGTGAAGTACCATCAGAAAGTCTCCTAGAAGATGTGAATGCATTGATTACTGAAACCAGTGAGCTGGTATATACTTCAGCATCTGTGATCCTAGAGATGCTTGGCTATAAGAGCAACCATGGTAGCCCTAAGAGACAATACCCACCATGGAAAAGACGGTTGGAGGCAGTGTGAGTCAGCTGACAGAGGCCGAGAAAGGTGCAACAAAGAAGCAAGAACCTAAGAAGTACAGCCCATACCGAAGCACTCGAAACTGACATCATATCCTGGATGGCAGAAAACTTTCTCCAGCTTAACCAGGACAAAACTGAGGTTTTAGTCATCGGCCCTGAGGCCCAGAGAGAGAGAGTCTTTTAATCCATCAGCACAAGTAAAAAACCTGGGTGTTATTTTTGACTCTGAGCTCAATTTTATTCCACACATAAAGAACATCACAAAAATAGGTTTTTATCACTTAAAGAACAGCCAGAGTCCATTCTCTCTCGGGCCAACACAGAGTCCCTGATGCTTTTATCTCCAGTCGTATAGACTACTGTAATGCCCTGCTCTCTGGTCTTCCCAAAAAGACTATTGCAGGTTTGCAATTATTACAAAACTCAGCAGCACGTGTCCTGACTAAGACCAGGGGGCGGGGCCAGATTACACCGGTTTTAAAATCACTGCACTGGCTCCCTGTGTGTTTCATGATCGATTTTAAGGTTCTTTTACTGGTTTATAAATGTCTTAATGGTCTTGGACCTTCTTATCTTTCAGAACTGCTTTAACCACATGAACCCTCGCGGCCCCTGTGCTCCTCCAGCAGCCGGCTCCTAGTCATTCCCAAAGTCAGGACACACTCACAGCGAGGCATCCTTTCAGTACAACGGCCTTCGTCAGAGCTTTCAGTCAAAAGTGTTCTGGCACTATAAGGTGATAATTGTAGTGTGATAAATGTATGTCAGTAGTGATCCAGCAGTTGTATCCATGCTGTTGTTTTAATTACTTTTTTACATTGTTTTGGTAAACAGGTATTATAAACAAACCTGGTGCTCCTCCGGGTGCAGTCTTGTTGGACGACTCGGCCTGCAGCAGGAGGAACACGCCCCGGCTCTAAGAGTGAGTAGAAGAACGCATACATTTTAAAAGCTGGAATAAAGTCTTGAGGAGGTGAAGTTTCTGGACGCACCCTGAGAGAATGACACAAAGCATGGAACAGGCTGTGGTTTGACTCCATCTCATCCCAGTCCAAGGTCCAGCAGCAGGAGGGCCGCAGGAGGAGAGGCTGACCATACAGCAGGCTCTCACACAGGCCGTCTGCACGCAGCACCCTGAGCACACACAGGCACACAAGCTGACACACTGGTACACTCTGGCTCACTCAGCTTAGATCTTCAACCTTTAAAAGACTTTAAAAGGAAAAATGTAAAACAACACAAAATAGAGCTTAGATATTGATAAGTAAATTGTATGACCAGAACCTACTGCCTCTCGAAAAAAACAAACAAAAAAAGAACAAACTACCAGCCCGTTAAAGCTATCCAAACTGGACCCTGTGAAAGAGTCACTTCCAAAATGGTCTGCCGCTCACTGGAACACTTTTGAGTGAGATGGGTCAGGGGTAAGGTCAAATTTATTTACATGGCACATTTAAAACGGACACACTGCCCAAAAGTGCTGTTAGGGTTAGGGTTTAAAAACAAAATATAAAGGAAGTAATTAATACAGAAAAGTATAAGATGAAACACACAGTGTAGATAAAAATAAAAATGTCCAGCTCAGTTTGAATTAATACCCAGAGCAAAGAGATGAGTTTTTAGCAAGCAAGCTTAAGCAATTTGAAACTCTGAGCAGAAGTAGCGGCTCTTATGTTCAGGGGAAGAGAGTTCAGTTCAGTTTAGGACCAGCAACAGAAAAGCTCTGTCTCTAGATTTGAGTCTAGACCTGGGACGGTCCAGGAGCAGCTGGTCAGACCTCAGTGCTCTGTCCAGAGTGTGCAGAACAAGCATCTCAGATAAATAAGACGGTGCTAAATTGTTTAGAGACTTATAGACCAACAGTAAAATCTTAAACTGGATCCTGAAGACAACAGGTCACAGTGGAGCGAGGACAGCACAGGGGTAATGTGGGCCCTGCATTTTGTCCCGCTGTGTAGGCGCTGCTGCATTTTGGACCAGCTGTAAGTCTGTGCACTGAAGACTGGTCAAGGCCAAAGTACAGAGAATTACAATAATCCTACTTTTTTCATATGGTTCGGGGGCAAATAGGACTTAACTTTGCTCAAGAGTCTAAATTGAAAAAAGCTTGTTTTCACGACAGAACTGATCTGTTTATCAAGCTTAAAGTTTTTATCGAGAAATACACAAACACTTTTCACAACAGGAGCACAATAAGATGAAAACTCACTAAGGACATCTTTGAAATCAGGGCAATCACCAAATATTACAATTTCAGTCTTTTTGTCGTTCAGATTTTTAAAAATTCAGCAACATCCAGTTCTTAACTTAATTTAGACATTTACAACGTGTTTCAACAGAGTCTGATTTTGTATTAAGAGGCAAGTATATATGCACATCATCGGCAAAACAATGGAAGGACACATTATATTTCTTAAATCGATCCCAGAGGCAACATGTATAAAGAAAACAACAGTGGGCCGAGATTAGAGCCTTGGGGGACTCCAGTGGTCAGAGGGACTCTTTCTGAATAAAAAAGAGGCAAGGTTGACAGAAAAATATCTTTCAGACATCTATGACTGGAACCATTTAAGAGCTGTGCCTTTTATGCCAGCACATGACTCGAGACGGGACAATAGAATTTTGTGGTCGACATTGTCGAATGCCACTGTCAACTCTAAAAGCATCAGTATGGTAGAACTGCCTGAATCAGAAATTAAAATAAGATAGTTTAAAAAATTTAACAGGGCAGTTTCTACACTGTGAAGAGATTTAAAACCAGACTGGGATTTTTCAAATAGGTACAATTTCAGCAGGGCATAGACTACTTCTTCTAAAGCTTTCGACAAAAATAGAAGCTTGGACACAGGTCTATAATTTGACAAGACAGACGGGTCCAGATTTAGCTTCTTTAAAAGGGGTTGTACTATAGCCTGTTTGAATGATGTCGGCACATACCCAGTTGTAAGTGACGTGTTTATCAAGTTGACCAACTCGTCAATACCGACATGTAAAGGGGGTAACATGCTAAGGGTCGACGTATTAAATGCACTAGAGAAACAAGGACCAGCGGATGAAGTAATAGCGCGCCGCTGGTCACAGAGACACAGTTTGCATTTGTATTGAGGCACGATACAGAGAATGGAACCGCCTTGTAATCCGAGAGCCCCATGTCGCAAATGTCATTAACGTTCACCGTAATTCCACAGGAAAGGACGAGATCCAAAATGTGCCCTTTGTTATGTGGTCGGCTCATTCATCGATTGTGTGAGGCTGAAAGACTCTAAAACATTTCAAAACTCTTCCACCAAAGGTTTAGCGCCACAGCAAACATGGATGTTTAAAGCGATCCCATTTAAGCGCAATGTAGATGAGCGCACACAGCACCGATGCGTTCAGATTTAGTTCAAAGTGTTGTAACTTGAAACTTTCAAAATGTTCATGCAGGATCCTGCAAAAATTTACAGATGTTTCCAAACCCTAACCCTAGCTAATCCACTGCCTTTCCCGGTTTGTACGAAGGGAGCTAAGAAAAGAGAATTCCAGTCCAGCTGTATGTAGTACTCCTCCACTGCCGCGCACCGCTGGGAACACCGCTACACTGCGGCATCGCAAGGCAGAATTGGGCGAACACACTATCGTGTGCAATACAGGAAATCCGAAAAAGGAGATCCACACGAGATCGCCTGGGTGTTCCTGGGGATGGAACGCAGGTAAGCTCTCACTCTTACAGCCTTCTTTCACTGGGGCAGAGCACATGGTGAGCTTTGTAGGTACACCAGTACAGCAGAGAGGAGAGGAGGAGGGATACCTGATTTATTTCCATGATGAAGTTGCTTTAAGAATAACTCATGTTGATCACGAATAACAAGGAGAGACTAGTGATCACAGACAACTAATGATCAGAAAAAACTATAGCACAAGTAGGACTGGGAGACACTGCGACATCTTTTTGGAGGATAGGAAAGAACACAGACTGAGGTGAAAACAAGACAGCAAAAAGCAAATAGAAACGGAAAACTATATTTTTCACTCAGTGCTGACTTGATCTTATGTTCCACTGATTGTAACTTACATCTTGAGCCCACAGACTTTAGCAGCATGGAGACACACTCTGCCATTAAATGAACTGTTCCAAAGTGTTCTAAATTGAATCACTCTGAGGAATCAGGGCCAGTCCAAATGTAGGGTGATATTAGTGGGAAATTTGTGGGTGATATTTTGGTTAAAGACACATTCTATATCACACTATTATATAACACTATTTTCAGTTCAACTCTCCACTGCACCATCTCCACCACAGCAGCAGAACTATCAGCTGCTTCAGATTCTCCATTTCCTCCTCATTTCCACCAGAGAGCCTCATGGAGATCTTTTTCTGAACAACTCTATCCCTCCCTGTTGTCTCATCTCATTCATGTGTGTGTGTTGATTGGTTGGTTGACTCACTTGATGGCCTTGAGTCTCTGAGGAGCCGCGCTCTGATTGGCTGAGCCAGAGCTAGGTGGGAATTCACAGGTACTCTCAGTCTTCAACCCGAGGTTTGGGTACAGGGGGATGAGGGCGGGGCTTATGAGGCGCTCTTGCAGGTCACACTTCACACAAACTGCAACCAGAAACACATAAGACACTAGTAAACTTAAAGGTTTTTATCATTTTATAATTTTTACCTAATTCACTGAACAAAACATATATAAAAATATTATAGTTTAACACAAATCAAGAAGCAAGTGTAAAAATCTGCTGAAAATTACAGAAGTAGAGAACAATTAAACATATTGATAATATATTGGGAGGCTCGGAATTCATCCAAAAATGTACTTCTGACTCTGAAACTTTCATTCAGCAATGACACTCTCAAATATATTACTTGTAAAAGTAATTTCACTGACATTGAATTGACATTGATGTCATGATTTACTATCAAGAAGTAAAAGTATAGGACTTCCGGTGGCAAGCTAGAGAGTATGCACACGCTCTGCGGTGCTAGCTTTGTATTTTCCCAAACTCGAGAACCACATTTGGTTAAAAACTTTATAATTTGCATCAGTAATGAGTGGGGACAAGACTAACAATGGTGGATATGGACTATGTAACACTTGGACTGTGAAATGGAGAAATTTTCAGCAGATGAAACAGGCCTATAATTGGAGCAACATGGTGATCGCATGACGAGCATGGACATGATCTGAGATGATATGAGAGAAGTCATATCGACTGAAATGGTCACGCTTCAAGCAGAACTAAAAAAGAATTTAGACTTTCGCTCTGAAATCTATGCGGATATGAACTAGCTAAAGAACTGAATCAGAAACTCCAAGAGACCAGTATGCGCGTGGGTGCGATGGAGGACCATGTGCAACAGGGTGGAAAACAATATGGTTGAAGCTGAGCGATGGGACATTGGGGTAAAGATCACGCTTGTACAACTGTTACAAAGTCAACAGGCACTAAAGGATAAAGTATCGGATCTGGAGGGCCGAGAAGAGCTAAACAATATTCAACTATACGGTGTACCCGAGGAATCCGAGGCCACGTCCATGATTGCTTTTGTTGAAAACCTCATCAAGAGTGAGCTTGGAGAAGTTTTAACCGTGGACTGCAACGTTGGTATTGAACGTGCCCACCGTGCTTTAGAACCAAAACCACCAGCGGGTGCCCCTCCACGCTCAATAATAGTCCGCTTTCTCCAATTCACTGTCAAGAAGTACTCCACGCCGCATGGAAAAAGAAAGTACACATTCATGGCAAGCATGAATGTGTACCATGTGTACCATTGACCATGACTACGTGCTAGAGGTGCAAAAAAGAAGAAAGGAATACATTCCTATTAAAAAGGCATTAAAAGAGAAAGGAATTTGCTTTCAAACTCCACTGAGCAAAATGTGAGTCTTTTACACATAAGGAAGCATCCTCTACAGCAGCGCTTCTCAGGCCGCAGAAGATTTGCAGAAGCGAGGTATAGCGGCGGACTTGGAGACCACCGCAACCACAAGGAGCAACACGGCCCGGACGATGACTGAGGAGACCCTGGTGCAGCTCTTTCCATGGAAGACGCAGCCGACATGCTGCAGGAATTTAGTTTAATTTAACTATCCTAAATATGTACAAATAAGACTTAAAATAAGATATTTTGCTTATTAATTTAGTTTTAAGACTCTGGAGCACCCACAAAATTCTTAATTCAAGAATCATATCATAAATTATAGTTTATAAGATTATTATATTATATGTATATATTAACAGAGAAATGAAAATAGAACATAATGCATTAACACATTATTATAATGACTGAGAATACACAGATGAAAGACTAAACCCCAGGCTGATTTCTCTGGCCAATAACATCACAGAGAGTATATTTTATAGGTACACTTTCTCTGAAATCTATTGAAAAATATGAAGTATAATCAATGAGGTCGTGCACCAGCTCTGTTGCCTGGGCAAGGGTAGGCACTGCAACTTCATATGAACAAGTCTTCATCCAAACTCAAGGTTTCATATCGTTGGTACTCAAACGCAACAGAAGATGAATCAATCAAAAAATGTCCTTTATCAGTCCAAACACAGTCAAAGCATCAGCCACATCTATTACCATTGAGTACATACCATTTTATTTTGACAACAGATTTCAAGACTTCCATCCCCCAAAAATCTCTGACTTTATTCTTGACATAGTCAGTAACAGAAGATACAGTTCCTGATTCTCTTTTATCTGCAAAAATTGGATGTTCAGTGCCTATTTCATTTTGACAAGATTCAATAAACTGGTTAGCTAATGATTTACAAAATTTAGCTTTGAAGCTCATTGCTTAAAATAGTGGTGCTTGGCCTCAAATCGCATGCATATGGTTCTTATTAATGGACCAAGAGAGATAATTTGACTTGAAAGATGTAACATGTAATGTTGCTTGGGGATTATGTTGGTTTCAGGAAAAAGTAGTTTGAACTGACACAAGTGTTGCTCAAGCATACCTCTCAGCAGTAACACAGTTTGTAATGAAATAATGGAAGCCAAAACAATTTTAACAATTTGAATCCACTTGATAATAAACTTGAGATATTCCTTGACATATTCACATTTGACACCATCTAACACAAAAGGCAATATTTTTAGAAGTATTAACATTTGCCCACAAGATTGCTTCAGTCTGTTATCATTAGCTCCTAGAGTTCTAAAAGAAATCGGACATAATTTATCTCTTACGTCAATAGGTGAATAAGGAAAGTTCTGAATGATTGAGTTGAAGTCATCCAGTTCTAACTCCCCTGACAGAATGTTTTAATACAAGCTTAATCTCCATTGGAGCAACACCTTCAAAAACAATGCACATTATGTCCTGAGGAGTTTGTTTGATCAGGTCAAAGGCAGGAATATCAATTAGACTTCTCCGTGCTTCTCCTGTTAATACTGTATGTGGTCCAGAGGGATGCTTTTAATGAGTCGGATTGTCGGATGTGCTTTTCCAAAGTTCTTCCCACAAACCCATTCTCCTCAAAGACAGTTTGCATATCTTCAAAATTGCATTCACAGTGTCTGCATTATCTATCTGCAAATACGACCCCTTCTTTAAATGCAGCAAGTTCATGTTGAGCCAGTCTGTCTCCACATATAGCGATTACAGCACCATTTAGTGTCTCAATCTTCACACCACTGTAAAGCTGTGTTAAATCTTGAAGAATTCTATTGAACACAATATCATCTCCCCACTTATATTCCTGGCCTTAACAATAGCAAGGAGGCATATTGCAGCCAGTTTTTAACTAAATTTGGGATCAATATTACCTAAACTATAATAAACCATGAACAATTTATTTGCTGATGCATGAGGCTCCAAAGAGTTGCATATTTCGTCTGTGCATTTCATCAGGGCTGGGTGTAGATGAAGTGACTATATTTGTAGAGTTGGCAAAAACGGACACTCCAAACTTTTCCACTCCCATCGAGAAAGACGTTGGAGTGGTTCTCCACCCAATTGGCGGTTATCCCTTTTTCCAAAAGGTAGAGTGCGTTTGTTTGATGTGGTGAAAGAAACAGTTAAAAATTCCATCTATTCCACAGTGAACCCAGAAATCCAGATTATGACCATGTGTTGTGTTAATATGACTGAGAAGCACCTCGAGTGTCAAAGCGACAAATATTAGACAGATCATGCACCTCCACGCCGCCATGGCTCGTATTTTCCTGGCCATCTGTTTGCGCATGCGTAAGGTCAATCTCGTCTTGTCCGTGTCCTGTTCAGGGCAGGCTGCGGTGCTGTGCATTAAACCTGTGGAAAACTTCGGCCAACATCTGCACATTTGAAGGTTGGTAGCCTTTGGCATAAAAAAACTAAGTGTTGTGATTCATTTTTTTAGATGACCGTTTCTACTAGCAGTAAGCTAAACATCGGCACTCATAACTACACTCAGGCAAGCTAAAGGCTTGCTGCATGCTACCGTTGGCTAATTTACAATTTTCAGTAGCACAATCTGAATTTAGGGATTTCTCCAGGTTCTGCGTAGGGGTTAAGCCGAAATATCACATCTCAAAATGAACGGTTTGGACACCCCAATACGAGCAGTGTCGGAAGGTAAGTGGCGTTGTTTACATATGCATGTTAGCTCGATTAGCATTAGCAGACTTCTGTTACCAACAGATTCAGTGCTGGCTTAAATAACGCGTGCGCCAGTGTGGCTTATTGTTCTCAGGGTCCTGTATGGAAGCTTTATTAAATGTAGTAAAGCTTTAATTTGAAGAGTCTTTTAAAATATTATATTAAATTATAATTAGTAACTTTACAAATACAAATAACAATTAATTTGGAAAATCTTTTAATAAAAGGTAATATGGAAACATTTTAATAGAACATTTAATTAATCCTCCTCCTTGAACCTCCACCTCAACGTGGTGGAGGGGTTTGAGTATCCGAATGATCCTGGGAGCTATGTTGTCCGGTGCTTCATGCCCCTGGTAGGGTCACTCATGACAAACAGGTCCTGGATGACGGGTCAGACCAAGAGCGGTTCAAAAGCCCTTTATGATGTCAGAAACAACAAGGCCAGTTACGTCACCCGGAATGGCTTTACCAGGGTCCCACACTGGAGCCAAGCCTAGTGCGGGTGCTGGATGACGAGCACCTGGTGGCCGGGCCTTTCCCCACACTGTTGTGTTAGCCTACGGGCCGAACAATGGTGCAGAGTACCAGGCCTTCTTGGAGTCGCTGGGAAGGGTACTAGACGGTGCTCTTGTTCTACTTGTTCTACTGGGGGACTTCAACGCCCACGTGGGCAACGACAGTGACACCTGGAGAGGGGCAATCGGGGGGTATGGCCCCCCTGATTTGAACCCGAGCGGTGTTCAGTTATTGGACTTCTGTGCTAGTCACAGCTTGGCCATAACGAACACCATGTTCGAGCACAAGGGTGTCCATCAGTGCACGTGGCACCAGGACACCGTAGGCCGGAGGTCGATGATCGACTTTGTTGTCATGTCATCTGACCATTGGCCGTGTGTCTTGGACACTCGGGTGATGAGAGGGGTGGAGCTGTCAACCAATCACCACCTGGCGGTGAATTGGATCCGCTGGCGTAAGAGGAAGCCGGAAAGACTTGGCAGACCCAAGCGTATTGTGAGGGTCTGCTGGGAACGTCTGGCAGAGCCCTCTGTCAGCAGGGTCTTCAACTCATACCTCCGAGAGAACTTCTCCGAGATCCCGGGGGAGGCTGGAGACATTGAGTCCGACTGGACCATGTTCTCCACCTCCATTGTCGAGGCGGCGGCTCATAGCTGTGGTCGCAAGGTCTCTGGTGCATGTCGCGGTGGCAATCCCCGAACCCAGTGGTGGACACCGGAAGTAAGGGATGCCGTCAGGCTGAAGAAGGAGTCCTACCAGGGTTAGGGTCGCAGAGGCAAAAACTCAGGATTGGGAGAGATTCGGAGAGGCTATGGAGGCGGACTATCGGTCAGCCTCAGAGAAATTCTGGCAAAGCGTTCGCCTCAGGAGGGGGAAGCAGTGCTTCACCAACACTGTTTACGGTGTGGGTAGAGAGCTGTTGACCTCGACTGGGGATGTTGTCGGACGGTGGAAGGAACACTTTGAGGATCTCCTCAATCCCACTGTCATGTCTTCTGAGGTGGAAGGGGAGACTGGGCCATCGAGGCAACTGTTGTTGTGATTTTGGGCATTATAAAAACAAATTGATTTGATTTGATTTGACTGGGATCTCGGAGGTGGACTCATCCATCACCCTAGTGACGAGCTAGTGCTTTGGGTAAAGAGGTCAAATACCCGTCCAAACTTGAGGTAAAAGCAATGGCAAAAAAGTAGTTGACTATTATCCAATGCTGCTAGATGCTGATCCCCACATACCATATTCAAGTATTTCTTTAGACAGTGTTGCTTGCTTTTGGAGAATTTATCTAGTCTTCATCTACCATAGGTGACAGTCTATGCCACAATGTTTAAGCGATTCCAAAATATGAGGTCTTCTCAAAAAAAAGCAGAGATCAATGCCACAATGAGGGAAGACCAAGAAGATTCTGTTTGGCTCTGACAGTGGAACAGAGGGTGACATAACTAGTGGTGACAATAGTGGCAATGCAAGTGGCTCCTGTGGTAGCACTATACCCCTTGAAAGCGATGACTTCAGTGCAGGTGTGTATTTAATAACTGTGAATGTTATGTCACTTCTCCAAGAATCTTCTGCTGTTTTTAGTCCTTAAATCATCGCCAGATTCGTTCGGAGCATTTCTTGCGTCTAAACATGATAACCGCTGCTAGCTTTTCTGTTATAGATAATATAGCTTGGCACCATCTGCTGACTGGATGTAAATGTCTTTCAGACTGGCAAGAAAAGCTTTAATTATTTTAATAATAACCTTTTTTTGTTTGTTTCAAAACATGAAAAGGCAAATTAAAGGTACTGAAGAGCATGTTTTAAAGGCTAAAAACAATACAATTAATTAATAATATTTTTCCTTTAAAATATGGAGTAAAGATACTTTTTAAAAATGTACATGGGGTGAATTCAAGATGTAAGATGAGTATTTTTACATGTGAGAATTAAAAACCCATCTATCTAGTATCTACTGTGTTCCTAAATTGGCTTGAGGTAGAGCTGTTTTTGGTACCTTTTGGGTGACAGTTTCTAAAATATTTGGTTTATTTAAAGGACAAATATTATGCAAAATGGATTTTTTTGAGCTTTTAGCCGTGTTCTAACATTGTTCCATCATAAAAAACACACCTGGAGTATCGTTAGTTTGAGTCATGTTTGATGATGCTGGTTTTAAGAATGCACTGATACCACTTTTTTCCATATGAGTACTTCATTTTGAGTACTCGTCGATACCAAGTACCAATACTGATACTGTTTTTAAAAATTCAAACTCCACTCAGTTATATTTGAAAATGCTTTTTTCTTTAATTTTGACTAAAGTAAGCAATAGTTACTTACATTCAAGAGTCAACTGCAACAGCTTAGCAGCTTCATTTGCTTTTATTTCACTTTTCTGCCTTTACGCCACATTTTAACATCTCTATATGAAATATGTTGGGTTTGGATAGAGTTGGCTGCCATAGGCATCAAAAAAATATTTATTTGGGTCTAGAAAACAGCTGATGCTAACGTGTGCTCACTTTGTTTTGCTAACTCTGTCGGCTCAGCAAACAAAGCTATCGTCACTGGAAATACGCCTGTTTTTCTCAAGATCAAGTCAGCGTTTGGTGAGGAATGATTATTTTGTCTTTATATACTCTTTCTGCAGTTTGGTTATCAACCTGAATCTGAGTTCTCTTTTCTTCTCTCTCGTCCAATCATAAACTGGTCTGTGCTAAAGTGAGCTGCACCCTCTGGGAGCAGCATGAGACGCTCCGTGAGTGAGCGTCTACTGACGTGAGCTGCTGTAAAATTACCCTAAGAGGTATCGAGCACCGGTATCAGGTGCTCTTCAGTGGTATCGAGCCGATACTGGTATCGGTGCATCTCTTGCTGGTTTGTAAATCCTCTCTCTCCAACACTGTGTTCTTACTGTGTCCAGAATCCTTTGCTGTTTTAAGTCCTGACTAGCTCTGAGCTAGCTTCTTCCGTCTAATCACGATAACTATGTATGTATGTAACTATGTATTTGCATGTATGTAATTGCCAGTAGATGGAGCCACAGCTTAGTCACAATGATATCTCCTAATGCAGTGATGAAATGTTTCTTTCTTTTTCTCTGTAAAAACATTTTCTTTTTAGTTTTAAACATGACATGCCAAACTGAAGACACTCAAGAGCAAATTTAAAGGCCAATAACGATATGAGAAATGCATAATATTTTTCCTTTAAACTAATAATTAAAAGACCAAAAAACTACTCAAAAACATTTAATTTAACTACACCTCCAGGTAATTGTTACAGTAAGACCACCATTATGCTTGTCTCTCAGATTTTGAAATTTGATTTAATTACTTGATATAACTGTATTTGTAAATGCTTTTAAGGAAGGCTCCATGTTGAAAACTGTTCATCAAGTAGAACAACTCCAGGCTCCTCATCCTCATCTCCAGGTAATTGTTTGAGTAACATTATTGTTACTCTTATCTTAGTTTTTGGCTTCATCTTCTTCTGCTTATCCGGGGCCGGGTCGTGGCGGCAGCAGTCTAAGCAGGGAATCCCAGACTTCCTTAACCCCCAGACACTTCCTTGCCGAGGCATTCCCAGGCCAGCCGAGAGTATAGTCCCTCCAGTGTGTTCTGGGTCTTCCCCAGGGCCGCCTCCGGGTGGGACATGCCCAGAACACCTCCCGAGGGAGGCGTCCAGGAGGCATCCTGAACAGATGCCCGAGCCTCAGCTGCTCCTCATGATGTGGAGGAGCAGCGGCTCCACTCCGAGCTCCTCCCGTGTGACTGAGCTCCTCACCTTATCTTTAAGGAAGCGCCCAGCCACCCGGCGGAAGAAGTTTATTTCGACAGCTTGTATTCGCGAACTCGTCTTTCGGTCATTACCCAGAGCGCATGACCATAGATGAGGGTAGGAACGTAGATTGACCGGTAAATTGAGACCTTTGTCTTTCGACTCAGCTCTTTCTTTACCACAACGCTCCAATACAGTCTTAGTTTTTGTATTTGATGTAATTACTTGATGTAACAGTATTTGTCAATGTTATTTTAAATACATCTAGGAATACTGTACATTGAACAATATAGTCCTCAAGTATAAGAACTTAAAGCTGGGGTACCTGATTTAGGCTTAGGTTAAGTTTTTGTCTCCATTGTCTTGCATAGATTCAATTTAATATATCTTTTTCATTTTGAAAACTGTGTATCCCAGCTTTAAAATGAATACATTTTTATATGTTCAAGCTGTACTTCCTTTCTGATTTACGTTAATATTGAAACATTCTTCCATAACTGTTTTTACAGACCAGGACAGGTCGGAAGCTTCAGGCGAGGCATTACAGGACATTAAGCAACATGTACAAAAACCTTGAGTTCAAAGCTAGGTGGGCTTTTATTGATGCTGATGCATAATATTTGTCCTTTAATGATTTTATCCTTTAGAGGTTAAGTAATCTATTTTGTCTTAGGCAATGGATGAGCTGTGCTGTATTGTTGGTGGCACCAACAAAATGTTCATTGATGAAATGAAGGCAAGATGGTCAACTTTTGCTCCAAAGTGCAGTTCTTTGGGATATGGAAGAAGGCTTTGAAGCCTCCTTTGCACTTGGATCTACGTGGGGTTTTTCTATTCTTTTTTACATTTTTCTTTCCGCTCATCATAAGGGATTTTTTTTGCTTTTAATAGTGGATTTCACAATCAACCTCTTAAATGTCCTGCCATCCCTGTTCCCATCGCTAACACAACCACCAAAACGCCTTAAGAATGCAAGTGAGGCTCTTCTTCATATCCTTAAGGTAAAACATTAAGCAGGCATGGAAATTAATTAATTACAAATACTCAACTTTCTTCAACTGAGTATATTTTTGGGTACTTGTTTGAGAATAATTTTAGCCATGTAATTCTAATAAGTTACATTAAATCACTGAGTAGTACAGCTCAAGACCCAATGCTGTCTCACCTATGTCTCTAATCCTCTAAACCTATAAACGCATTGCCTGTTCTTACAGAGCTCAAAGAAAATTCATATTGTTGTTCAAAACTTATTTTCGGTTTAAACTGTTATGTTTTAAACTTTATGCGTTCTTACACAGAATCACTTTGTCATCAAAAAGCGCCATTCAAACTGCAGAAACAATTTGTGTTCAACTGACTAAACAAATATTTAACAAAAGCGTTATCAGGTATTTGTAAAATCATAACTATTGTGTAATTAGCTCTGTGCTTAAAATGGCTGTAAGTTTATTTTTACATTGGCTGGAGCAGGGTTGGAGTGAGTAGTACTATGTCTTACTCATTTCGATGGGGTTTTTGCCAAGTCTAACACTTTAAGATCAGGCAGTGAGTTGTGGTAGCTATCTCTGACAACATGTTCAAGACATTACACAACAGGTGAATACTTCATCAAAGGACCAAAGAGTGTTAATAAAGAGACATGTTTGTTTAAATTGGTATGCTTTAGTGTTAGAGCCTTTTGTCTGAATACCAACTGATTCTATGCACACAGAATTTATATGGATTTAGGCCTCTTGTTTACAATATGGTTGCTAACTAACAGTTTTGGAACTACATCAACAAATGCCAACCCTGCTGCTCATGTCCAACCAGGAAGTACAATCAACTGGAGAAAAACTGGCAGCATGTCAAGACACAGCGCGGAATATGATTACATTAGTAATCTGTCATATGTACTTGCTGCACTTTTTTCCAGTTTTCCTGTTGAACTGTACTGCAGTTGCATGTTTGATTAATATTAACCCTATTGTCTACTATGGTTTTCTCTAGCCAGACGATGATCCTGCACAGTACCTACAGAAGCGGCCTCTTTCCTCGCCAGTGCTGCTGTATGATGGAATAACTTGCATCGTTGCCGTCGGAGACTTCCCAGTGGCCACTCTTCCCCGTACTTATGGCTTACTATTACACATTACATTTGACTTATCCAAAATGTACCGCTACAGTGTTATCTGTCATTCAGACTGAGGTAGTTGGTAACATAATTCATGACCAAGACACCACTAGTGCGTATAAAAAAATCACTGACAGAGTGGAGAGCCTTTTTTGAACAGTAAATCAAGGAGACGGCGGCAACGTGCAGCGCTAGCTGTCGATCAAACCTGTTGCTAACACAAGCGAAACCGGCCCATGGAAAAGGAAGCACCTGATTGGCCAGTTATTATTGCTAATAACTTGATTTATGAACAACCTAACGAGAAAAAAAACACCAGGATGTTGTGGAGTGTGTCAAAACAGACATTTTAGTTCCAAGATGGTGAGTTTGACCGAAACAGTTACAGAGTAAAGGGCACCAGTGTCCCAATAGAAAGTGAATGGCAGCTTGGCTTTATGGAGCCAGGACCGCCTCCATGGACACTTCCTATTTGGAACGTGGCGGCTAGCAGGCTAAGGCAGTCCAGTGATATGTACGGTCTTGGTTGTTACTTTGTTGGCAGTGCCTTTTATGTTTGGTTGTGTGATATGAAGGCAAAACTAAATGTTTTTGTTGTCCTCAGAGGTAGGGCTGCAACAAGTTAATCGATTCATTCCAACGAATCACATAATTTTTAAATGGTCTATACATAAACAACATGCCGTGAGCTGATGGAAGAGGTTTTATTACTTGGAACTAGCAGGAATCACACAAAGGATGTTAACGTTTTGTATTTTTTATGTAAATACACTTTCATCTGTGTATTCTCCATATTCGCGGGTTTTTTGTGTTCTTTTTTGTTTTTTCGATTGTAAAGATTTATTACGTTTTTATACATTCAAAAATCTCTTGCACAGAGAGCTGAATAGCTGTTTGTAAATAGGGGAGGGGAGTAGGGGAAGGGGGGGGGGGTTAACTGATAAAGTAAACAAAACGGGGGTAGAAATAATAATACAAATATAAATAACAGTAAATAAATAATAATAGTATTATGGAAATAATCTATTCATAATACACACACTCTAACCCTGTAATACAATGCAAATCAATGGAAAAGTTCACTCCACACATTATATTGCAGGTTAGTCAATATACTTCGACCAGAAATCTTTTGTATTTGTATCACCCTTTTCATTCCCGTATACTATTGTTGAATGTAAACCTGATCATTTTTCCATTTTACCTCATATTCATCCCATCTATCATTGATCCTATAAAAAGCTGTTCATAAGAGGCTACCCTTCCTAATTCAGTAAACCATTCTCTAACTGGTGGGGTTTTTGGGTTTTTCCATTCTCTTAACAGTAGCTGTCTACCTGTCATTATTGCTGTTTGGGTGAACTGCCCGTTTCAACAATGTTCTACAGTAGCTGGGTCCCCGAGCACATACAACCTGGGGAAAACTCAAAGGTATCACCTGTGAGTTCTTTAACTTCCTGTTACTGAAGAGTGCAGACGCTTTTCCTTGCTGCTCCTGCTTACTACAGCTGTTTTCTTATTTATTTTGCTTTTAAATCTATTTTTTTCCTCTATAAATCTTGGATTATGACTTTTCGAAGGAAACCAAGAATTTTAAGATAATTTTTCCATTTTTAACAAACTATCTGACGAGCCAGCGACATGTCTGGGGAGAGAAGGCAAACAAACTCTTGTGAACGCTGTCGGAAATATCAACATGAAATAATTGAGCTACAAGCACGGATATTCACTCTAGAATCTGAAAAAGGACTTCACGATACAATTCCAGTGTCACCGAGGGGTAAGAAGTCTACATATCTTTCAAGAAAGCTACTTTCAACTTAAACCGGAGCGACTCTGTGTCTTTCCCAAAACTGGGTAAAGACCAGCCGGCTGCATCTTGGGTCAAACTCGGTGCAAAACCAAAACGATACAAAGCTAATGTAAAGTTGCCTGCTATACAGCTTACAAACTGATTTTTACCACTAACAGAGACTGAATTTTCAGCACGAGAAAACTGTAGCCTCCATGATGTTGATAAAAAGCAGCAGAAAGACAGACAGTCTGTGCCAAACGTCAAGGACAGTGACACACTCTTGATAGGAGACGGTGCTATCAGTGGAGTCGTGCATGGAAGAATGAAAACATGTAGCTTCCCCAGCGGCACAGTTTCTGAGATTACATCACTGCTTCCCAAAGTTCTGTCCACACACAGAGGAGCTGATTGTACATGTGGTTGCAGTGGACATTCGAAAGGAGCAGACTGAAGTTTTGAAAAAAGACTTCATGAAGTTATTTGAGGAGCTTGATAAAGTAGAAATCAAGATATTCATCAGTGGACCTCTGCCAAATATTGACAGGAAGATCAACAAGTTTAGCCGGCTGCTACAATTGAACACTTGGCTGTCCAAAGAGTGTGCACCTAGAGGATTGCACTACATTGAGAACTTCTATCTGTTCTGGAAACGAGAGGCCCTGTTCAAGGGAAAAGGCCCACATCTGTGCAGAGGTGGAGTGAGGGCGCTGACAGAGAACCTCCTCCACGCTCTCAGACATCAGAATGGCCGTGGACAGGGTCGTGAACAGATAGTTCGAGAAGAGAGGAATGAGAGAAGAACTCCGGATCAATCAGCCAGAGACCAAGTCAATGCTTCAACATCAGCAGTAACAAAACAGCCGACCCCACAAAAGGATTTATCAACAGCAGCTCCACCAGGCCCAGCAAAGGATTCAGCTCCAGCTGCTCCAAAATCACCTACACTGCCTCCAGTAAAGAGCTCATCAGCTGCAGCACCACAACGATCTCCACCGCCGCCCTTGAAGGGCTCAAGCAACATCCGTCCCCCCTCCCCCGGGGTCCTCATCACAGGCCATGGACCGGTCTGTGACAGGCCCAGCAGCTGCCCTGTCACCACCCCTACCCTCAGACCAGTCCTGGGTCCCCCCTGCAACATCTACTCCCACTCAATCATCACTCTCCCTTTCATCTCCACCTTCACCCAGGGGCCTTCCCAACCATCTTGACAGTCTGATCAAATCAGGAATAAAGATGGTTCCACTCACACCTAATTTAGCAAGATCAAGAGTCCTGATGTCAACAATGATGAACTCTTCCCCGTACAAATCTGTGCCCCCCATACCACCCAGGAGCTTCAACTCTCCTGCTTCACCAAAAAAACGACCTGCACCTCCACCCCCTTGCCTTTCACCTGGTCCATTACCCAAAGCCCCCCCAGCTCTCCCCACTCAGCCTTTACCCAAACCCCCTCCAGGTCTCCCCCTTCGCCGCCTTCCCCCACCTCCCCCCAGAACTGTTATCTCCCATAGCTAGGATGCAGTGGGTCTCAGCGTTGCCGGGACTTATGGTCATGAAAATGGTCAAACAAACCCGGGGCCCTGTGTTATATCTGTAGTCACGTCACACAGACTGGAGAACAGAAGGACAGTTAGACTGTCCAATCTTAGAAATTTAATTCATATTCCCTGTGAAAAGATAACGTCCAGTCACATTGAAACCAATCTGAAACTTGCTGTGCTTAATGTCAGATCATTATGTAACAAATCACTTTTAATTAATGATTTTATATCTTCTTATAATCTTGATTTTATGTTTTTAACTGAAACATGGCTTGACAAAAACACGGGGGATGTAGTTCTAATAGAAGCGACTCCACCGAGCTTCAAGTTTGAATCTGAAACACGCGACAACAAAAAGGGTGGAGGTGTCTGTGCAGTTTTTAGAGATAAAATAGTTGTCCAGAGGTTGTCTTTTGGGGTGTTTTCATCATTTGAGTATTTATCTTTTAAAATGGAGCTAAAACAGTCTCCCTCCAGACTCTACATTGTCCTATACAAGCCTCCCCAGCACTGCCAAGGTTTTATTGATGATTTTACTGAGATGCTTTCAGTTGTATGCACAGACTTTGACGGTTTGGTCATTACAGGTGATTTCAATGTTCATGTGGATAATGTTTGCGACAGAAACACTAAAGAGCTTGATGCTGTCCTTGAAACCTTTGGTCTTACTCAGCATGTGAATGGCCCCACTCACAGCAGAGGGCACACTCTGGACCTGCTAATTACAAAAGGGGTTAATATTTCAAACGTAAGTGTGGTCGATGTGGCACTGTCTGATCATTTCTGTGTTTTCTTTGACCTGTCTGTTATTCCCAAATCACCGACTGGTCCTGCAGTTGTTCGGAGGAGACACATAAATGACAGCACAAGTGCACTCTTCATGGAAATGATAAACTTTGAAAATCCTTCATGTTCAAATGTTGACGACTTTTTAAATTCTGTTACATCTACATCTGTTACACCATTGCTCCTATGAAGGTTAAAATGGTTAAAAATAAGCAGAAGGCGCCATGGAGGAATAATGAGACAATCAGGGCACAGAAAAGGGAGTGCCGCAGGGCTGAGCGAAAATGGCGCAAGTCAGAGCTCCAGATTCATAAAGAGATTTATAGAGAAAGGTTGTACATGTACAACCTCATTTTATGTAAAACAAGGGAAGGATTTTTTTCTGAAATAATTGGAAATTGCAGTAATAACTCGCGTGCTCTGTTTGCAACAGTAAACAAACCCTCCAATTCAGCTGCTGTTAGAACTAATTTCCACAGCTAAGTGCAATGAGTTTGCAGTATTCTTTAATGAAAAGGTTCAGGGCATTAAAAATGCCATAAATTCCACAGTGAAAATAATAACCCTAAAACCACCTACACATTTAGAGCTGACTCAGTTTGCACCTGTAACTGACAAAACTGTCCAAGAGATCATCACCAGTCTGAGTTCTTCTACATGCTGCCTCGATGTGTTACCCACCAGATTTCTAAAGTCTGTTCTGAGCACTTTGTTAACACCACTCACTCACATAGTTAACATGTCGCTTCAATCTGGAACATTCCCAAGGGTCTTGAAAACTACGGTCATTAAGCCTCTCCTAAAGAAGAGCAGTCTTGATGCCTCAGAACTGAAAAATTATCGGCCCATCTCAAATGTGCCATTTCTAGGCAAAGTCCTCGAAAAGGTTGTTTACCAACAGCTCACTGACTTCCTCTTAATAAACAACTCATTTGATGTTTTTCAGTCAGGTTTTAGACCTCATCACAGCACTGAGACTGCTCTTATCAAGGTGATACATGACATCCGCCTGAACACTGACGTAGGCAAAGCCTCAGTCTTAATTCTGTTAGATCTGAGCGCTGCTTTTGACACTGTCGATCATAGGATTCTCCTACAGAGACTAGAAGACTGGGAGGGCAGCACTGGCACCGCCCTAAATTGGTTGAAGTCCTACCTTGAGGACAGAGAGTACTTTGTTGAGATTGGTAACTGTGTCTCAGACCACGTGAGCTTGACCTGTGGGGTGCCCCAAGGGTCAATCCTGGGACCCCTTCTGTTCAACCTCTATATGCTGCCCTTAGGTCAGTTAATACGCAGCACAAATGTGTCTTATCACAACTCTGCAGACGACACTCAGATCTATGTCTCACTGACGGCAGGTGAATATGGACCAGTGGATTCACTCTGTCACTGCATCCAACAGATCAGAGGTGGATGCAAAACAACTTTCTCCAGCTAAACTCAGACAAGACTGAAATCATCGTCTTTGGGCCACAGAAACAGAGAGAAAGTGTCAGCAGTCACCTCCAGTCTCTCGCTCTAAAACCGACAAATCAAGTTAGAAATCTGGGGGTAATAATGGACTCAGACCTGAACTTTGACAGCCACATCAAATCAATAACATCAACAGCCTTTTACCACCTAAAAAACATTGCCAAAATTAAAGGTATAGTGTCTAAACCAGACTTGGAGAGACTTATCCTGCATTTGTCTCCAGTAGGTTAGACTACTGCAACGGCCTGTTCACTGGCCTCTCCAAACGAGCTGTAAAACAGCTGCAGTACATCCAGAACGCTGCTGCTCGAGTCCTGACAAGAACCAGGAAGTACGATCACATTAGTCCTGTGCTCAGGTCTCTGCACTGGCTTCTGTGATGATTCTGATTCTGTGTGTCTTTTTGTGTTTTGTGATTTTAATGCAACTTTTTCCTGTTATATAAAGCACTTTGAATTGCCTTGTGTATGAATTGTGCTCTACAAATAAACTTGCTTTGCCTTGCCTTGCCTTTAATACAGGAATGAATTGTGTTCCAGTACTGTGAGATTTTGGGGCATTGCCATAGAGCAATAGTGAGCATAGAGTGCTATCTGCGCTTTGACATTTCCAACAATTCGGTGTGTTCTTGAGCCCCAATTTATGTAACCTAGCTGGGGTCCAATAAAAGCGATTAACAATTTTGAATTGTATGAATTTAATTCTCACATCTCTGCACAGTTGATTTGACAGATTATTTTCCATTCTAACTCACTGAATGATATCTTTAGGTCCTGCTGCCATATACTTTTTAATATTGTTGGTAAGTTACAATTTTGTTGTATCATTTTAGAGTAATAGCTAGGGTCATGTAAAGTGCTGTAGTTGCAGATATTGCCAGAAGATATTTTGGAGCAAATTGAATTAAACAAAGGGTTTTAAGGTAGTATTTTCAAAGAGATCTCCAAGAGTTTTAATTCCTTTATTTAACAAATTCTCCCATAAAATGGGTGTCTTATTGATCATTGGATCATAACATTGGATTTAACCATATGCTTGCTTCTGAGTTAAGAAAGAAATCAATTTTAAATATTTTGCTTACTTTTTTGCATACATCTTGCTAGTGAGTAAAGACTGGGTGGGTTTTCAGCTTTGGGGTCAGACAGATGGTCATTCATGTTAGTGGAGTGAGAGGCAGACATGCTTCAACTTCCATTTCTAGCCATGGGGTAGGTCTTTCTGGTGGTAAAAACCATTGAGTTAATGTTAACGTTACAGACTGAATGCATTATAATAGTATTGTAACTTAGGTAGGCCCAAACCAGCATTGTCTACTGGTATTTGTAATTTTTCTAATTGCAAACGTGAACGTTTGGTTCCCCATAAAAATTGTTTGCGTGTTCTGTCAAAGAGTTTAAAGTATTTCAAGGCAAGACATTTCAAGACATTTTCAAGACATTAACCTTTCCCCATAAAGATAGCTGGAGTGATGACCACCTGTCTACATCCAAAGATATCTTCCTCATCAGTTGGTAAAAATTTTTTCCCATCTGCCTTGGTTAATAACGAGATCGGTTCTGTTTGCTAGTATTTTTGATAGGATATTGCAATCTGTTTGGATCAAGCTGACAGGGCGATAATTTTTACATTCTATGGGGTTTTTCCCAGGTTTAAGAATCAGTGTTAGCCTGATCTAAGGATGAGGTTAGTTTCTCCTTATCGAAGGTTTCTATGAAAATTTCCATTAGTAATAGTGCGAGTTCTGCGGAGTAACATTTGAAGAATTCCGCTGTAAAGCCAACTGGACCTGGACGTTTTCCCAATGGAAGTTGTTGTATTTCTTTAAGAGTTATGGGGGAATCAAGAGCTTCCTTCTTACTTTTCATTCAGTTCGGGTAAATCCAAGCTCTGGAAAAAGTAACTTAGTTTCTTCTCTGTTGGATTACATACTGACTTGTACAGATTTTCATAGTAATCTCTAAAGACGTTGTTAATTTTAGCAGGTTCTGTTAGTAGATTGTCTTTAGTATTTCTGGAATCAGAGTAGTAGTTTTCCTGCTTTTTCTCCAGATTCAAAATAGTTTTGCTGTGCCCATCTTTTTGGCTAATATTTAATTATATTCAATTTTAAGTTGGGTTAATTTCTTCAGTCTGTTTAAGGACATAATAATAATAATAACATCATATTCCAGTTATGTGTTGTACTCAAAATTTTACCCCACACAACCTGGGTATAGAGTGCTACCGTATTCACTATCCGTGACTCAGTTACCATGGTGGGTTACCTAGACAGCTCAGTCACCACCATACAGAAAATAAATTTGAGAAAAAAAATAAAAATCGTAAGTCTAATTAGAGAGTGAGAGAGAGAGAGAGAAAAAAAAAGGTGAAACCCATTTAATAGAGGTCTAACTAACTTTCTTCAGTACCTCATTAAGTAATATGTTGCAGTAAGTTTATGTCTTTACTACGTCTCTATGCATGCCCGCACTTGTGGCTGTAGTTTAAAGTCTCTGTATGAAATCGGTAGCTTTTTGCGGGTCATCAAAGGTCCGAGAAGGTCCACTTCCCATATTCACCACCAGTCGAGTCGGGTACAAAAGGCTAAACTTTATTTTGCGCTTGTGTAGCATTTTCTTACATTGTTTGAAAGTTTTCCCTGGGTTTTTCGTGAGTAGTCAGTAGTCAAGATCATTACTCGATTCTCCTCCCAGGTGATTTGTTGTTTTTCTCTGGCAGTGCTCAAAATGTTTATGCAGTCCTGGTGTCGCAGAAATGCAGCAATGATGGTCCTCGGTCTCTCGCTGTGGGCGACCCTCCGCACCGGGGTCCAGTGCGCTCTCTCTATCTCGAAACCTTGGTAGGCGTGGGCAGAGATGCTGTCGTAATGAAGTGATTTAGAAATCCAGCCATGTCGTTCTTCTCAGTTCCCTCTTTGAGTCCAACAAATCTGAGATTATTTCGTCTGGCTCTGTCCTCCATCATAGCTATACGGTCTCGTAGTTCACACCATTCCGCTTTAGTAACAGGCGGATTTTCGTTCGTTTAGCGAGGGCGTCCTCGATTCCTCTCACGCGGTCTTTAACCTGATGAGATGAGAGATCCTTTAATTGTCCCACAATGGGGAAATTCCAGAAGAAGCAGCCGTTTCCAGCGCCTACAAAACTCTCAGAAAAGAAAAACAAGAACAGTATAACAAACATTAATACACAATATACAACAGATATTGGGAGTACGGTACACGTGGTCACGCGATGGAATTTTTTCAGTGGATATAGGCAGGGGTCACAAACAAGAAGATAGAGGGAAGAGCACGGGTGGTGTGTGCAAAATGTTATCTCATGTTTATGTTGCAAGGTCGGTCTGACTCGGGTTCTTCCAGCCAGCTGCATTTCTCAAGGTCCGGGATTAGCGGAATAACAAAGGGAGGGAGGGCAGAAAAATACATTTTAATACATTTGTTGATCAGGAATTTGTACAGATCTTTCCGAGTAGCGATTCGTTGTTTCATTGAGTTACTCCGTCTTTAACGACTCTCCCTGATTGTCCAACGGCTTTCAGCACCTCCGTGGTCCGAGACAAGATGTTACGATTCAGATCCAGGAGCTGTGCCAGTCCGTGGTCCAGTCTTTGCTCAAGTCTTAACATCCTTTCACTCAGTTCCACAAACTTTGTTTAGTTGTTGTCAGACAGGTTTTGGATGAATTCTCCTGTCTGGCAGATATTCCGATAGACAAAGGCGATTCCAAGCCCCAATAGTAGAAAGCCCGCTATCATAAATCCAAATATAAATAGATCTTCTACATCTTCGACCTGCAAGGGCTCGATGCATAGGATCTGCCAGGTGTTATCCCAATTATCCCGTACGAATCCAGCCATGTCTGTTCCGTCGGGGCATCGCGCCTCTCCCGGGGAGGCTTTTCGTTGGGAGAAAATCTTATCCAATGCACTCAGAGACCAATCAATCACATTCATTTTCAGAGATCAGTTGGCGGGCAGATAATCTGAGTTGAAAAGGTAAAAAAGGTTGAAAAATTTGACGAGACAAAGCAAGGAGCAAAAAACAGAGCAGGAGCAGAGAGAAGACACGTCCGCACTCGAAGAGGAGGAGGAGAGAAAGCCTCAGTGACACGAGTCACTACTGAGGTAAGTGTTTCTTCCACGGATGCTGTAGTTTCCTTGATAGTTTTTGGTCCTCCAGATCCATGGACATCTTTTGAAGCATGTCAAAGATAGTTTTCTTGGTAATTCTATCTTTTTCTTTTGCATTCATTGGCTCGTCCGTGTCTGTGTGTCCTTCCTCCTGATTAGACATAGCAGTGGCCAGGTGAGCTGTAGCACGTGTGGTTCTTTTTTTGTTCTTCTTTATCCTTCAAGATGTTTTTCGGGGCTTTCGGCATTTCTCGGTTTCGTTTACTAGTCTGCTTAGTTTAGGGTAAAAGACTTTTGATTTTAAGGATACATCCAAATAGTGGCGTTGAGCCAGCTGTCTAAGCAGCCATCTTGGTCACAGCGTCACATGTTTTTTTGTGTGTTCTAAACAAATTGATAATCGCTTAAAGGATAATCGCTTAAAAGTAAGAGTAAAAAGTAAAAAGTAAAGAGATGAGATCCTGTGGTTCCCAAACTGGACGCCCTCCACGCCCTGACTGCGCCTAGAAATTCTGTCCATGAAAATTATGAACAGAACCGGTGATAAAGGGCAGCCCTGGCGGAGTCCAACATGCACTGGAAGCAGGTCTGACTTACTGCCGGCAATGTGAACACAGCTCCTGCTCCGGTCATACAGGGACCGGACAGCCCTTAACAAAGGGCCCCGGACCCCATACTCCCGGAGCACTCCCCACAAGGTACCTCGGGGCACACGGTCGAATGCCTTCTCCAGATCCACAAAGCACATGTGGACTGGTTGGGCAAACTCCCATGAACCCTCGAGCACCCGATGGAGAGTATAGAGCCGGTCCAGTGTTCCATGACCGGGACGAAAACCACACTGCTCCTCCTGAATCCGAGGTTCGACTATCGGTCGGATTCTCCTCTCCAGTACCCAGGAATAGACCTTACCGGGGAGGCTGAGGAGTGTGATCCCCTGTGGTTGGAACACACCCTCCGGTCCCCCTTCTTATACAGAGGGAGCACCACCCCGGTCTGCCAGTCCAGAGGCACCGTCCCCGACCACCACGCGATGTTGCGAGATGTGTCAGCCAAAACAGTCCCACAACATCCAGAGACTTAAGATACTCATGACTCAGTGACTTCAGGGTGATGGACGAGTCCGCCTCCGAGTCCTCAGTCTTTGCTTCCTCCTCGGAAGACGCGACAGTGGGATTGAGGAGATCCTCAAAGTATTCCTTCCACCGTCCGACAACATCCCCAGACGAGGTTAACAGCTCTCCACCCACACCGTAAACGGTGTTGGTGAAGCACTGCTTCCCCCTCCTGAGGCATCAGACGGTTTGCCAGAATTTCTTTGAGGCCAACCGGTAATTCTCCTCCATGGCTTCCCCGAACTTCTCCCAATCCCGAGTTTTTGCCTCTGCGACTGCGCGGGCTGCAGTATGCTTGGCTAGTCAGTAGCGCTCGACCTCCCGCACGAGCTCAGGCTCCTTCCCCCCCAGCGAGGTGACATTCCATGTCCCCAGAGCTAGTTTCTGCGTCCAGAGATCCGGTCGTCGAGGCCCCCGCCTTCGGCCGCTGCCCGGATCTCTTTGCACCGGAGGATCCGTAAGGGTCCCACGTCGCTCCTTCGGGCTGTGCCCAGCTGGGCCCCGTGTGGAAAGGCCCGGCCACCAGGCACTCGCCTATTAAAAGCTATACCACAGTCTGATCACACTTAAGACAGACTCAACAACTAATATAAAGCAAAAATGGGAGAGTGAATTGTATGTTATCTCAGAAGACAGTTCTCAACGTGTGTGTGTGTGTGTGTGTGTGTGTGTGTGTGTGTGTGTGTGTGTGTGTGTGTGTGTGTGTGTGTGTGTGCGTGTGCGTGTGCGTGTGTGTGTGCGTGTGCGTGTGCGTTTCTGTGTGTCTGGGGACAGTACCTGGACTGTCCCCAGGGCTGGGCAGCAGCAGATGCAGGTGCTCTCGGTCTCCTCCCTGCTCGTGGAGCCAGGTCTTCAGAACAGTCTCCAGGGCAAACACATTGTTGTCCACCTGCTGCAGGTCCATCTCTACTCCCACCATGCACTCATCTGCTCCCAGCATGCACGGGTCTAGACAGAGAATACAATTGCATATGACTTTCCTGGCCTCCATTCTAATCTTCATGTACTATTCAATACTGTTGATTAGTCTGGAGATGCCGCCACATAATTTGACTTCAGCGGGGCGGGACAAACGTGTCAATCAGACAAACAGCAGACATGACGACAGCATCACGAAAGTACGGTTTATGTGCGGCAGCAGAGAGCTGTGGTTGTCAGTCCAAAATGGTGTATAGCTGTAAAGCTTGCTCTTGCTGTCCTGGTCTTTTAAAAAAGAGAAGCCCCAAACATTTTCTATGTCGTGCTTGTTATTGCTCGTAATCATGGCACAAAGAACCTGATGGGACGAACTATCGTTGACCTCCAGAATCTTGTCCATGCAGCACAGGACAGGATGCACTGGGTCATGACATTATCAGCCCTTCCCCCATTCTGGACACCCTGGTCATCCACATTTCAAGCTTTGCTGAATAGTAGAAAAAAATGCTACTTTGGAAGATGGATTAAACTTTGCAAAAATAATTGTTTTCTATTTGAAAATTGATAAAAAATGAACTCTGATGAGCCCTTAAACATTTTTAGAGAAAAGAAATCCAAACACAGATAAAAGACTAAAAGACTGAATAACTTGAACATCTTATGAACTGACTCTTATAGGATGAATTTACAATGTTGTTATTTTGTGAATGTTCCTTTGTGGATTCAAATGTTTTGTGACTCTTCTTGTGAACATTTTAGTGTCGTAATATGGATTTCAACAGACAGTGAAAATTACCTTTAGCTTGGGTTAATGTTCAAACCACGGAGATCTGGAAGGGGCAGGCACTCCATGTCAGACTTCACTAGTCTCTAGAATCCCCAATACAATAAAAATATATTTTCAAGATTTCAGAATTCAATATTTTGATGCAGACTTCAACACATTCATGAACATGACATCCACAACAAAAATCAAAGACAAGAGCCCTATAAAAGTTGTAAAAGTTACATCCTCCTCAAAAGTTGCACCAAAGGAGACTTTCATCACACTGTACCCAATTCCGGAAGAGAACCCACCTCTTCCATCTCATGTTTGACAGATGACCTCAACCCCAGTAACTCAGAGGCCAGAAACCCAAATTTTTATAATCCCAAAGTTTACCTATGATGCTGAACTCAAACTACAGCTGAAGAATGAAGAACGATGGCCTGCCTTGTTCACACCAAATGGGGTGAGTACCAAGACTTGTTTTGCTTGTCTTGTCCTCCTCTATGTTGTGTAGTTCAAGCCATGTTTATCTCTATTGCAAAACTATGGTGGGGCCTTTCTGAGTGGAGTTTGCATGTTCTTCCTGTGTCTGGGTAGGTTTCTTTCAGGCGCTCTGGTCTCCCCTACCACTACAAACATGTACATGTCCCCTTTGGGGCCAGGACTGAAAAAGAGCTGCTAAATCTCAGTGGGACTTTGCTGGTTACATAAGGTCAGTAAAAATGGATTAAAACGGCAAGTCATGATAAAGAGCCCTTGTAACCCTTGCGACTGTAGAAGGGCATGCTTCAGTGCGTTTCAACCCTGCCTTGACATGTGCATCAAAATTGCAGCTGTCACATCGGAGATGTATGTTTGATTTGATCATTTTTAAATATTAAATTATTTGTCTAATAAAAAAATAATAATTGTGTCCATGTCTACAGAATACACAAATGCCTTACTGGGTCCATCTAAAGCCGACAACATTTGCAAAAGTTACAAGGAATTTTATCCTATCAAAATAGCTGCTTCGTTAATATCTCATTATGACCATTCCTTGAGACGTATATCCCAGATATGTCCTGATGATGCTGCCTCAGTTTGGAGTTTGCTGGATAAAAGCCCTGCCAAATTCATTAAAGTACAAGAGCTAGATTTTGGACATTTACGAATTTTGATTCAAAATGGCCACCTTTATATCAAAAAGAGGGTGTGGTCTCAATACTTTTTTGCTTAGAGTCACATTAATGTTTTTGCCAAGTTTCATTGGAATATGACAAACTAAACTGTTCACTTCCTATTGACTTTTGCTGGAAATCTGAGGTGTGGCTATGCAAATATGGGTGGAGACGGGATGTGGTCTTCATTGGCTTTTTTGTCCAGCATGATGTTAAGGTGTGTGTACCTCATTTTATTTGTTTGAGAACAACTAAAGATAAACTAAAATTTCTATCCCATTATGATTCTGCAGGTGGCGCTGGTGTGCCATTTTTAAACAAGTTTAATTTATAATATCCAGCTCATCAAAATACACAAACGCCTCATTGGGTCCGTTCAGATCTGACAAATTTTGCAAAAGTTAAAAGGATTTTCATCCTTTCAAAATGGCCGCTTCTTTAAGAGCTCGTTATGATCACACCCTGCGACTTATTTGTTAAAATACGGACGTAGGATTTTGGAGGAGACACTCTATATACCCATTAAGTTGTATGTGTCCACAATGAAAACATATGCTCCGCTCCCTCCTATATCATATTGTATTTTGATTTTCCAGAGGGCGCCACTGAGCCATCTTTTAAAGTTGATTCTTGGCGATTTTACAGAGTGTAAATATGAGTGGAGCTCTAATTTTGTGCCAAGTTTCAAGACTTTACCCTTGTGTTAGGGATTTAAAAAGCCTGATTTATTTTGCGGAGAAAAAAAAAAAATCTTGTTATTATTCAATTTTTCTAACCTAAACCGTTGGTTAGAAGTTACAAACACTTTCTCTGTAAATATTTTAAGTCCACACTAAACAGATTTCCTTGTATTAATTTTTTAAAAATGAAATTTGAAGGGGCAGCAGAAAGCCATCTCTAGAGATAGGAAATCAGTACATCCAGCTCTCAAATGTCCATGGGCATACTGGGACCATTCTAATTTGACAATGTTTGTAAAAGATTTAAAGGTCCCATAACATGCAAAATCGACTTTTCAGAGGTTTTAACCTTCCTACAGTGCTATTTGGGCCTCGTATGTTGTGCCCAAAGTGGTTTTTTGATTGATTCCCTCATGTTTTCGCTAGAGAACTGTCTTTTCCATCCCCCTCGGCTGAGCAGCAGACGGGGGCTCCTCACTAAGATGACGCGCTTCACAAGGATGATGCGGTGTTTAAGCCACGCCTCCAGGAAGCGCGCAGCCGCAGAATAAAAACAGCTAATGCTAATGCTACACAGTAATTACACAACGGATACGACAGATCGAAGAGTTAGCTTGTTATTTACCAAACGGCAACGTCCGTCGTTGAGGCCCTGGAGCACGTCAAACTCCAGGTCAGATCCAGGACGTAGGACTCAGCACGACGCACCGTCAGGACAGATAAAAGGTTTATTCAGTGTTTGTGTATCGCTGTTTACCGGAGCACACGGCGC
Organism: Rhinogobius similis; assembly: GCA_019453435.1. Lineage (NCBI taxonomy): Eukaryota > Metazoa > Chordata > Actinopteri > Gobiiformes > Gobiidae > Rhinogobius > Rhinogobius similis. The sequence continues at coordinate 693,940 of CM033640.1, read as the reverse complement.
ATGCACCATCTCCGCTCTAGGCTTTGTCACGGGTTGGGCGGGTGAGGCGCGCAAGTTGGGCGGGGGAGGCAGCCTGCTCTCTGTTCGGGGGGGTCAGATCTCAGAGTGAGCCGTTTGCTTTTGCAAGGAGGGGCCAGTCCAAGAAATGGGTGTTTTTTGGAAACTGTTATGTTATGGATATTACACAACGCAAAATTTTATCAACAAAGCCCTTAGAATAGACTGTGTAAAGGGGAAAAGAGCAGAATATGGGACCTTTAATTGTTTAAAAAATTGACATTTTGTTGAAAATTCACCATGACCACGACCACGACCATGTTATACAATCAATAATAATACAATAATAATCTTTCATTGCACATGGGTTTAGCCTGTTTTGACATCTAGTCCAAGAGTTTATCGAAAACACTTCAAACTTGGTAAAAAAAAAAAAAAAAATGAATCCTGGGTTTGATCTAATATGGCTGAATTCCTGTGAATCCCAGGGCAGGGTCATAATATTTTTTTTAACTTGTCCTGACATGACCTATTTTTCATGCTAGGTTTCATCTGTCAATGCTGACTTTTTGCTCATTGATTTTTGAGGTGGCGTTACTGAGTCGTCCTTCAATATTTTTTCACTGGGTCTTCACTCAATATTAGGGCTCACTGAGTTCTGAGAACTGAGAATTTTCTGTACCAATTACTTGCATATGCATTATGGTTTACTACTTGATTTTGAGTTTTCCCTTAACATTTTACAGTTACAATAGGGCTCTCGCACTAGTGCAAGACAGACGAGTTGCTCACTCAAATAAAAATAAAGTCAGGCACACAAACAAGAAAATGGGCACGAACATTTGACAACATACACACAAAAACATAGTATCAATTAAGATAATGGAAGGTACGACCATTGTGCTTATCTCATTGGACACTTGGACGCAGGGTAGCACTCCCACTGAAGCGTGCCCTTCCATGCAAGGTTTGTGAGGGCCCTTTATCACTGCTTGCAGTTTAACTAACTAACTTAAATGTTCCAAGATCCCGAATGAAGATGCGAGGGGACAGGGCCTTTGCGGTAGCCGCCCCTGAATTGTGGAACAGTCCCCCCCCCCCAAATTCGTATCGCTCCATCTCTGGAATCATTCAAATCAGCTCTCAAAACGTACTTCTTTGCTGAGGCATTCAACACCCGTTAATGAACACTAAATATAATAAGACTGTATTTTAATGTATGTTTGCATTTACTGTATGTTTTTAACCGCTGTGTGTGTAAAGCACTTTGGTCAGCGATTGCTGTGTTAAATGTGCTCTATAAATAAATTTGACATTGACATTGACATTGACATAATTTAACTAACTAAAATGTGTCTGTTTTTGAATGTGTGTGTAACTTTCCTTCAGGGCAGGGTATTTTTTTCTTTTTAGATCAAAGATGAATTCATCAGAATAACAACAAAGCCACTCCAAGTTCCTCTCTCAGTTCGATCCTTTTACAAAGAAGCTGCTGGATATATTCAGACCCAAGGGAGACTTCTAGAGCTGAGTGATGGGGTAGGTGCAAAAACATGATTATACAATGAGGAAAATAAATATTTGAACACACTGCGATTTTGCAAGTTCTCCCACTTATTATTATGAAATTGAAATTATGAAGAGGTCTGAAATTTTTATTGTAGGTGCACTTCCACTGTGAGAGACAGAATAAAAAAAGAAAACACATTACATTGTATGATTTTTAAATAATTTACTTGGATGTTATTGCAACAAATAAGTATTTGAACACCTGCCAATCAGCAAGAATTCTGGCTCTTAAAGACCTCTTAGTCTGCCTTAAAAAGTCCACCTCTACTCCACTAAATTAGTAGCACCAGTTTGAGATCTTTAGCTACATAAAAAGACACCTGTACACCAGCCCTGAAACCTGTGAATGGTTACCTGATGTCAAGCGCGTCGAATGCCTTGAAGGTATAAAAGTGCTAGAGAAATGTTACCATTAACAATTTACCATTAGAAAAAAGACCCACTCTCATTGAAATGTCTGATTCCCTAATTAATCTCGTTTTTCCTACCTTTACTGCACTCGCACGGCATCTGCACGGTATTGGCGAGTGACAGACATGTGTCAGAGTGAGGACTTGGTCTAAAAAAAAACTCCTCGTCAATAATATGGAACTGGTTTGGCTTCGCACCAAATGACAAAGACCAAAAGAACATAATATGCAAAGTGTGCAAGGAGATCGTAAAGGCAACTGACGGTAATACTACTAACTTATTCGGCCATTTGAAAAGAAGGCATAAAAAACAGTACGCTGAAAGTCAAGCAGCACAGGCAGCTAAAGCCAAGACCTCAGCACCAGCAGCCGCGTCTGCTCCGAAGCAACACATGCTAAAAGATGCGTTTGCTAAATGAACACCTTACGATGGAGGCAGTAAACGCTGGAACACTGTAACTGATGCGGTGACTTTCCACTCAGTTAAAGATATGTGGAACGTGTGGGTTTTACGAAGATGTTAAAAGTTTTGGATCAGCGCTATGAGTTGCTTAGCCGAAAGTTTTTTTCGAACACCGCCATACCACGCATGTATACAGATGTTTATGCCTCACTGGATGAGCCAATATGTTATTCTAATGTCATTGCAGTTATTTGCACTACTTACTACTTGAAAAGCTTAACTGACTGAGTCTTGATAATTATATCTTTATTGTGATTTTTTTTTTAGTTGATAGTGTGACATTGCAAGTTTATTTTTTCAAATTTAATAAATTGGCATTTATTCAAAGCTTGTTTTCTTCTTTCAACAAAAAACTGCTTCTGTGGGTGGATTTGTTATGCTTTTGTTAAAAATCATGATAAAATCGAAATTGTGAGTTAAGATTTTAAAAATCGTGATTTTTTATTTTTGCCATATCGCCCAGCCCTAGCTGCTGGTACTGCATGTTGGCACCAAATACCATTTTATTAATGTAAAACCATGATCAACATTTGCCACAGGTACTATCCACCAAAGTCATAATTACAAATCATGTAAACCTGTCTTATGTTCTGTTTTAACCATGTTATAACATTCTGTAATCAAAAACATACCTGGAGTTGTAGTCTACTTGCTCTGAACCTCAAATGTTACTGTTTTTAAATTTCCCCAATGTGTAACATCCTTGGTAAAAATCCAAAAGTTTTCCTGTGCTGTCTTTAAGTTCAAAAATAATTGCCAGGCTTGTTCTTAACATTTTTTGTCTAAAAATGCCTTAACATTTAAAACATGTGAAAACAGAGGTAATCGAGCATGTTTTAGCCCAGTAACAATGCACATTATGCATGTTTGTTGTTTAAGTCACTGTTTGCAATCCATAGTGACTGTTTGTTTAATTTGAGTCTCTGACCTTATTTTATTAATAGTTTCCTGGTTTTAAAACCATGTTGACCAAAAATAAAAAGTTTGAATATATATATATAAATATATATTTATTCTACGATAAATTGTTCAACTCAAAGATTTAAAATCTAAATAAATATATATATATATATATATATATATATATATATATATATATATATATATATATATATAAATTAGAATTTATCGTGGAAAGGGTTACAGGAGTTGTCATCCGGACGCTGTTTGACGATTGAGACATTTCGACTTCTATCCAGAAGTCATTGTCACTTCTGGATAGAAGTCTATGATGGAACACGCCTGGACAAATGAGGGATTACATTGACTATCTAGAATTTATATTTATTAAATTATAATATTCTCTGCTTAGGTTGTAAAGAATAAAAATGGCTATAACAAACTAAATTTAATCGGTTTCCTTAAATTCCTTAAATTCGAGTCAGAGAAATGGAAAGAGAACTTGTTGAACCAACTAAAAAACATTAAAAAGTGCAAAATGACTAGCTTTGCATTGGAAAGAGACTTTTTTGGATGGAAATCCTGCCTACAATTTTATTGAGCTAGTACAATTAGTTATTTTTTTTAAAGGGATTTAGAAGGTACCAGATGCCTTATTTTACTTACGATACCAACTGATTTAGTCACCTTTTTGCAGACATGTCCAATATGTTCTTTCCAACTCGTCAATCCATACGCCTAGAAAGCATACTGATGTAACTCTTGTTGTATCATGATTTATGTACATTTTGATTGAATCAGTCGTATGGTATCTTTTATTTTCAGCAAACTCTGTTCTATGTCGGCTGAAGGTCTTTGAGCACATGTTTGTTTTATGTTGAAAGTAAAACAAACTAAATACAAGGCTTACAACGATATGCTAAAATGGGTTGTATGTTACAGTAATGGTGTGCTAAAACTACTCTCTGGGAATAAAAGGGCATTATTATTGTAACGAACTAACAAAAGGTGGTTTATGAATACCACACATATAAAAGGACTATGGAGATGGTATTTCTGACACATGTCAAAGCTCTGCTGAGGATAAGAGGATATGGAAATAATAGTGCAGCATGATAAAGGAATAACCTATAGTTGTGTTTGTTGATGGCGGCGTTTAAGATGATATTCAATGAAAATGTGTCATATTTTGAGAATTGATGCTGCTCTGTAATGTTGCTTTACAGGAGCCACAGAAGATGGGGATCGACATAAAGAGATGATCCTTGAATAACACGTCACATTTGACTTGACTATTGCATGTCATCTACTGCAACGACTTGTGAGAACAGCTTTTACAACTGGGTTCAACAAACAAAACTTCAAAAGGGAAAGCTTTTGATAAGTATTACAGTCGTATGAAAAGGTTTGGGCACCCCTGATCATTTACAAGATTTTCCTTTATAACTCATTGGTTGTTCAGATCAGCAATTCCAGTTAAATATATCATACAGCAGACAAATACAGTGATCTTTGAGAAGTGAAATGAAGTTTATAGGATTTACAGAAAGTGTGCAATAATTACTTAAACAAAAGTAGGCAGGTGCATTAATTTGGGCACCCCAACAGAAAAATTCTATCAATATTTAGTAGAGCCTCCTTTTGCAGAAATAACAGCCTCTAAACGCTTCCTATAGCTTCCAATGAGGGTCTGGATTCTGGTTGAAGGTATTTGACCATTCTTCTTTACAAAACATCTCCAGTTCAGTCAGATTTGATGGATTCCGATCATGGACTTTAAATCGCACCACAGATTTTCAATAATATCCAGGTCTGGGGACTGAGGCCATTCCAGAACGTTGTACTTGTTCCTCTGCATGGATGCCTTAGTAGAATTTGAGCAGTGTTTAGGGTCGTTGTCTTGTTGAAGTATCCAGCCCTGGCGCAACTTCAATTTTGTCTCTGATTCTTGAACATTGTTTGCAAGAATCTGCTGATACTGACTGGAATCCATGCGACCTTCAACTTTAACAAGACTCCAGTCCCTGCACTGGCCATTCAGGCCCACAGCAGGATGGAACCACCACCAAAGTTTACTGTGGGAGCAAGTGTTTGTCTTGGAACGCTGTGCTCTTCTTCTGCCATGCATATCGCCCCTTGTTATGTCCAAATAGCTGAATATTAGTTTCATCAGTCCACTTATTATTCCAAAATGAAGTTGGCTTGTGCAAATGTGCTTTAGTGTACCTCAAGCGCAGAAAAGACTTCTGTCACATTACTCTCCCAAACAGCACCTCCTGATGCAAAGTGCGCTGGATAGTGATCGATGCACAGTGACACCATCTGCAGAAGGATCATGTTGTAGGTCTGTGGAGCTGTCTGTGGGTTGACTTTGACTGTTCTCATCATCCTTCGTCTCTACTTATCTGAGATGTTTCTTGGCCTGCCACTCCGGGCCTGAACTAGAGCTGTGCCTGTGCTCTTCCATTTCCTCACAGTGGAAACTGACATCTGAAATCTCTGAGCAGCTTTTTATATCCTTCCCCTAAACCATGATGTTGAACAATCTTTGTTTTCAGGTCATTTGACAGTTGTCCACTCTTCACAGAAGATGCAAAGAATAGAACAACTTGCAACTGACCGCCTTAAATACCCTTTGTCATGATTGGCGTCACCCATGTGTGTAGGTCAAGGGTCAAAGCTTACCAAACAAATTTTGTGTTCCAATAATTAGTGCTAAAGGTATTAAAATCAATAAAACAACAAGGGTGCCCAAATTAATGCACCTGCCTACTTTTGTTTAAGTAATTATTGCACACTTTCTGTAAATCCTATAAACTTCATTTCACTTCTCAAACATCACTGTGTTTGTCTACTATGATATATTTAGCTGAAATTGCTGATCCGAACAACTAATGATTTATAAAGGAAAATCTTTAAAATGATCAGGGGTGCCCAAACGTTTTCATACGACTGTACATGAAAAGACACACTGCAGAATATTTTTTATAAAGTAGCCTCATGTAAGATCAAACAAACAAATGGTTTCTGTATTAATAATAAAAGTTACATTCATTGGTATAGGTGAATTCTTTTTTTCAAATTGATTTATTGTACCATCAGATATTTTTACATTTTTGAACACTACGTGATGGATAATTGCTGATATTATTATGGCTGTTATGAAGTACAAGTTTATAGTGGACACAATAAGAGCTGAGTTGGGAGAGGTCTAGTGTGCACTAGTGCAGCAGTGGTGTGCATATTTTAAGTATTTGATGTGGTCTTATTTGCTGCTTGGTTTAATGATAATATTGCAGGATTAGAGATCAGATTAATGAGCCTGTTGAAGCCACAGTATATAACTTTTTTAGCAAAAAATAAATAAAAATCACCAATTGAAAAGTATGTTCTTGCATTTTTTTTTTCAGACTAAAAAATGTAGAAGAGGGTTCTTTCTGTGAGTGGGCTTGCATCTCCACAAACCTGACTCGTACTTGGCCTGGAGAAACCTCCTCCTGCTTGTTTCCATGGAAATAGTGTGCCTTTAGCTATAATATTCCACAGCATGGCTGTGGCATATCTGCCTGACACTTGCCCTTTGCTCTGGCTGAGAAGTGGTTTTAACTTTGTTTCCATGGAATCATGCAGATGATATGACACCACCAAAAAGTTGCATACTGTTGCTTTAATGAGATGGCAGCAGGCAGGTGCTTTTATTGTGGTATGCAGATAATACTTCTATGCGGATTATAATGTAGTGAGTTTGAGCCATTCATTTAAATTGTCTGACTTGTTATTTGTGGATTTTCCTTATTGGATACATATTTTGAAAACAGTACAGTGATCCCTCGCTATATCGCGTTTCATCTTTCACGGCTTCGCTGCTTCACGGATTTTTTTTACAGTGCGGATATTTTTACAGTGCGTCCACTGAACTTCAGCGCACGCACAAGAACGGGACCCTTTGACGAGTCGTTCATTGCAGTTCTCAAATATAATCGAAGGTGGCATATCCGTTTATAAAAATATTCTTGCTCAGAAAAAGAAAGAGCGCCAACAACTAAAGAAAGACTCGTGCGCCTTCAGTAGAAACAGACGCTACAGCGGAGCGGAGTCAGGACCAAGAGGCACAGACTGTGAAATACACCAGTGACAATGTTTCCAACCTTGTATTACTATATTAAAATTATTGTTTTAAACAAATTTTGGGCTTTAAAACAGGTTTTGATTTTTGGTTTCATTCCATAGTTCAGTATTGCATTGTAAAATAATAAAAAATAAAGCTGTGACTACTTCACGGATTTCACTTTTCGCGTGTTATTTTTGGAATGCAACTCCCGCGATAAACAAGGGATCACTGTACATAAAATCCATTTTTAAAAAAGAAAAGAAAAATCAAAGCAAATAGCTTTTCTTCTTGCCATTCCTTTTCTTCTCCTCACACTTAGGCTACGGTTGATTTACTGCTGTGAAGTCTGCTGAAGGCTGAAGACACTGAACTGTTAAAACCACAGCTTTAGTTCTAGCAGTTGGGTTTCTTGAATACCTTGCCATGCACCAGAATAAATAATCTTATTAAAAATAATAGATTGTGGATAAACATTGAAGTTAACATTGAATCAAGTTATGAATTAAGTGGTTTTAGATTCAAAATAATAATAATTAAAAAACAAAAAACACAATATCTGCAGAGAAAGTATAGTTACTTCAGAAATTGTCAATTAGACTTTTCGTGTTGAAAGTTTAACAAGATCAAAATGAAGTACTTTTGTCCCAAACTTACTCAATATGTGTGCGGGCAATAAACAACTAAAGTTATGACTAAATGATGTATAAGGCATTTTAAAAGAGAAATACATTGTTTGGATGAGCTTTACTTTACTTTTATACTTTTTTTTTTTTTTTTTGGAACTTCACTGACTTCATAGGTGGAGATGTTTAAATACTTAACCTCCACGTGCTGAAGTTGTGCAGATTCTAAATATAATTCCAGTGCTTACAGTATTTTGTCTTATACCTTTTCTTTTTCTTTTTTTTATTTCCATAATTTTTATAGGGGGAAAAAGTTCTCTTAAGTTCTGGACTGCTAGTATTTTAAATAATCTGAGTGGAATCTGAGATGGGTTTGATGCCTGGTGTGTCTGGGTGGGCCTGGTTTGAGTGCAGTGGCTCGTCCTCCTCCAGCTCTCGACTGAATGGTCACATGACTGGGACTGGCCCCTCCTCCTCTGAAGGTCACATGACTGGGACTGGCTCTGCTGCTGTTTGTCTATAAAGACTGTCTGAATGTGGCCGCTCATGAGTTGAACTGAACTAAATGATTCTGATCTAAATGCATGCATAATTAATTATCTCATTCCATGTTCAAAGCTCAATATTAAATGAATTACTGACAATGATGTATGAGGAACTGCCTCGAACCGCCACCTTATCGTGGTGGGGGAGTTTGCGTGCCTGAATGATCCTAGGAGCTATGTTGCCTGGGGCATTATGCCCCTGGTAGGGTGTCCCATGGCAAACAGGTCCTAGGTGATGGGTCAGACTAAGTGCAGTTCAACAAACCCCTATGGACAGTTCAAAATCAAGGATCGTGACGTCGCCCGGTATGGTGCAGCCGGGGCCCCACCCTGGAGCCAGGCCTGGCGTTGGGGCTCGTATGCGAGCGCCTGGTGGCAGGGCCTTTGCCCACGGGGCCCGGCCGGGCTCAGCCCGAAAGGACGACGTGGGTCCGACCTCCTGTGGGCTCACCACCCGCAGAGGAGACCGTAGGGGCTGGGTGCAGAGATACAAGCGGTCGAAATGAGCTTCCTCCGCCGGGTGGCTGGGCGCTCCCTTAGAGATAGGGTGAGGAGCTCAGTCACACGGGAGGAGCTTGGAGTAGAGCCGCTGCTCCTCCACGTCGAGAGGAGCCAGCTGAGGTGGCTCGGGCATCTGTTCCGGATGCCTCCTGGATGCCTTTCCTCGGGAGGTGTTCTGGGCATGTCCCACCGGGAGGCGGCCTTGGGGTAGACCCAGGACACGCTGGAGGGACTACGTCTCTCGCCTGGCCTGGGAACGCCTCGGGATCCCACCAGAAGAGCTGGAGGAAGTGTGCGTGGACAGGGAAGTCTGGGCCTCCCTGCTTAGACTGCTGCCCCCACGACCTGGCCCCGGATAAGCGGAAGAAGATGGATGGATGATGTATGAAATATAATTTCCACATTAAGAAACTCTAGGGCTAGGGATGAATTTGGATTTGACAGCAATCTGTTGAAGTGCTATAAATCTAGTTTTTTGTACCTGGTAACTCGTCTCATTAATTTATCAATTACTCAGGCAGTCATTCCATTGAAATGGAAGGTGACTAAAGTTAACCTGGCCCTACCATATGAATTCTCGCGATATCTGTGAGTTCACAACCTCTTAAGAATCTATCTGGACGGTGTGCCGCTGTTAGGGCTGCACCTGCCGCTGTGTGCCGGACCAATCACAGCACTCACTGCATTGTGGTTTTGGCGGAAGTCAATTAGACAAACCTAAACAAACATGGCTCTGCCAATGGACCTACTTCGGCCTATTTCAACACATAGACTATTTTGCCTTTGGAAATGTGCTCATAGAAGCGCTTTGTGCATTTGAGGATGAGGAAGAAGTCTGTGCTTTTCTCTCAACTGGATTTATTGATTTTTCGGCTTGTTCTGCTTTTGCGACGCTGCTGACCAGTTGTACGTCATGTCATTACACAATTTCCCAAACGACACCAGATTGATAATGTGTACAACTAATTCATTCATTCATTCATTCATTTATTCATTCAATCCATTACCGATCATCTTAACAATGGAGGGTCAGGGCTAAACCGCATGCAGTTTGTATTTCGGTCCATTCAACCGAAACGGCTGCCTGTGTCTTTACTGAGAAGGTTAAATCATATCTAGATAAAATACATATGTTGTTGCAGTTTTTATTGACTTTAAACATGTGCTTGATACTGTGAATCATTTTAAGCTCCTCACCAGACTTTGTAACTTTAATTTTAGTAATCACACTGTTAAATGGTCCTATATACAAGACATACAGCAATGCATACAATATACAGGATCGCCCTGTCTTCAGTGTACAGCAGGAGTCCCCCAAGTCTTCTATTTTTACTTTATGTCAATGATCTGCCTGTGTCTGCAAAAATGTTGACACGATTATGTATGCCAGTGTTTCTCAAACTTTTTCAGACCAAGGACCACTTTGCTGTTGAAAACAAAACTGCGGACCACCTATCCTGCAAACACGCCCTCACCTTTAACAAAAGTTAAAATTGAGATTTAGATTAGGATATTTTGTGTTTGATTATGAATTTATTAGATTAATCTGTTACAAATAGATTACTGCAATAGGGTTGTATTTTGATTAAATAAAATCTGCAGTTGGTCCATCAGTGCAGCATTTTAAACAATGCACTCCTCTTACATTCCCAAAGTTGTTGGTCAATAACTTACTGAAAGACAAAAACAGAGCTAACACTGGGAGGAGACATCACTCCACACCCTGTGTGTCACCTGCTCTTGCTCCTCTCCCTCCTCTGTGTCTCACCTGCTCTTGCTCCTCTGTGTCTCACCTGCTCCTTCTCCTGCTCCTCTGTGTCTCACCTGCTCCTCCTCCTGCTCCTCTGTGTCTCACCAGCTCCTCCTCCTGCTCCTCTGTGTCTCACCTGCTCCTCCTCCTGCTCCTCTGTGTCTCACCTGCTCCTCCTCCTGCTCCTCTGTGTCTCACCTGCTCCTCCTCCTGCTCCTCTGTGTCTCACCAGCTCCTCCTCCTGCTCCTCTCCCTCCTCTGTGTCTCACCTGCTCTTGCTCCTCTCCCTCCTCTCTGTCTCACCTGCCCCTCTCCCTCCTCTGTGTGTCACCTGCTCCTCCTCCTGCTCCTCTCCCTCCTCTGTGTCTCACCTGCTCCTTCTCCTGCTCCTCTGTGTCTCACCTGCTCCTCCTCCTGCTCCTCTGTGTCTAACCAGCTCCTCCTCCTGCTCCTCTCCCTCCTCTGTGTCTCACCTGCTCTTGCTCCTCTCCCTCCTCTCTGTCTCACCTGCCCCTCTCCCTCCTCTGTGTGTCACCTGCTCCTCCTCCTGCTCCTCTCCCTCCTCTGTGTCTCACCTGCTCCTTCTCCTGCTCCTCTCCCTCCTCTGTGTCTCACCTGCTCCTCCTCCTGCTCCTCTCCCTCCTCTGTGTCTCACCTGCTCCTCCTCCTGCTCCTCTCCCTCCTCTGTGTCTCACCTGCTCCTCTCCCTCCTCTGTGTCTCACCTGCTCCTCCTCCTGCTCCCCTCCCTCCTCTGTGCTCTTGGTGCCTCCGTGAGCACCTCCATACAATATGTATAGGTCAAATAAAGTTCTATAAAATGTAAAAAGTATTAATGTATAGAACAATTTAATAAAATGTAATATAATTTTGAAATGTTCCCGCAGACCACTAGGGGGCACTGGCAGACCACCAGTGGTTTGAGAATCACTGATGTATGCTGATGACGCAGTAATTTTTACTCCAGAGGGGAGGAGCCATTGTACATGTTTTAATGGTAGGGGAAACCGTAGCAAACCTACGCAGACACGGGGAAAACATGCAAACTCCACACAGAATGGCCACGGGAAACTCAGGAATTTTAACCCTTTGCCAGTACCAGTATCTATGTTCTTTAACAAAGCAACAAATCAAATCAAACTTTATTTATAAAGCTTTTTATACATAAAAACGTAACACAAAGTGCTCTACAGTGCATTAAAAACATTGCCTCAAGCCCACATTTCACTAAACCAACCCCCAACACCACCTGACCCACACAACCAAACAACCCACACAGAGTCTCACACACACACGCATGCACGCACACGCAAGCTTACACACTCTGTATGCAGAAGGCTGAGTACAGATAAGCCAGTTATAGAAGCACCATCAGAGGAGCTGTCTGCACCAGGAGCAGAGAGTCGTATGCAGCTGCAGAACAGACACAGGACCCAGAGGAGAGAAGAGGCACACACCAAACCTCCACCAGGGGCCCATGAACCAAGCCTCTGCAGTCCCAGGTAAACACCACTCCTGGTACAGAGGGCTCCACAATGGGAATACAGAGCCTAAAATAAATTAAAAAATAGATAAATAAATATGGGGAAATAAAGAAATGGGTAGTAAAACTATAGAAAATAAATACATATAAAATAGTCATTCTAAAATAGGTAAAAATAATACATAGATAGAATGAATAAATTCTATAAGTAAGATTTAACAAATTAAATAATAAATATTAATCGAAAGCTAAGCTAAAAAGGTGGGTCTTGAGCCTGCTCTTAAAAACCTGAACGTTCTCTGTGGCCCTGCCCCTAGCAAAAATATACGTAAGAGGACAAGACAGAATTCCCTTCTCACCCTCCGCGGGTGGTCTCATCCATCTCTGAGTTCGGGTCCTCTACCAGAGGCCAGGGAACTTGAGGGTTCGGCGCAGTATCTTAGCTGTTTCTAGCACTGCACTCTTCTGGACTGAGATGTCTGATGTTCCTCCAGGGGTGTGGTATAGCCACTCCTCCAGTTTGGGGGTCACTGCCCGATTACAAGTGCTCCGATCACCACGGGCACCACTTTGGCCTTCACCTTCCAGGCCTTCTCCAGCTCTTCTCTGAGCCCTTGGTATTTCTATAGTTTCTTGGATATCTGCTACTGTGATGTTGACTGGATTCTGTCCTGGGAGGTTGCTGTGGTCCTCTCTCATAGCCACGAGCCACTTTGCATCGCTGTTGTGTGATGCCTCCTTCTCCCAGATACTCTTCCATTATCTCTCTGTTTCCAGCCTTGGTGGGTCTGCTCTGCTGTTATCACCCTGCTATTGAGAGTACACTTTCGCAGGTTGAGTTGCAAACAGCCGGTTTATTCGTCTGGCTTTTTTATCTTTCATGTATCTCTTTAGGTGGCTGGCCAAGGCTTGGAGCCTTTGTTTGGCAGTTTCGAGTGCTTCAGGTATGGGCATCTGGCTGTACTTCTTAGGTACTTGCTTCTTCATTGATCTTGATTTTTGTCTCCAACTGTCTTTTCCATGGTGGGTATTGTCTCTCATGGTTGCTCTTATAGCCAAGCATCTCTAGGATCACTGATGCTGAAGTGTATACCAACTCATTGGTTTCAGTGATGGTTGTATATATATATATATATATATATATATATATATATATATATATATATATATATATATATACCTGACACACACACATATATATATGTGTGTGTGTCAGGCATCCTTGCGGCTAAGATAAGTGGGCACATGGATCAATACATGAGCAAAGCAGAGAAGGGCATAGGCAAGGACACCAGAGGAGCCAAAAACCAACTGCTGGTTGACAGAACAGTCGCCCAAGACTGCAAAGCCTGACACACCAACCTGTGCACTGCCTGGATTGATTACAAAAAAACCTACGACTCAATGCCACACACATGGATCACTGAGTACTTGGAGATGTACAACATCAATAGGACACTAATGGCCTTCATAGCAAGCTCAATGAGGCAGTGGAAGACCACCCTCGAGGCCAATGGTAAGCCACTTGCACAAGAGTCCATCAGATGTGGCATATACCAAGGAGATACACTGTCCTGACTGCTGTTCTGCATAGGTCTGAACCCCCTCAGCCAGATAATCGACAAGACTGGCTATGGATACCGGTTCAGGAATACGGCCACCATCAGTCACCTTCTCTACATGGATGACATCAAGCTGTATGCTAAGAGTGAGCGAGACATCGACTCACTGATCCACACGACCAGGATCTACAGCACTGATATCGGGATGTCATTCGGGCTGGAGAAGTGCAGTTGGATGGTAACAAAGAGAGGGAAGGTAGTCCACACAGAAGGGGTCTCACTCCCAGAGGGAACAATAGCAGACATTGAGGATGGGTACAAATACCTTGGAATACCACAGGCAAATGGCAACCTCGAAGAGGCAACGAAGAAAGCGGCAACAGCCGTACCTCCAGCGAGTAAGGCAAGTCCTAAGAAGCCAGCTCAATGGCAAGAACAAGTCCCCGGCAATAAACAGCTACGCCCTGCCAGTGATCAGACCCAGCAGGCATAATAATGTGGCCAAAGGAAGAGATACAGACCACAGACGATACGAAAGCTCCTTACCATGCATGGAGGGTTCCATCCCAAATCCAGCACCCTGAGACTATACACTAGCCGTAAGGAAGGAGGCCGTGGACTAGTGAGTGTGAGAGCCACTATCCAGGATGAAACATCCAAGATCCACAAGTACATCAAGGATAAGGCCCCAGAAGACGACGTGCTCAGTGAATGTCTCAGGCAATGGGGAACAGAGGAGGGACCATCATGGGAGGACAAGCCCCTACATGGGATGTACCACCGGAACATAACTGAAGTGGCTGATATCAAGAAATCCTACCAGTGGCTAGAGTGGGCCGGACTGAAGGACAGCACAGAGGCTTATCACGGCTTCAAAGGAACAGTCCCTGAGCACCAGAGCGATAGAGGCCCAGTTCTACCACACCAGACAAGACCCATGGTGTAGGCTGTGCAAAGAAGCTCCTGAGACGGTCCAACACATAACTGCAGGGTGTAAGATGCTAGCAGGGAAAGCGCACATGGAACGCCATAACCAAGCGGCTGGTATAGTGTACAGAAACATCTGTGTGGAGTATGGACTGGAAACCCCAAGGTCAAAAACACCTCCAAAAGTGATAGAGAATGACCGAGCGAAGATCCTGGTGGACTTCCAGATACAGACTGACAGAATGATAATGGCCAACCAACCAGACATCGTGGTGGTGGATAAAGAGCAGAGGAAGGCTGTTGTGGTTGACGTGGCATCATCAAGTGATGGCAACATCAGGAGAAAGGAACATGAGAAACTAAAGAAATACCAAGGGCTCAGAGAAGAGCTGGAGAATGCCTGGAAGGTGAAGGCCAAAGTGGTGCCCGTGGTGATCGGAGCACTCGGGGTAGAGAGTGGCTACAGCAGATCCTTGGGGGAACAACGGACATCCCTGGCCTCTGGTAGAAGACCTGAGCTTAAAGATGCATGAGACCATTTGGGTGAGATGGGGATTTTTTTATATTAGGGGGTGCACCGATATATCGGCCCACTATCGGTATCGGCTGATATCCACCTCATTGAGTGATATCGGTTTCAGCTCAAAATCACCAATAGCAGCGGTCCAATGGTCAGTGTTGCCACATTTTACTGACAGTTTCCAGCCCAAAGTCCACATAAAACCCGCCAAGATCAATGAAAACCAGCCAAATTATAAACTTTCCAAAATTACTATTTATATGGCATACAAAGCACAGTTGCAACGGTAAAATCATGAACAAACCAACAGCACACAACCAGATAAACATATAGACCACAGTCGGGCCCTTAGCCCTCCTTATTTGGCAACTATACAATACCACCATCTGATTGTATGGTGCGTTTAAAGTTGACAGGTTAGACTACATGTTTGACTAATATATACTGAATATGATTGTATTTAAGATTTTACGGCACATTTCGCCTTTTTTGTCCCCTGTTTGACAATCTTCATAACATTTATAGTGTTAACTGTCTATTTATTTTCAACTGTACGTCACAATTTGATGACACACTTCCTGTCATTTTAAACTTTTATTTATCAAAATTTCTTCTGGAACTGTACTTCAAAAATGTAAAACTGCTAAATATTTACCACAAGTGCCCTCCCACCAAACTAAGCCATAATTTGAATATAATGAGACCTTGTCATATAGACTTAAGTCCCATGTAAACTGGATATCAGAATTGTAATACATGTAGTGTGCTTTGGACTCATTCTCCAGAACCAGGGCAATCCACATTTTCAGTTCGGGTGGTTCTTCCATTACTTCCAATATACTTTCTTGTATTTCCCCCACTTGGGAATCTTGTTTTAAATCCTGTATCTCCACTCCAGCCGTGAGATAAACTTACCTCGCCTTAAACCCTAAACGTTAAGCAGGACCCAGCGCCAAACCCAAGGGTATGCAGACTGAGCCATCCAATTTATCGACCTCTATTCTATTCTATTCTATTTAATATTCTATCAACAACCCAGTCAATTATACACAAATATTTATGACGAAATTAATCTATTTTGCATTTTCAAATTCCCGCCTGAGACATCCAAAAATAGCCCAAAATATATGCACCCGCCCAACTTTTTTTTTCCCCGCCAGGAGCCAACAAAAGGAGCCCAATCTAGCAACACTGGCGATGGTACGCTCCGGTAAAAGGGTTAAGCTGCAGCTCTATTCACAGAGGCTTTAAAGGGTTAAGCTGCAGCTCTATTCACAGAGGCTTTATTCAAACAGAACAGTCTGTAAACTTTAGTCCAAGTTATGAATGTTTAGGGCGTTTTCTATTAGTGTAAAGCAACACCTTGTTATTTGCAAGAAGTTATTACACATGATTAATCGCGATTAATCACAATTCAAAAGTGTGATTAATCTGAGTTTAAAAATTAATCGTCTGACAGCACATTTATTGCCATCGTCAGTGAACAAAATTCACAGACTAGGATTTATATATATATATATATATATATATGATTACTTCCTAAATAAAAAGGTATTTATTCAAACTAAACCTCTTCTGGCACACGTGAATAAACCAGAGATGACTTAAGATGTTCATGTAGTTATTGTTCTGACCAGCAGATAGCAGCATTCGGCAAGATTAAAGCTCATATAGCATTAGCCTCTAGGCTTTGGAGACAACTACAAGTTTTTCAGAAAAAAAAAAAAAAGAAGGACTTTTTAGGAAGTGGATCTTCTGAACGATAATTAAGGGCTGGAATGCAACATTTGTACAATAACTGACCAGGAAAGTCCCACTGACATTTAGAATCTCTTTTTCAGGGGAGTCCTAGCCCCATGTTTGAGTGGTAGGGGAAACCCACGCAGGCACGAGGAGAACATGGAAACTCCCCCTGTGGCCTTGCGCCGTCTGAGAGTCGAACCCTGAACCTTCTAGCTGTGAAGTGAAAGCAATGACCACTGTGCACCGCGCCACCGAACAATGACACTGAACTGGAACAAGCAGTACTACTTTATTCTCTGGCTTTCAACACTGTGTGAGTTGTGGGGGCCTCTGTTTTTCTTTTATTTATCTGCTTATGTGAATGTTCAATACTAAGTACATGAAAAAACTGTAAGTCTTCACCAAACAAGATGAAGATTTGATAATAAAGCAACATTTTACTATGTTTTTTGTATTTGACATATTAGCTCCGATGATGAAATGAGTTGTACATAATTGAAGATGATCTCTCTCCTTTTCCCCTTCTCTTCCAGCTCTCTCGCTCTCTCCTCTGTGCTCCTGAATTCTTAATGCTCCGTCAGGACTTAGCTAATGGGTCTGAGGGGAGCAGAAGACTAGAACATCCATGCAAGAGTCTTAATAATGCATTTCCAAACTCACAAGAGAACCTTTCAACCAGGAATAGAGTCCAACTATAATTTTCCTGATGCATTTGTGCATATTGATTTGTAATTTTAGTGCATTTGAAAACAATGTGGGTGATGAAATTACAAAGAAGTAAGATTTCATCACTCTCCAACTCAAGAGCAAAGGACTCATGGGAACTTGATCCACTCCTTTTAAAGAAATATAAGGATGTTTTAGCAGCACCGATTACCTATGTAATCAATCAGTCATTTCAAAAATGTGTATTTCCCTCCTCCTTTAAAACCGCAGTGGTTACGCCCATTTTTAAAGCAGGAAACAGCAAAGACATTAAGAATTATAGACCAATTAGTATACTCCCAGCGGTCTCTAAAGTCATCGAAAAAATTGTCTCTGAACAGCTGATTGAACACCTCGAAAATGGAAATATGTTAAACCCCATGCAATTTGGCTTCCGATCAAAACATTCCACTGACACAGCATGATGTTATTTCCTAGAAGTGATCAAATCCAGTCTCGATAAAGGAGGGGTGGTTGGAGCCGTTTTTCTGGATCTGTGTAAGGCATTTGAAACTGTTAACCATTCTGTACGGCTCACCAAGATGCAAAATTTTCATTTTTCAACAAATACTATGAATTGATTTCAATCATACCCAGTGGGCCGTTACCAATGCGTAAAAATAAAGATAAAACCTCACCGTTTATAAACTGTACTACAGGCGTGCCCCAAGGGTCCATTCTGGGGCCGCTGCTGTTCAGCCTATACATTAATGACCTGCCATCCATCTGCAGCGATGTAGAAAACATTGAAGAAGTTAAATATTTAGGTGTCATTCTGGACCCTACACTCAACTTTAAAAATCATGTTAAAAAGATCTGTAATATCTTGAAGTTTAACATTGCGAACTTTCGACATATTAGAAATATGCTATCACTTCAATGCCATGATTATATCTATATTATATACTCTATTATATCTATTATATCTATATTCTCTATTGTATATCATTATGGTCCCAAGCTAACCCAACAGCTCTCAAACCTCTTAGATCCTTGCACAATCAGGCCCTGAAAATTCTTGACAGAAAGCCAAGGCGCTACCACCACTGCCATATTCTAGAAAAATTAAAAATACTAAGTTTCGACAATTTGATCAGGTACTCTGATATCCGCCTGGTGCATAAAATTCTACATGACGCCGCCCCGCCTCCTCTTAAGACCTACATACAGCCTCGCTCTCAACTCACAAGTCGAGCGTCAAGATCTGTGTCTAGAGGTGATTGTAATATTCCTAAAAGAAAGTCTGCCTTTTCCCAATCAGCCTTTTCTTACAAAGACACAAGGAATGGAATGGGCTGCCAGACAATCTCAAGAATTTGGCCGATTTCTACCGCTTCTACCGAAGAAAGGAACGAGACCTGTGCGCAGTGGACTGGTCTGGGCGGGTTCGCCAAATTCTCCCCCTGTCCTCCATGCTCGCGGGGTCCTCTGTGAACTTGGACCGTGGTAAGGTCAAGGTAAAATTTATTTATATAGCACATTTACAACATCCAGTGGTGCCCAAAGTTCTTCACATGATGCAAAGTAAAAACAAGAATAAAATAACAAAAGCACAACCTCTGGCTGTCAATATTTTTAAGAATTTGACCATATTATTGTCATAAATGTGTGGGACTAATAGTGTTTTGTGGTGTTTAACAGCTCAATCAGTAGCAGCTGAACCTCTGAACATTTGTTGCTATATTAATTTGCTTAACAGAGCAGGCTCTGTTAAGCAAATTAATATAGCAACAAATGTGCTCCGCTCAGGCGTATGTTGTTGTGAATGAAGTGCACTGCTTCACAATCCAACCTCTCCACAATAAAGCCCTCACTGCATGTAGGTCGTTTGTTTTGGCGTTCTCTGACGCGCACCGCACAAGCAGCTATTTTTTAAGCCTGCCGCAAGGCACTAAACGTGGTGATCTTATCTGCACCAGAGAAATAATGCTTTTACACAAATTATTCTGACAAAAAAATATTTCAAATGGCTGGGACTGGGATGTCTTTCCTTGGCATCCCCTCTCTCTCTTCCAAACTTTCTTCTTCCTGCAGAAAGCAGGGACAGGAGCTGCGGAGTGAGGGCTGGTTTATTGTCCTCCATCAAGCCCAAGTGCTCCCGTGCTCCAACAGACATGAACCATTCAAGGTTTTGCAGAGCTCATCAGGCTCCAGGTGCGAATTAAACTGTTCTTCCTGCTCTCAGACAATAGGGGGGGATCTTGGGGAGATACTATTAGCTGTATCCAGTAAGTCAAAATACATGTGTGTGCTGCTGCGCTGGGACATTCTTTGAGTTGGGACTATTCTGAGTAAATGTGAAATGGACTGTAGTATCTCCTGTTGTCTGGTGCCGTGCAGGTGTAAATTATCTACGTAGATGTTTTTTATGTGCCTAGAGAAATTCAAACTCAAAATTTAAAATGATACAATAATAATATAAATCGAACTATTAACTTTGTCTCTACATTATCAGTCAACGAACCTGTGTGACCTGCTTCGTGGGGATACTTTTATGGTTCCTTTTCCAGGCTATAATAGACCTGGGGTGGCATTGTTGACCTTTTACTTGGGGGTAAAATGTAAAATGGAAAAATGTGGAGTTTAGAATCATACATTTAAAAGTGATTAACCCCCCTCTCACATTAACCCTCGCCACACCAAAAATGTGGCGAGGGTTAATAAAAATAGCTATATAAATATAGCCACGAGCGGCAATGATCGGCCCTCGCCGGTGCCACACCGCCGCACCGCGAGGCAAGTCATAAAATACCTGCTGCCAAATCCGGGGCACTACCACGCCACCTACTTCTCGTATTTCACTGAAAATGTCTAAATTTGGTCAAAGTTTGTGGTTGCGCCGCACAAAGACCATAGTACTTGTGCTAAAATCTTGGATAACTTTTTGATTTTCTACCCCTCAAGATCATTTTCACCAAATTTCAGGATGATCGAGCTTACGCCCGAGGAGGAGTTCGTAAAAGTGTATAGTGCAAATTTGAGCTTTATCCATTTTCCCCATTGGAATAATAATAATGTTTCTGTCATTTGTAAAATTCTGAGCAACTTTGCGGCTTCGCCGCCAGGAGACCATTAAACTTGAAATGAAAAATTTGGATAACTTTTGATGCCACACTCCTCAACTTCATTTTCACCAAATTTGAGCTCGTTCAGGCTAACTCCCTAGGAGGAGTTCGTAAAAGTATGAGGTTTAAAAAAAATGCTTGTAATTAAATATTCATGTGGTTTTGTAATCTCTTGAATTTGAGTTTTAAGTGCAATTCCTTCGTTGACCAGTAGATGGCGTATGTCGCGCAGTGTTGGTAGGAGGTAGACTGAGTGCAGCTGAGGAAGAATCAATCCTCATTGTGAAGTAAAGCAGCTCAACACATGTGCTCTGTCTATTCTTTTATTGACAGGTTTGTAAACACTTTTTTTTTTTTTTTACAAGTTTTATGTTAAATATCAGAGTTCTATGATGCCTAAGGTTGCCATGAGTACTGTGGTTGAAAGTGTCAGAGTGTGGGAGGGCATCAGGGTTACAGGGTCAGAGCTGAGTGTGGGAGGGCATCAGGGTTACAGGGTCAGAGCTGAGTGTGGGAGGGCATCAGGGTTACAGGGTCAGAGCAGAGTGTGGGAGGGCATCAGGGTCAGAGTGTGGGAGGGCATCAGGGTTACAGGGTCAGAGCTGAGTGTGGGAGGGCATCAGGGTTACAGGGTCAGAGTGTGGGAGGGCATCAGGGTTACAGGGTCAGAGCTGAGTGTGGGAGGGCATCAGGGTTACAGGGTCAGAGTGTGGGAGGGCCTCAGGGTTACAGGGTCAGAGCTGAGTGTGGGAGGGCATCAGGGTTACAGGGTCAGAGTGTGGGAGGGCATCAGTGTTACAGGGTCAGAGCTGAGTGTGGGAGGGCATCAGTGTTACAGGGTCAGAGTGTGGGAGGGCATCAGGGCTACAGGGTCAGAGCTGAGTGTGGGAGGGCATCAGGGCTACAGGGTCAGAGTGTGGGAGGGCATCAGTGTTACAGGGTCAGAGCTGAGTGTGGGAGGGCATCAGGGCTACAGGGTCAGAGTGTGGGAGGGCATCAGTGTTACAGGGTCAGCGTGTGGGAGGGCATCAGGGTTACAGGGTCAGAGTGTGGGAGGGCATCAGGGTTAC
This sequence comes from Rhinogobius similis, assembly GCA_019453435.1. Classification (NCBI taxonomy): domain Eukaryota; kingdom Metazoa; phylum Chordata; class Actinopteri; order Gobiiformes; family Gobiidae; genus Rhinogobius; species Rhinogobius similis. The sequence goes on along the minus strand of CM033640.1, from coordinate 671,998 downwards.
AGGGTCAGAGTGTGGGAGGGCATCAGGGCTACAGGGTCAGAGTGTGGGAGGGCATCAGGGCTACAGGGTCAGAGCTGAGTGTGGGAGGGCATCAGGGTTACAGGGTCAGAGCTGAGTGTGGGAGGGCATCAGGGTTACAGGGTCAGAGTGTGGGAGGGCCTCAGGGTTACAGGGTCAGAGCTGAGCGTGGGAGGGCATCAGGGTTACAGGGTCAGAGTGTGGGAGGGCCTCAGGGCTACAGGGTCAGAGCAGAGTGTGGGAGGGCCTCAGTGTTACAGGGTCAGAGTGTGGGAGGGCATCAGGGTCACAGGGTCAGAGTGTGGGAGGGCATCAGGGTTACAGGGTCAGAGCAGAGTGTGGGAGGGCATCAGGGTTACAGGGTCAGAGTGTGGGAGGGCATCAGGGTTACAGGGTCAGAGCAGAGTGTGGGAGGGCCTCAGTGTTACAGGGTCAGAGTGTGGGAGGGCATCAGGGTCACAGGGTCAGAGCAGAGTGTGGGAGGGCCTCAGTGTTACAGGGTCAGAGTGTGGGAGGGCATCAGGGTCACAGGGTCAGAGCAGAGTGTGGGAGGGCCTCAGTGTTACAGGGTCAGAGTGTGGGAGGGCATCAGGGTCACAGGGTCAGAGCAGAGTGTGGGAGGGCATCAGGGCTACAGGGTCAGAGTGTGGGAGGGCATCAGGGTTACAGGGTCAGAGCTGAGTGTGGGAGGGCATCAGGGCTACAGGGTCAGAGTGTGGGAGGGCATCAGGGTTACAGGGTCAGAGCTGAGTGTGGGAGGGCATCAGGGTTACAGGGTCAGAGCTGAGTGTGGGAGGGCATCAGGGTTACAGGGTCAGAGTGTGGGAGGGCATCAGGGTTACAGGGTCAGAGCTGAGTGTGGGAGGGCATCAGGGTTACAGGGTCAGAGCTGAGTGTGGGAGGGCATCAGGGTCAGAGTGTGGGAGGGCATCAGGGCTACAGGGTCAGAGCTGAGTGTGGGAGGGCATCAGGGTTACAGGGTCAGAGTGTGGGAGGGCATCAGGGTTACAGGGTCAGAGTGTGGGAGGGCATCAGTGTTACAGGGTCAGAGTGTGGGAGGGCATCAGTGTTACAGGGTCAGAGCAGAGTGTGGGAGGGCATCAGGGCTACAGGGTCAGAGTTGAGTGTGGGAGGGCATCAGGGCTACAGGGTCAGAGTGTGGGAGGGCATCAGGGCTACAGGGTCAGAGCAGAGTGTGGGAGGGCATCAGGGTTACAGGGTCAGAGCTGAGTGTGGGAGGGCATCAGGGTTACAGGGTCAGAGTGTGGGAGGGCCTCAGGGTTACAGGGTCAGAGCTGAGCGTGGGAGGGCATCAGGGTTACAGGGTCAGAGTGTGGGAGGGCCTCAGGGTTACAGGGTCAGAGCAGAGTGTGGGAGGGCCTCAGTGTTACAGGGTCAGAGTGTGGGAGGGCATCAGGGTCACAGGGTCAGAGTGTGGGAGGGCCTCAGGGTTACAGGGTCAGAGCAGAGTGTGGGAGGGCATCAGGGTTACAGGGTCAGAGTGTGGGAGGGCCTCAGGGTTACAGGGTCAGAGCAGAGTGTGGGAGGGCCTCAGTGTTACAGGGTCAGAGTGTGGGAGGGCATCAGGGTCACAGGGTCAGAGCAGAGTGTGGGAGGGCCTCAGTGTTACAGGGTCAGAGTGTGGGAGGGCATCAGGGTCACAGGGTCAGAGCAGAGTGTGGGAGGGCATCAGGGCTACAGGGTCAGAGTGTGGGAGGGCATCAGGGCTACAGGGTCAGAGCTGAGTGTGGGAGGGCATCAGGGTTACAGGGTCAGAGATGAGTGTGGGAGGGCATCAGGGTTACAGGGTCAGAGTGTGGGAGGGCATCAGGGTTACAGGGTCAGAGCTGAGTGTGGGAGGGCATCAGGGTTACAGGGTCAGAGCTGAGTGTGGGAGGGCATCAGGGTCAGAGTGTGGGAGGGCATCAGGGCTACAGGGTCAGAGCTGAGTGTGGGAGGGCATCAGGGTTACAGGGTCAGAGTGTGGGAGGGCATCAGGGTTACAGGGTCAGAGTGTGGGAGGGCATCAGTGTTACAGGGTCAGAGTGTGGGAGGGCATCAGGGTTACAGGGTCAGAGCTGAGTGTGGGAGGGCATCAGGGCTACAGGGTCAGAGTGTGGGAGGGCATCAGGGTTACAGGGTCAGAGTGTGGGAGGGCATCAGGGTTACAGGGTCAGAGCTGAGTGTGGGAGGGCATCAGGGCTACAGGGTCAGAGTTGAGTGTGGGAGGGCATCAGGGTTACAGGGTCAGAGTGTGGGAGGGCATCAGGGTTACAGGGTCAGAGTGTGGGAGGGCCTCAGGGTTACAGGGTCAGAGCTGAGTGTGGGAGGGCATCAGGGCTACAGGGTCAGAGCTGAGTGTGGGAGGGCATCAGTGTTACAGGGTCAGAGTGTGGGAGGGCATCAGTGTTACAGGGTCAGAGCTGAGTGTGGGAGGGCATCAGGGCTACAGGGTCAGAGTGTGGGAGGGCATCAGTGTTACAGGGTCAGAGTGTGGGAGGGCATCAGGGTTACAGGGTCAGAGTGTGGGAGGGCATCAGGGCTACAGGGTCAGAGTGTGGGAGGGCATCAGGGCTACAGGGTCAGAGCTGAGTGTGGGAGGGCATCAGGGTTACAGGGTCAGAGCTGAGTGTGGGAGGGCATCAGGGTTACAGGGTCAGAGTGTGGGAGGGCCTCAGGGTTACAGGGTCAGAGCAGAGTGTGGGAGGGCCTCAGTGTTACAGGGTCAGAGTGTGGGAGGGCATCAGGGTTACAGGGTCAGAGTGTGGGAGGGCATCAGGGTTACAGGGTCAGAGTGTGGGAGGGCATCAGGGTTACAGGGTCAGAGCTGAGTGTGGGAGGGCATCAGGGTTACAGGGTCAGAGCAGAGTGTGGGAGGGCATCAGGGCTACAGGGTCAGAGTGTGGGAGGGCATCAGGGTTACAGGGTCAGAGCTGAGTGTGGGAGGGCATCAGGGCTACAGGGTCAGAGCAGAGTGTGGGAGGGCATCAGGGCTACAGGGTCAGAGTGTGGGAGGGCATCAGGGTTACAGGGTCAGAGCTGAGTGTGGGAGGGCATCAGGGTTACAGGGTCAGAGTGTGGGAGGGCATCAGGGTTACAAGGTCAGAGCTGAGTGTGGGAGGGCATCAGGGTTACAGGGTCAGAGCTGAGTGTGGGAGGGCATCAGGGTTACAGGGTCAGAGTGTGGGAGGGCATCAGGGTTACAAGGTCAGAGCTGAGTGTGGGAGGGCATCAGGGTCAGAGTGTGGGAGGGCATCAGGGTCAGAGTGTGGGAGGGCATCAGGGTTACAGGGTCAGAGTGTGGGAGGGCATCAGGGCTACAGGGTCAGAGTGTGGGAGGGCATCAGGGCTACAGGGTCAGAGCAGAGTGTGGGAGGGCATCAGGGTTACAGGGTCAGAGTTGAGTGTGGGAGGGCATCAGGGTCACAGGGTCAGAGCTGAGTGTGGGAGGGCATCAGGGCTACAGGGTCAGAGTGTGGGAGGGCATCAGGGTTAAAGGGTCAGAGCTGAGTGTGGGAAGGCATCAGGGCTACAGGGTCAGAGTGTGGGAGGGCATCAGGGTAACAGGGTCAGAGCTGAGTGTGGGAGGGCATCAGGGTTACAGGGTCAGAGTGTGGGAGGGCCTCAGGGTTACAGGGTCAGAGTGTGGGAGGGCATCAGGGCTACAGGGTCAGAGCAGAGTGTGGGAGGGCATCAGGGTTAAAGGGTCAGAGCTGAGTGTGGGAGGGCATCAGGGTCACAGGGTCAGAGCTGAGTGTGGGAGGGCATCAGGGCTACAGGGTCAGAGTGTGGGAGGGCATCAGGGTTACAGGGTCAGAGTGTGGGAGGGCATCAGGGCTACAGGGTCAGAGTGTGGGAGGGCATCAGGGCTACAGGGTCAGAGCAGAGTGTGGGAGGGCATCAGGGCTACAGGGTCAGAGCAGAGTGTGGGAGGGCATCAGGGTTACAGGGTCAGAGCTGAGTGTGGGAGGGCATCAGGGTTACAGGGTCAGTGTTGAGTGTGGGAGGGCATCAGGGTCACAGGGTCAGAGTGTGGGAGGGCATCAGGGTCACAGGGTCAGAGCTGAGTGTGGGAGGGCATCAGGGTTACAGGGTCAGAGCTGAGTGTGGGAGGGCATCAGGGTTACAGGGTCAGAGTGTGGGAGGGCATCGGGGTCACAGGGTCAGAGTGTGGGAGGGCATCAGGGTTACAGGGTCAGAGTGTGGGAGGGCATCAGGGCTACAGGGTCAGAGCAGAGTGTGGGAGGGCATCAGGGTTAAAGGGTCAGAGCTGAGTGTGGGAGGGCATCAGGGCTACAGGGTCAGAGTGTGGGAGGGCATCAGGGTCACAGGGTCAGAGCTGAGTGTGGGAGGGCATCAGGGTTACAGGGTCAGAGTGTGGGAGGACATCAGGGTCACAGGGTCAGAGTGTGGGAGGGCATCAGGGTCACAGGGTCAGAGTGTGGGAGGGCATCAGGGTTACAGGGTCAGAGTGTGGGAGGGCATCAGGGCTACAGGGTCAGAGCTGAGTGTGGGAGGGCATCAGGGCTACAGGGTCAGAGCTGAGTGTGGGAGGGCATCAGGGCTACAGGGTCAGAGTGTGGGAGGGCATCAGGGGTACAGGGTCAGAGTGTGGGAGGGCATCAGGGCTACAGGGTCAGAGTGTGGGAGGGCATCAGGACTACAGGGTCAGAGTGTGGGAGGGCATCAGGGTTACAGGGTCAGAGCTGAGTGTGGGAGGGCATCAGGGTCACAGAGCAGAGTGTGGGAGGGCATCAGGGTTACAGGGTCAGAGTGTGGGAGGGCATCAGGGCTACAGGGTCAGAGCTGAGTGTGGGAGGGCATCAGGGTTACAGGGTCAGAGTGTGGGAGGGCATCAGGGCTACAGGGTCAGAGTTGAGTGTGGGAGGGCATCAGGGTCACAGGGTCAGAGTGTGGGAGGGCATCAGGGTTACAGGGTCAGAGTGTGGGAGGGCATCAGGGCTACAGGGTCAGAGCAGAGTGTGGGAGGGCATCAGGGTCACAGGGTCAGAGCTGAGTGTGGGAGGGCATCAGGGCTACAGGGTCAGAGTGTGGGAGGGCATCAGGGTTACAGGGTCAGAGCTGAGTGTGGGAGGGCATCAGGGTTACAGGGTCAGAGCTGAGTGTGGGAGGGCATCAGGGTTACAGGGTCAGAGTGTGGGAGGGCATCAGGGTTACAGGGTCAGAGCTGAGTGTGGGAGGGCATCAGGGCTACAGGGTCAGAGCTGAGTGTGGGAGGGCATCAGGGCTACAAGGTCAGAGCTGAGTGTGGGAGGGCATCAGGGCTACAGGGTCAGAGTGTGGGAGGGCATCAGGGCTACAGGGTCAGAGCTGAGTGTGGGAGGGCATCAGGGCTACAGGGTCAGAGTGTGGGAGGGCATCAGGGTTACAGGGTCAGAGCTGAGTGTGGGAGGGCATCAGGGTTACAGGGTCAGAGTGTGGGAGGGCATCAGGGTTACAGGGTCAGAGTGTGGGAGGGCATCAGGGTTACAGGGTCAGAGCTGAGTGTGGGAGGGCATCAGGGTTACAGGGTCAGAGTGTGGGAGGGCATCAGGGCTACAGGGTCAGAGTGTGGGAGGGCATCAGGGTTACAGGGTCAGAGTGTGGGAGGGCATCAGGGTTACAGGGTCAGAGTGTGGGAGGGCATCAGGGCTACAGGGTCAGAGTGTGGGAAGGCATCAGGGTTACAGGGTCAGAGCTGAGTGTGGGAGGGCATCAGGGCTACAGGGTCAGAGTGTGGGAGGGCATCAGGGTTACAGGGTCAGAGCTGAGTGTGGGAGGGCATCAGGGTTACAGGGTCAGAGCAGAGTGTGGGAGGGCATCAGGGTCACAGGGTCAGAGTGTGGGAGGGCATCAGTGTTACAGGGTCAGAGCTGAGTGTGGGAGGGCATCAGGGTTACAGGGTCAGAGTGTGGGAGGGCATCAGGGTCACAGGGTCAGAGCTGAGTGTGGGAGGGCATAGGGGTTACAGGGTCAGAGTGTGGGAGGGCATCAGGGTCACAGGGTCAGAGCAGAGTGTGGGAGGGCATCAGTGTTACAGGGTCAGAGCTGAGTGTGGGAGGGCATCAGGGTTACAGGGTCAGAGCTGAGTGTGGGAGGGCATCAGGGTTACAGGGTCAGAGTGTGGGAGGGCATCAGGGCTACAGGGTCAGAGTGTGGGAGGGCATCAGGGCTACAGGGTCAGAGTGTGGGAGGGCATCAGGGTTACAGGGTCAGAGCTGAGTGGGAGGGCATCAGGGCTACAGGGTCAGAGTGTGGGAGGGCATCAGGGTTACAGGGTCAGAGCTGAGTGGGAGGGCATCAGGGCTACAGGGTCAGAGTGTGGGAGGGCATCAGGGTTACAGGGTCAGAGCTGAGTGGGAGGGCATCAGGGCTACAGGGTCAGAGTGTGGGAGGGCATCAGGGTTACAGGGTGCTGGGGGCAGGTCTGGTCTGCAGTACCCCTCAGTGGCCTGTAGATGCCACTAAACCACACAGTCACTTCCAGCCAAGATTCAGTGCACAGAAATGAAAACAGGCTTATTTAGATATTCTTCTGAACAATTTAATTATAGTTTTGACACACTGATTTTAGATTTTATTGGTCAATCACTGCTTGCCTTGGTCATACTGAACGCACATCACTGGTTGAAACTAATAAAAACATTTATTCCTGAGGTGTTTATCTCCCTGATATATCATATTAAGATTCCTTGTTTAAAAGACACTTCCTGTTGAAGTTTACAAAGACCTGCCTGCATTTGTCCTCATTCTTAGTGTTGCTTTTGAGTCCAGTTTACATGTGTTCACCTGGACACCTGACCGCAGGAGCATTTTATTTTTAATCTATCTTGAATATTGTTTTGTCCCTTTTAGCTCTGGGGAGAAGGGAGAAAACATTGGACAAATTATGTAAGTGCAGTCATTCTCTTATTAATCTCAAGAGAGTGAGACAAAAGTGCCTTTAGTCTCCAGAGGACGTCTGCACACGTGACACAGTGAAGCACTCAGCTCAGCCACACTGCACATTAGCTCTGATTAGCTGAGTGTTTCCTGACAACATGAGTCAGCTGCCGTGTCGTGGGGCAGATTTACAGCACAAATCTATGTTGATTCATGTGCAATGTTCCCTTTCAAACAAAGAAATAAAATAAGTAAAATGTATTAAAATTAATACATACAAATATTATGAATAAATAACAAATAAAGCAATAAATATGATAAAGAAAGAAAGTAATAGGTGCTTCTGTGACGTCACTCAGAACAAAGCAAGGAGGGAAGAGCGGGGTCTACACTGTGGATGTCATGTGCTCATCCATCAAGAGTCTTATCTGTGCAGCGGAAAAATATGAAGAAGATGACTGAATGTGGTGACCTTGACGGGTGAAAGAGAACCCCTAACGGGAATAAGCGGTAGAAAATGAATGAATGGAAGTTTATGGATCATGTTTGTGCTCAAGCTCCCACAAAGGGAGTAATTTAGTAGTTTTGCTAGCAAGGTTTAGAATGGGTTAAAAAGGCAACACTGATGAAAAAACACTCAGCGAAAAATTGCCCCGTTTGCATCAAAAAATAATTTGTGCCAATATAAAAGGTGCAATCAAGAGATCTGGTTTTTATTTAGCTCTTCAGTCATGAAGGACACATTGAGAGCATCCAAAAATTCATCTTCTTTATCTATTGATATTTTGGAGAAAAGTTGTAAAGTTGTTTCAAACGATTGTATTTGTTATTTGGTCTTTCCTATAATAAAAATAAATAAAAATTGACTTGTTGTTTGTTGTTGTGTAGTATCTTTGTTTGGTGAAGAGCATTTTTAAAATAGTTTCTTGTGATTGTCAAAGCACTAATTTCAGCTCTTTTCTCTTTTCTGTAGCATTTGAGGATTCTTCTTCTCAGCAAGTTTAGTCTCTACTGTAGGTGTTCGTCTTGTAAATCATATCATTTTTTCTGCCTCTGTTTCTTTTTGATTGAGGTGAGTGCTATAATTTTACCCCTCAAAACTGCTTCTGCTACCAGAGATGTTTCTCCATTGTTGTTTTCCTCAACGAAGTGATGACAGCTTAGAGAACAAACTCCCGACTACTAACTTGATAATGTACCCTAATAAAACTCAAAATTGTAAGAATTTTGATCAGTAGACGGAGGGTACCGTACGAATGACAGAAATGCCCATAAGAAGCAGGAGGACTTCTGCGCAAACACTGGAACGAAGTGAAGAAGAGGAAGAAGTCCTATCACAAGTAGGGCTGGGCAAAAAATCGATTTAATCGATTAATCGAATTTGTAGCGCAAGTCGATTTTTATTTTTGCAAATTCGATTTATTATTTTCTTTTTTATATACATTTGTCCACAGTTAGTGCCGCGGTATTTTTCGCGTTCAACACTTCCTTGTGAGCTCCCGTAGTGCACTGTGAACTCCCTCCCCTCGCGCAGCTTAAACGTAAACAAACAACATGGCAGCGGCAGCGTGTAGCGGAGAACTCATTCTCAAGAAAGGCATTGTCAATTCAGTCGTTTGGAAATGGTACGGCTTTGATGCATAAGACGGAGAAGAGACAGTGTGCCGTACGACAAGGGTGGAGCGCGGAGGAAAGCGATTACGGAGGCTATCACTTTTTTTATCGCCACGGATATGCTGCCCATTTACTCTGAGCATGTGATTAAAACCTCGTTTTTCGACAAAGTTTTAGATGCAGGCACGTTGTACCTAGTCGCAAAGTATTTTTCACATGTAGCACTGCCTCGCCTGTACAACGCCAAACGGCTTACTTCCCAGATGACCACACGGGCAAAATTATTGCCCATGGTTTAAAGGACGCGCTAAACTCCTGGGGTCTTCCCGAAGAACAACTCATCTGTATGACCACAGATAGTGGCACAAACATAATCAAAGCTCTCAAAGACAACAACTGGCCCAGTCTACAGTGCTTCGGACACAGACTACACAATGCAATAGGTATGAGTTTGTGTTTGTTAAACAATGTATACACATTTACACAAGTAAAATATTGTTGGTAATGTAAATATATAATACTGAGATTTAATCTATAAAGGTAATGCTCTGTTTATTAAACATAGACTGAAATTGTTGAATTACAGGGCCTCATTTACATTTTATTTTGGCCTTGTTTAAATGCACTTTAACTCCATGGTCAATCACATCAATAAAGTTACACTTTTTTGACAAAAAAAAATCTAATATTTGTACTGCAGTTATTTTTCAAATTATTGTTTAAAAAAAAAATCGAAAATCGAATCGAAAATCGAATTTTTCTTTAAAAAATCGGAGATTTTTTTTTTAGGCCAAATCGCCCAGCCCTAATCACAAGCTAGTAGCTCTAGCAACATGGAGGATGATATGCCACATGACGCTAATATAAAAGATGGAGTTAGCAAGTTTGATCAAATTCTGTCAGAGCTCCGTGATTTTAGGAAGGAAAACAAGGAGAAGTTAGGTGCAATGAGAGAGGAACGGTATCGGATGGATGAAGCAGAGGAACGGATAATGTTCGCAGAAACTCGCATCCAATCTACAGAGGAGATGCTAATTGAGCTGACAAAACGCCACGCTCAAGTTGAATCCAAGCTAATGGACCTAGAAGGGCGTCTACGGTGTGAGAATATCAGAATATATGGGGTGACTGAGGGGGCTGAGAACAGCGCATCTGTCATTAACTTTGTTGAAACTCTGGTTGGACACGGCCTTGGTCTTCCGTCGTCCTCTGCGCTGGACATTGAGAGAGCGCACCCCGCACCCCCGGCTGGAGCCTCACCGCGGTCCTTTGTGGTAAAGATTGCAAGTTATTGGATAAAGGTAAAAGAGTGTGGTAATCTTTTATTCAGCACCGTAAGTAATTTGGTTTGTTTTCTGTAATTTTTTTGTTTGTTATACATTTTAATGATAAGGGCAAAATAAGGCATTAATTTGTAGTCGGGTAATTTACGCCTAAGATAAAAGACCCCGCAGACTCACATCACAGCCTACAGCCTGGAGAGGGCGCTCCTGCACGAGAAGAAGGAGTAGCCCTTCCCTTCCCCCGGGCCGACATGGGGGCCTACTCTCTGGAAGTCATTTTGTTATATTTTTGTGTTTTAACATTTGTTTTTTGTTCTGTTTTTAGGGGTGTACTTTTTATGTGTTTATGTACAGGAGGACACTATTGTTAGGACTGAATATGCAGAGTATCAAGTCAATTAAAATGGTAATTTATAATGTAAATGTTTGGGAAATCCTATTAAAAGGAGCAAAATTATGACAAAGTTGAAAAAGGAGGAGATTGAGCTGGCACTACTTCAGGAAACACATTTAACTAAATCAGAGCATGAAAAACTTAAGAAGTGGAAATTTAAACAATGTTCCTCTTCTTGCTCCCAAAGCTCAAAGAGAGGTGTGGTTACATTGATCTCTAATAGATTCAACTTTGAGTGTATTCAAGAGAAAAGAGATACTGAGGGGAGGTATGTCCTGGTTATTTACAGTCATCAATGTATATGCTCCTCCAGTATCGGAGTGGAACTTTTATGAACATGTTTTTGAGCTAATTACTTAAGAAGCAGAAGGTATTCTGTTCTGGGAGTTGAACATGCAAATCAACCCATCCTTTAATTCATCCAATCCACAGACACTGGGAGCAAAGAAGTCGACAAAATATCTCAAATTGGCAATGAAAGAACTTGGGCTCCTGGATGTTTGGAGAGAACTTAATCCAATATAAATAAATACATTTTTCTCACATCCATATAATCTCTAGATTAGACAATTTCTTTATATTTCAGAATGATTTACATAGAGTGGTAAATTGTAAAACAGGAGTTAGTATACAAGGACATAATATTAAGTGAAGAAAAAAAGAGATACTTCCTGGAGGTTAAACACAAGCATCACATCCTATGAGGGAACAAATTAGAGAAGATATCAAAAATGATTGATCTGAAAATGATAATAAGGAAGTTGTGGCTGTAATTGAAAGCAGTCATAAAGGGAAAGATTATTGGCTACAGCTCAAATCTTAAAAAGAAAAGGAATCAGCGTCTAATAATGCTACAAACACAGTTAAAAATTTGGAAAATTTCCCTAAAGCAAATTTAAATCAAGGTTTGAAAACAGAAGTAGATAAGACAAAGAATGAAATTGACGAAATTCTCTCAAGTGAAATCAAGAAAAAAATGATTTGTGGCAAAGGTATTATGACGCTGGAGGAAGCTACTGGCTTTCAAATAAAAAAAAAGCAACAATTGGAAAATACAATTCACAAAATTAAGAATTCCCAAACAAACACTGTAGTTTCTAAATTAAAAGATATTCAACAAGCATTCTTGTCATTTTATAGACATTTGTACGCTCAACCCAGAGTAGATGCTAGTCTTATGGATGCTTTTATGGATAAAGTTAATTTACCAAAAATAAGTGAAGAAGAAAATAAGTTCTTGAAATTAAAAAAGCCATATCTGGTTGTAAAACTAATAAGGCGCCAGGGCCGGAGAGACCACAACGTTCAATCACGTTTTAAAATTTGGAACAATGACTCCATCTTGGAATGAGGCATCAATTTCTCTAATCGCTGAGGAGGCAAAGGATAAACTTGATTGTGGCAGCTATCGTCCCATTAGTGTGCTTAATCAAGATTATAAAATATTTACACACATTATTTCTAGAAGACTAGAAAATATTTGACCCCACATTATAAGTTTGGACCAGACTGGCTTTATTAAAGAGACAGACACAGGATAATATTCGCCGAACTTTACACATAATTCACATAAAAATCTGGATAAAATGTTACTCATAAGCCTTGACGCCGATCGTGTTAACTGGGAATATATTTACAAAGTTTTAGAAAAATTCTAATTTCACCAAACATTCATACAAATAATTCAAGCACTATATAAATGTCCGAAAGCCAGAATTAAAGTCAATGGAGCCCTTTCCAAACCATTCAACTTAGAGAGAGGAAATAGACAAGGGTGTCCGAGCTGTCCATTATGCTTTGCCATCTTTATTGAGGCTTTAAGTCGGGGAATTATTCAAAATATCAGCATTACTGGAGTAAAAATGTTTGGCCAAGAACATAAAGTCACTATTCGCGGATGATGTTTTAATTTATTTGACAAATCCGGACTCCTCTTTTCTCAGTCTTCTTTCATATCTGGATACTTTTGGTTCAATATCTGGTTATAAACTGAATATTTCTAAACACTGTTACTTAGTTTCAATTACAAGCCTACTCAGTTAATGACTTCTAAAATTCAGTTAAATTGGGATTTGGATAATATCAAATATCTTGGAATTGTATGATCAACATTTCAAACCTCCACGTCAGAAAATGAACAGTGAATCTTTAGCTTTGAATCACATGTTGAAGCAGTTAAAATGAATATATTGTTGTATTTATTCCAAACACTTTTATATTTAATAGTGACGAGAAATGTATTAAATGGGACAAACTGATTTCCAAGTTCACTTGACAGGGGAGGTCAAGGGAGAGACTAAGAACAAGAAGGGTGGCCTTGCCTTGCCCTGCCTGAAGGATTATTACGCCTCATCCCAATTTAGAACCATGGTGTGCTGGTTATGAAGCCAGATGGAAAGAAACAGAAATGAGAATTTCTGATGATTATCTAATTCAGGCTAAACTAGGAGATAAAAGACTGATTAAGAAACAGATAACAGAAGACACAATATAATCAGTGGATCAATGTACCATTGAAACTTTGGTTCCATTTTATTAATAGAAACAACCTGCATGAACAGATTAAAATCTTGAGGGGGGCTTCCAATGACCTTGACTTTGCACCAAACAGATTGGATGGAGTGTATAAACTGGATAGGGCGGGGCTTAACATCATACTGTACATGTTTCCTTAAGGGAACCATGAGGGACTTCCAGTCAATTCAAAGACAACACCAGTTGAATAAGAATGATTTTAGATTCTTACAAATACGTCACTGTGTAAAAAGCTTTATGCCAAAGGATAAAAACATTTTTGAATTTCCTATATTGAATATATTTATTAACTCATATCAGGATGATTCTGGTCTGAAATTGATTTCTAGACAATATAAGGACTTCCAGGGCATGAAAATTTCAAATACGGAGTATATTAAACAAAAATAGGAAAGGGAAGCAAATACTGTGATGTTTAATGAAGTCTGGCTAAAGTACGGGGCTTTCCAATGGAAACTCTCTAGTTCAAATTCATGGAGATGTTTTGGCTGGAAGTGCCTCAGCAGACACTTTATCACACCTGAACAAAGCTCTCAGTATTCGGGCTCTTCCAGTTGTTAGAGACCTGTGGAGTTCAGGGTGCAAACCATGTCCACCTGTTCTGGTCTTGCCCCCTGATACAGAATTTTTATACTCAACTCAATCTGAGTTGAGTATAATGTTGAATTTGAAGACACCTTTACAATGGGACAAATTGCTTTTTGTTTTTTTATATTCTGTGGACACAATCTCTGAGATTAAACTTTTGTTTGGCATGTTAAGTTTAGCAGCACGGAAGGCTGTTACCAAAAAAAACCCAACCCTGGATGACTGGCATAAGCTTGTGTATTCAATATTTGTCATGGAACGGATTACACTTCACAATAGACTTCAAGGGGACAAATGTGATAAAACATGGCAGAAATGGAAATCTTATATTCTTTTTAGTCGGCCAGAGCATATCTGATCCTGTGACTGTTGACTGTACGTGCTGAGATATAATATACACCCTAGTTTTATTTTTGTATGTTTCTCGTTAATGTTGTTAATGCTCTTGTTAATGTGGTAGTTGTGTTAAAGTAAAATACAAAAAGAAAAGAAATTCAATTTAATTTCATTTATGTTTGTAGCGCCCAAAATCCTTTCCTCGATGAACCACAGGTAGAAAGCAGATTAAAAAAACAATGTTGAAGAAAATTTAGCATATGGATAACTCAGGAGGAAATGGAGAGATGAAAATGTTGTTTTTGCAATTTTTCCAAAAATTTTGCACTGATTAAAAAAGTATATAGGACCCATGTCATATTTCTTACGGTGTAGCTGTACTGATGACAGAAACCTCCTATTTCATCCTAATGAGAGAATTTCCAAATCTCTGATATTTTTTCAACACATTGTACTTTTAAAACTCCTCCTCAGGCTTTACCCCGAGGAAGCTCAAATTTGGTAAAAATCATCTTGGGGCTCAAAAGTTATACATTTTTTGCACAACTGGTGTGGTCTATTCACCTTATTCCAGAAGTTGCCGTACGCGCCGCCGTCTTGTTTCTGTTGTATTAGTTCACATGGAGCAGACGAGTTCAACAGAAAATAAGTTCTACTCGGACTAAAAAGCCGTTTTCAGGCCGCCCAGGAAATCGTTGCGTTGTTGACTTGTTGTTGCTCGTGTTCATTAAACATTTTACACAAATCAACCTACTTTATGTAACATTTTAGCGGTGAGACTTTTCCCTCGTTCGTCATTTGCTTTAACGGAGTTCTCGTCAAACGGAAGTGCGTTTACAACAAAAGTGCAAAAAACGGCAAAAGTGGGCGGGGCAGAATGAGGTCAATAAGTGGACTGAGAATGTTTCTACTGCACTTCCAATATGTTGTCACCTGTTTGGGACAAAACTCTTAAACACCACACCAATTGCTCTATGAGTTTGAATGATCTAATTCAAGTTGGATGCAAAGGTTCCAGTCACCACCACAGATAAGGATTCCCTCGTGGTGTGTGTGAGGCATAGACATTCAGCAAAGTAAAGACACTTCTATTAATACTTCCTTTAACCATTACAAATCTGCCTTATTTATCTTTACCTTCAAAACATTGTTCAAAAGCTATTTGGTTTTAAATCAGTGTAGCCCCTCCTGTCTTCTATTTGCCTTCGTATGAGGAATAGTACAGTCTATTATGACCACATGTAGTTATCTTTTGATGTTCCAGGTCATTTTTATGGGTTTCTTGTAAGTATATCATTTTTTTTATCTGCAGCGAGGCGTCTGGCTGCTGCTGTTGTAACAGAATCAGGTTCTGGGCCTGTTGTGAGGTGAGGGTCTGGTGTGAGGGTGTAATTACACTTAACAAAATCCTTAATAAAATGGTACTAATGGTACTCCCATTACATATAAAAAAAAACAATGAGAATACACATTATTATTAATATTAATATTAATAATATTAATATTATTAATAATAATATTAATAATAATAATACATTTTATTTGTACGTGCCTTTCAAAACACCCAAGGACACTGTACATGACAACAACATTAAAAACAACTAAATAAAACACACAAACAGAACTGGATGATGGTGTGAGAGTGAGTTATGTGGTGTAGGATTGTCTGAAGGGGTAAGTTTTGAGTCTGAATTTAAAAAGTGGAAGGGTGTCTATGTTGCGGAGGTCAGGAGGGAGAGAGTTCCAGAGCTGAGGAGCAGAGAAGCTCAGAGCAGCTGAAAGCTCTGCCCCCCATTGAAACAAGACGGAAAGAGGGGACAGAGAGCTGGGGAGAGGAGGAGGACCGGAGGGAGCGAGAGGGAGTGGAGATGTGGAGGAGGTCAGAGATGTACGGTGGAGGTCAGAGGGAGTGGAGATGTGGAGGAGGTCAGAGATGTACGGTGGAGCCAGGGAATGGGTAGCTTTGAATGTGGTTAGGAGAATTTAGAAGTTAATCCGTTGTTTTAAGGGGAGCCAATTGTAACCCAGTGTGAAAAACGGGTAAAAACAACATGAATATTCATAACACTTGGTTAAAAGCACATTGGGCATAAATATTGATTAAAACCATTTAAATATTAAGTTCATAAATAAGTAGATTAAAATGTTATAAATGGCGATAAAAATGTAAAAAACATCATTAATGTATTTTTGTTTGACACACCGAGCAACCAATCACAGTGCAGTCTGAATAGTATTAGCCCTGAGTACTGCGCACCCTGACGCTCTGCTCAGTCTCACATCAGACGCTGACCAGAGAACTCGCTAACATGGTGGTATCGGCATTCTTCTTACAATTTCTTCTTACATGTTTCTGCTTTTTCTGCGGTGCTAACTGGTTCAGAGCACTGTAAAAACTGTGAATGTCGAGTGCAAATTATTGTCACTTTGCTATAATTTTGATACAGATAATTTAACTAAAAGCCTATGTGTATTTAAAATGCACTTTAAAGCTATTTTGTGTTATTTTAAAGGTGTATTGACTATGCACTGTAAACAATGGAACTGGTATTATTACTTAGTTACCACATGTAAGCAATGGTCCCTCTAATTTTTCATGTGTCTGAGTGAACACAAAAACTCCCTGAGTGCCTTGGACCATGTGAGCGACATCAGACGCACTGTGGCCACATCGGTGTCACAATCGTTCAAAACCAGATCAGGGCACTGCAGTTACACAGTCTGTATTGGGTTTTATTGGCCTTCATCCATTAATGAAGCATCCCTGGATAGAATTTTGAATTTAACTTATAGTGGGTAAGTTTGAAAGCTGGGGGGGTCTGGGGGTCCTCCCCCAGGACATTTTCAACAAAATGGATGTAATTTCCTGGGATTTGGGGTGTTTTAGATCAACAAATTCAAATGCTACAGTGATACATTTTATGGTCACGCAATAGGCTAATGGCAGACCCTCCAAACAAAAGTTACATAGTGCACCTTTAATGATACATTATGATTGCAGGCGACTTCTGCCCAAGATTCAAATGGAGGCTTTGTTTATCATAAGAAAACTTGTGGCACAGTTATGTTCACCTGTGTAGGACACATGCTGCTGATCACTTGTGTCTAAATCTTGTCAGTGTTTCTCTGTGAGCAGCACCGTCCTCCTCCTCTCTCTGATCACAGCCCCTCAGCTATAATTTGGTTTAGGTAGAATTAATAAAATAATAAAATAAATAAAAAAATGGATATCATCAAATCAGGGTCATGGTGTTTTCCCCTCCAAAGCTTTCACATTTTTTGTTGCATTTTAACATAAAGACTGACTCACATCCAGCAACACTTCTGTGCAATATTCAGTAACCTGCTTACATTTCCTCTGGAAGCCTCTGGACAAAGTAACCTGTGTGTCATGTTTAGATCATAAGTCTGTGTTTCAAATAGGCCTAATGATAATTTACAGTTAATTTATGACTAAGGATGTCAGTGATTAGACTTCACTGTAGCTCTGACACAACAAGACAGTCTTCTATATCCTAAATAAACTTTCCGTCAGTGGCCATTCATTTTCATTCTTCCAATTTTCACTTGGGATTATTCTGTGCGCATAGAGCACTTAACACCTCGTTACGCACGTGGCTAATTTACATCAATACACGTGAAAACTGTGCGAAGTACTAAACTTTGTAGACGCGCTGTGGCGTTTGCTCTGATTGGTTCATGATTCTTCACTGGTGCTGAGGACACAGGAGTCTGTGTGGGTCTGTGCCGCGCTGCTCACGGCGCTCACACTGTCGCCGCGTAAAGACGCGCGGAGACAAGTCAGATCCAGAATGAATGAGCTCAAATCAAGTTTGTCATCGTAAGTTCTGAGAGTTCGGGGTTGGGTTGATTAAATCTCTAAAAGTGCACAGCCTGACCCTGGATTAAGTTTGTGTCTAATGTGATGGTTTGACTCCAGAGGCAATGATTTTAGTGGGACTACTTTTCCGTGCGTCAGGGGGAGGAGCTCGTCTATTGGACAAACCAAATTGTGGAGAGAAAAATTCTGAGGAAAGTGTCTCCTTTAAAATATAAGTAAGAGAGAGATCAGTCAGACGTGACTGATCATGCAAGGTTCCTGTAGACCCAGGGGAAGACTGGGTCCCCCTAAAACAGGTTTGTTTTATAAAGAAATCTTAAAGGAGGAGAATGGACGGTGAGTTTGATAGAGAAAGTCAGGAGTTTGGAGGATGTGGCAGTGATAACACGGAGGACAAATACAAGGTATTGAGTGGTATGGACAAAAAGAAAAGAGACAAGGAATGGAAGAAAATGCCATGCCATATCCCTGCTGATATGAAACCCAGCCACTATATGACCACTAAATATTGTTATTCTGGTCTCAAGCTACAAAATGTTCTTCATTTGATGTTAATCTGCCTCATATTCACGGAGTGTGAACAGGGCTTTAGCGCAGCTCTAACGTCCACAGACAGTATCCACTTTTTCACATGTTTCCCAAAGCGACACATCCCTTTCCACGACTCATGCCGCTCAGATAAAGTCGTCTGTGAAAACAGTATATTGTGATCTTCCATCTGTTGTTTTTGTTTGTGATTCATTAGGTGTAAAGATCTTTATTCTTGGGTTTGTGGTTTGTTAATAAATCGTGTCTAATCACTTTTATTTTAGTATTTGTTCTGAGACGGTTTGACAGTATTTAAAGGACACATATTCTGCTACAGTGACTTTTTGAGCTTTTAACCCTGTTCTAACTGTTCCTAATCAAGAACATACCTGGAGTTGCATTCAGCTGCAATCACGTTATTTTGAGGAATGTTCATTAGGAAATCCTTTCCCCTCTGGCCACCAAAAGCAATTGAGGTCTTGCTCAACTCCCTCAATCGCTGACATTTTTTCCGATCACTTATCCGAGAATCTTCTACTGTTTTATGCCCTTCCTCGCCATACTATTTCTGAGCATTTCTGCTGTCTAAACATGTTCACTGCTACTATTACCTTCATTATCTCATGTCATGCAATTTCTTAAAGCGATAACATAACTAAATTGTGTAAGAGCTGGGCGCCATCTACTGGCTGCATACAGTGGACACAGGGTAGTGCCAGGGCAGACAGTAGAGAAACATTTAGTGCATAATAAACTTTTTTTTAATTTCAAAACATGAGATGGAAAATGTAGGGTACTCAAGAGCTTGTTGAAAGGCTAATGTCTCCTTGAAGGTTGAGTTCCTTGGGATGACAGCCAGGTCTCCCTCCTGGGATAATAAAGGTCAATTTGTTGACCCTAAGTTTGCCAAACTTTAACAAGGACACTCCATGCAAAAGAATAAACAGAGAAAAGGATGTCAGTTTACAATATGGATTGAAATAATAAAGCATAACATAAAGTGTCCCCAGATTAATGTCCACGGGCAAAACAAAACAATTGCACTGAAGCATAAAACTCAAACTCCATCAGTTCAGGTAGGTTGAGATTAATTTCTCAAAGATGCTCCAAACAATCTACAAATTAGGGCTATAGTCAACTAAAGACCTGCCCTATCGACCGATTATTTGACTAAAAGGGTATGTGGCAAAAATATTTGAAAATTATAAAGTATCTCCATGTATCCGACCCAAACTTCACTCAAAAGACGACACATGCACAGGAATTTATGCTAAAACAACTACTATTTATACAGTAAAGTACTAGGAAACAGAGTATTTAAATGTTAGACTCCAAAATCTTCAGCTAACTCACTCCATAGCTTCTCGTTTTTGCCACATAAATAGATGAATATTGTGACAGTGACAGAGTACATAAACTTCTGCATCGAGGGCTGTATCCCACGGAAGGTTTTTAAAGAGTGTGGCAATCAAAAAGCATGGTTTAATTATGATGTTAAATTAAAACTAAAGGAACAGGCTCGGGCATTTAAGTCTAAGGACACTGCTGCTTATAAACTGTCCAGCGGTGAAGATGCAATCTCTGTCGCTTTGAACACCTGGACACTGCAAAATCTTCTGCAAGAATGCTGTTTATTGACTACAACTCAGCTTTTAATTCACTTGTTCCAACTAGACTTGTCCATAAACTCAGTATTCTTGGCTTGAGTGATGACATTTGCAAATGGATTTTTTTGCTTTTTAACTGAAAGATCACAAAAGTTTCAAATGAATGATGTTTTTCTGATGAAGCTTGTGTGAGCACTGGCTCTCCTCAAGGGTGCATTTTAAGTCTTCTGCTTTTCACTCTACTTATGACTGTGTCACGTCCAATAACAGTAATCTTATCGTTAAATATGCTGACGATACAACTACTACTGCCTCATTAGTGAAAATGATGAATCATCTTACAGAGCAGAAGTACAAAATGTTATTCAGGGGAGTAAAGAAAACAACCTCCTTCTAAATACTTCTAAAACACGTGAACTTGTTTTTGATTTTAGTTGTAACAACTGTCATCTACCTATTGAAAGTACAAATTGAGGAAGAGTGTACATTTCTAGTTCTGACCCTGTCAAACGACTTGAGCTGGAATCAAAACACAAGTAACATTGTGAAGAAAGTCTTTTCTTTTTGGGCAATCTTAGAGAGTTTACAAAAAACTAAGCTCTTATCAAACTTTTATCGCTGCATTGTTGAAAGTCTTCTTGTTGGTTGTATCACAGTGTGGTTCGGTAATATAACATCCAAAAAAGAGAAAAAAGCTTTGAACAATGTGGTCCGCTCTGCTAAAAAAACTGTGAGCTGTGATCTGCCTGTTCCTAAGTCTCTTTACAAATGTAGACTTATGAGTCGAGCCCTTCGAATCATTCAGGACCACTCTGACCAAAGAAATGTTTGAACTTCTCCCTTCAGGAAGAAGGTATCATTCTATCAGACGTGTCAAACAGGCGGCCCACAGGCCAAATGCGGCCCTCAAGGTGATTTCTGATGGCCCCTGAAATGATTTTTAATTTGTATAATAAACGGCCCGCCAATCAAACAAATCAACACCCATCAAAACTACAACTACCATAATGCACTGCAGCATTAGCAGCTACACGGCCCCTTCCCCGCTGCTCCTGCAGCGCAGTGCTGAGAGTTGAACCCAGGATGGATACTCTGCACTTCTCCAAAGACTTTTCAACTTTCCTCCACAAATAAATGGACAGAGAACAAGCGGGATGTGACCACAAGAGCTTCAAGAGCAGGTCAGAGAGAATGTTAAAGAAGGAGAAGCCTAACTTTGTTTGTTTAGTGCTAATTTGCCCTTCAAGTAAAGTTAGGCTTCACCGCATTGTGTTCTGAAGTAAACATCGCAAATATACGCTCTATGTGATAAAACTAAAGCCACCAGCACCAGCTGTGTTTACAAAGAGTCACAGCAGTGTGTGAAAAGGATCCATGAGTTAAAGGTGTACATCACACACGGGGAGGGCATCTGACACTCCCACTTTCTCCCGTGTCTCTTTCGGCTTTCTCTCCTCAATAAGGCAACATAGCGCTGCTGCAATACTTTGCTCACAAACAAACAAAAAGCACTCATCCTAAAGCTGACTTAGGACTGAACTTCAGCTCATGACTCCTGCAGCTGAAGGTTTGATACTTCATATTTCACTGACACATGAGCCAGAGTTAAACCACTGTTTCAGACAAAGAGACAGAGGACCCCCTTAAAATCCCAGGCTTGTGGAGATCACTGCATCAGTAATTAGTGGGCATAATATTACATGACTTAATTAATATCAACATGATTTATTACTAAAACACATAGTTAGAAGCTAGTTTGTGGATTATAAGGTATTATCATATCTAAATTCTAAAATATACCAAATATACCTAGTAAATGTAAAACTTCAAGCAACTACAATCTCTTATGTACTGTGTAGATTTATTGGGTAGGGAAAATGTATTTTAGTGCGACCCCTCTCAAAATGAGTTTGACACCCCTGCGCTAAAGGCTTCTTTCCTCGAGCTGTCACTAGCTTAAACAATGCACTTTAAATGTAAGGATCTTGCACTTTTACTTCTATTTTATTGGATTTAAATTAAGTTTTCTTTTAACTTTGCTTACTTTCACAATGTCAATTGTTTGACGGTACTTTGATTTGTCTGTAATATAAGTCCTTGTTTGCTTGTGTAGTTGTTTTTTGATGTTTTGATGTGCATGTTGAGCTTGAAGTCATGTGGTTTTTACCAGCGAATGGCAAATAAACAAATCTAAATTTAAATATAATTTCAATCATAATAAAAATGATTAGTCGATAAAAGTCAATAGTCAATCAAAATATTAGTCGACTAAGACACCATCAACCGATTAATTAAACGACCAAAGGATTACAGCCCTACAACTAATAAGGACAAAAAAAAAAAATTCAGGCAGTTGTCAGAATTTACACAAATGGATTACATAAATAAATGACTAACAAGACATGATGCGTAAAATGAAAATATTCTGCATTAACAGGCAATTGTCACATTGAACTTCAAATTACATAGTAGAATAATAATTATTTTGCAAAAACACACAGTTGGTCGAACAGAACAGAAAGGATGAGCTACCAAGGCTACAGAGGGTTTGAACGGTCTCTGTCAATGTGGAGACAGGTGCATGTCATGCTCTGACGTGGCTGCTCCTGTGTTGTGATTCTGACAGTTTTTGGTGTTATGGAAGAGGTTGGAATGAATCTGGCGCAAATGCCTGGCGAGCAGGTGTGTGGACAGGGGGACAACCAGGACTGTGTTTTGTAGGGGAGTTATTATGGGCAGGACAGTGGTGATGATGGGCAGAGCTGTGTTTTTCCACGGGATAGACAACCTAAGTTGTCACAGTTACATTCTTTTAGACATAATCAAGATGTATATACGATAATCCACGATGAGAATTGAGATTGCTCTATATGAGGCACAGTCAAGCTGATTCTTCCACTCTTTCGGTATTAAAGAAACGATGGCCTCCACCCAACTCGAGAAGGATCGGAGCTTTCTAAAGTGCAAAAAAGTTGAGTGTTTTTTGATTACACTGAATGAATGTCAAAAACTGTTATTTTAGCTCTTAATTTTTTATTTTGTTTCTTCCTTTGTTCAGACATCAGCTCTGACGAATGTGGAAGTCCTGCTGCCGAAACATGTTACGTAAATGAACTCAGGGCTTTTTTTTACATCTGTCTTATTAGAAGAACTTCTTAAGTTAGTATTGAATTTCCCCTTATTAAATAACCAATGCAATGAAATTCTCTGATAGAACACAACACATAAACATTAGAACTTCAAATCCATGAAACAAAAGAAAGAAGTAAATTATATGCAAAAAACATGCAATGAACCCAAACTGTACAGAAGTTCATTCCTCACGATGGACCCTCCAAGCTAAGAGCCCCAGCTCTCTCCTGGTACCAATCTTCTCCAAGAACTGGATACACCTCTTCCCCGAACCACTTTGCTCATTCTTCACAGTCTGTTATTTGACCAGTTTCCTGCACACCTACTCTCCCACAGTTAGCACCCTGTGGAGTGCGTGCAACAAACACAGAGTACGTTTACGAAACAAATAGTTTATGCATCTTTGTTATCAATCCTGGGAGGAATATTACAAAACTGAACATGGGGTCTTCAACTATGTCCGCTTATCTAATCAACAACTCAAATTTATTGGGCATACTGTTGCCCTAATGATAGTCAAATATGACGGTGAAATAAGCCAGTGGCAGGAATTGTGGTCTCAATATGAAACCGCTATCCACAAAAATGATGCATTATGAAAGACAGACAAGTTCACTTACCTCAGATTCCTATCTGACTGGAGCAGCAGCTAGAACTATTGCAGGTCTCACAACCACAGACTACAATTATGATGCTGCAATATATAAGATTGTTAAAAAGGCCAGGTTATTTGTATTGCAGGAGTTTTAGCCCCCCCCTAGTGGACATTTTATTACGTTGATTTGTATTTTATTTTGGCATGTTCACGGCCATCTAAGTAATTCCACTAGGACCCACGTTTCTAGAAAAGAGAAGAAAATGGCCTCATGTTCAGAAAATGCATAAAATGTTATCTGTGCGTGCATTAGCAAGTAAGGCCTTCGGTTTTAGGATCTATATTTCTGTTTATTGGTTGGGTATATGCATATATATTGAAGCTAGCAGTAATGATGTTGAACTTTACACATGTTATTATTTATGCTAGTTAGCATTGCTAAATGAAGCACTGTGGAATTAATAATATTGCCCATTCAGTTTATTTATGTTATCTGTATTTGTACTTTACAGAAACCACAGATTAAACATTATGAAAATGATAAGTTGGCCTGATTCTTTCGCAAGTGGACAAACACCTATGTTCTAACTGGACATACTGCAGCGGTTATCATCCCCAAGTAATATTTTAATCAGCTAAATTCTTAACAAAGATATTGTGATAAGTGCCAACATGTCAAACCTACTGAACTTGACTCCTGTAAGAAGATCTTCAGATGTAGCTGCACTGGGGCACTACGACGAATGTGAAATCCAGGTATGCAGTTTGGAGTCATTAGGCGTTCACAGTGACATTTAGTGTGACCTGCTATATCCAGTGCTTATGCATCTTATCTCAGAAGACATAGCTTTAGACTGCATGCACAGACCAGACACGACCAATATATGGAAGGTTGGTGATCCAGTTTCTGCAGAGCAGAGAACGGGCTCTCCAGCTTTCTAGACCCGGCCACAGTACGAAGGACCACACTTCAAACAACAAACCAGTGGGAAAGACGTCCTAAACCGGTGATGTTAAACCCAGAAAGTGGAACGTTCCATCTGCTACTGCTTTGCACACAGCTGACAGCGCACCCCAGACTTGTGTGTACTGTGACAGAAGCAACTACAAACTAGAGAACTGTCCAGACCATACCATAAGTGCATGTAGAGAAAATCTGAAAAAAATGGGTAGGGTATGTTTAGGACCAACATGCATAGCAAAGTACTGCAGAGTTAAAGTTTCATGTAGCTTATGAAACCGCAGACACCACCTGCCTGTCTGTGAGCAGTGTGTACAGACTGCTGCGTTGTCTTCTATACCAGTGACCAGTCCTGTTAAGGTTAAGACTGATACTCAGACCACAGTACTGTTCAGACAGTTAAGGAGGCAGTCAGCATAGTTTCATTCACAAAAATGTTGTCAGAGCTTTGGGACTGCCAACTGTAAGGCAAGAAATCTCCATGTTTTTGGTTCCAACAGTCGATACGGAAAATAAACGTAACATTCAACCTGAGAACATGTGGAACACTGAAAAGAGAACCTGAGGTAGAAGCAGTAGAGACCCCTCAAGTGTGTGCCACTGTGATTAAGGTCCCAAGCGAAACAATTCAAACAGAAATACAGAAAAGAGGGCTGCAACTTGCAAATTTTCCACTAGAGGGTGTTAACGACCAAGAGTTGCAGGTGTAAACAGGAGCAGACTACTGATGGCAAGCAGTTACTCGTAAAGTCGAACCAGTTACAAACTCACTAGTAACAGTTGAATGCATTTTTGCTTTACAGGGACTAGTGACTGCCTCCAGTGTTACAGACACCACTTGCATGCACATTAGTTTGACAGATAGCTCAGAGGACTCAGATGTTCTAAGTGACTTTGAAAGGACAACCATATTTGAAAATGAACGCTACCAAGTTGAGTTGCCATGGCGATCAGATAAGGCACAACTTCGAGACAACTTTAGAGTAGCAAAGAAATGTTTTGAGAACCTTATGAAAAAACGCAAAATGGATGTAACCTTGTATGCCAGGTACAACCATGTTATACAGGACTATCATCAGAAAGACATTTATAAGAGGTAGCAGAAGACACAACAGTGGCAGACAAACATGAGTCTGTAAAATATTACATGCCACCTCATGCCGTTGTACGAGAAGACAAGACCACAACAAAACTCAGATTGCCTATCTCTAAATGACTGTACACTGGACCTAATCTAAACCTAAACCTGCAGGATGTGCTCATACATGTCAAACAATTCGAAAGGAACAATCTAAGGCAGTACAGACACTCAGAGACTCTTGTATGTGGGTGACTTTATTTCAAGCTCTCCAGATGTGCAGGAGGCCACACGTGTGACAAAAGCAGCAAAGGACATTCTCTCTCAGGCAGGAATGAACCTGATCTGAGGTCAGTGTGGAAAGAACATGGATTAGATCAGAGGTCCCCAACCCCCGGGCCGTGGACCGGTACCGGTCCGTGGATCAATTGGGACCGGGCCGCACAACAAATAATAAATTTATTATCAGAGTCTGAGCGATCATTTATTTTGAAAAAGGACCGGATTCTCTAGTCTAGGATACATAAGAGCTTAGATTCTTGGCCAGAACCCGACCTGCAATTCGAATAAAGTGGTCAAAATATGTGACGTGAGAAAAGACCTTAATGAAAGTGCGGCTGCTGCACGGAGCGAGCAGTGAGAAAAAGAGAAAGAGCAGCGGAGGAGGAGCAGGAGAGCGAGAGAGACGAAAGGAGCGAGGGAGAGAGATCATGTGGGCCGGCGTCAGCGGAGGAACAGGCCCGTCTGGTACAGGAGGCGTCCCGTTGGTGCAGGTAGAACACTAAACACTTGAAGCCCTGTCAGGCGCTTATTCTGCCAATAAAACTCTGCACGGAACACATTTTACGTAACTCCGGTTCGGGTTCGGACAGTATCCGCGCGGTCCCGGGTCGGGTTCGGGTCGAATCTTGCAGCAAATGACCACAAGCAACAAAATGAGTCAGAAACAAGACAATACCAGGAATCCTACATGAATCCTACAGCTCTAATGAGACAATGAAGCCTTCAAAGCTGCTTCGCCACTTAGAGACCAAGCACCCTGGATTAAAAGACAAGCCCCTGGACTATTTTGAAAGAAAAAAACAGGTACACAGTGGATTCACGTTTGTTATGATAAACGCCTCCTCCCCTACCGGGCCGCAGTAAAATTGTCAAGCGTTGACCGGTCCGCGGTGATAAAAAGGTTGGGGACCTCTGGATTAGATTGTACGGGAGACACAGAATTTGGTGGAAATGTGCTAAAAGTACTAAGACTTGTGTGGAGACCAGAGAAGGACGATATTGTGTTTGATTAGAAGGGATACATTAACATTTTAAAAGACAAAGAAAACACAAAGAGAGGTGTACTACAGACATCAGCCCGCATATTTAACCCCATTGGGTTTCTCTCTCCCATTGCGGTGAGAAAAGTGCCTCTTTTAAGAAATGTGGGAAGGAGGTCTCAGTTGGGATGAACCATTGCCCACTGATTTGACGGAAAAATGGGAACAGTGGAGTACAGAGTTACCACTGCTCCACCCGGTGGCCATTCCGAGATGGTACTACACTGAGATCCAGCCAGACTCACACACGGTAAAGATGCATGCCTACCGTGATGCCAGTGAGAAGGCTTACAGTACTGTGGCATATCTTCAAGGACAAAACGAACACGGAGAGACTGTTCCAAGTTTTGTAGCTTTAAAGTTGTGAGTTGCAACCGGTGGGCGAGGCTACCGCGCTCAAATTGAGCCGCCGACTGTAGGCTGCCATGTTTGCAATCTGCTGCTGACCGCTAGGGGCTGGCTGCGGAAGTAGAATTATTCAATGCAAGTCAATGGGGAGTTAGACGTTTCAAAACCTACTTTAGAGCCTGAGGCTCAAAATACGGCTTTGGTCTCAAACGTTAGCTTACGGCTCTGTGACAACGCTGAGGGGGGGTGAATTTTTTTGAACCAGGCTGGTTTAGCCGCTGTGATTTTTTAAAGTTCTTGTAGAAGGCGGGCTTTACGCGCCGGAAATGTCAGGGCTCAGCCATTCACCTACGAGTGGGCGGTAAGCATAGGGGCAATGACAGCAGTACGTCAGCAAAAGGTCGCCCCAAAGTCGCCCTCTCCCCGCCTCCCCACCGAGGGGGGAGTGGTGGGGGCTAACCCGCGGCCATTTTGAATTCTCCATGACTGAGCCGCATTTTCATGAATGGGGCGGAGCGACGATCGTCTGTCCACTATTTTTTATGTCTATGGTTGCAACACTAAAGTAAGTGACTTTGCCTCATTTAGAGCTGATGGGTGCACTTATTGGAGCGAGGCTTGGGCACAGTCTTCTCAAACCACTGAACTTGGAGAGGAACCAGCTTAACTTGTGGACGGATTCCATTAACCTTTCTCAGATGAAAATTGTCTAATATGTGTTGGGGGAAAACTACAGAACTCTAATTTTAGTTTTAGAGAGCAACACCCCTGGATATTACCTACAAACCAGAGTTGCTGGTTCAGTCATGAAAGAGTCAATGCATTGTGGTGTAAGAGACACACCATTCAAGTTAGAGAAAGATACTGGATTTTGAGATGGACACAGCTTGTAAAATGCACCTTTTCAGGTCGTTACATTTGCAGAAAACTAAATGTAAAGGTAGCACAGCAGATTACTGCTCCTTTACCACGAGACCGTGTGGAGTCCCCTCCATTTGAAGTTATGGGGGTAGATTTTGCAGGACCGTTGTATCTTAAAATTAGGGGGCAGTCAACAAAGGCATACATTGCTTTCTTAACATGTGCAGTAACTAGAGCTGTGCATTTGGAGTTGGTATCAGATCAGACCAATGAAAACTTCCTCTTAGCATTAAAAAGGTTATGTAGGATCTTTTATTCTGATAATGTCAGGACATTCAAAGGAGCAGACAAGGACTTGAAGGAACTGTGACAAAACATTAAAAGGGTCAGAGCTCCTAGAGTTCTTTACTGACAAGGGCATCACTTGGAAGTTCATTGCTGACCATGCAGCTTGGTGAGGAGGCTTCTGGGAGAGGCTTATGAGATCTGTAAAAACATGTTTACAGAGGGTACTGGGGAAATCCTCATTGTACTTTGAAGCGCTAACAACTATTCTTGCTGAAGTAGAGGCAATGTTGAACTCTAGACATGTCATAATTCCAGTAACTTCAAATCGTGAGGAACTGGGTTGAAGGTGGAAACACCGGTAGAGACTTTTGACCAGCTTTTGGAACAGCCGGCGCAAAGACTACTTGATGAGCCTAAAATCAGCCCACAAATGTGAGACTCCTATACCTACTGCACTCAAAGTAGGAGATGTTGTCCTAATTGGAGAGGATAACACACCCAGACAGACCTGAGGTTTTTACAGGCAGGGATGGTTTAATATGTTCATGTATTGTACACATTTCTACAGATAGTTTATTGAGAAGGCCTGTTCAGTTATTATATCCTCTTGAGATATGTTAATGTAACATGGTCCTATGGTGATGAAAAGGTGGGAGGATGCTGTGACTATTTGTATTAATGTGTTACATTGTTACTAAAAATAATCATTTATATAGGAGGAATTTTAATGATAACTGAAATTGGGTACAATGAAATTTGTCATTACTATGCCTGAATGTTTTATTTTGAAGTACTGGATGGTTATTGTTAAGGATACACAACAGGATGTAAAGTTCTGTATATCCGCCATCTTGACAAATAATAAAAGGAAAAAGAAGTTCCCGATGCTGCTAAATTGCAGCAGAGTTCAATAAAAATGTGAACGCCTCATCATTGGGAAGCTTTCACTCCGCTACACAGACTAATGCCAAAAAGAAAAACAACAATTGAAACAGACAAAACTACAAAGATACCATTTACAGGGTTTACAGGAGAACTGGAGCTTTTTAAAGAAAAATGGGCTTCAGATATAAAATGGTGCAATTAGGCTACTCCTTTCTGATACCGGATTTTAAAGTGTTATGACAATAAAATCTTTCAAATGCAAGAATCCAAGTGCAATTGGAAGTTGGTGTTTATTTATTTATTTATTTAACAGGACCATGTACAATGACATTATGCTCGGGGGCAAAGATGATTGCACCAGATTATAGCTATGCAAGCTAATTTCCATCTGCAGTCCTGGATCAGGGACGGGGGGAGTACAACGTGCATTATTTACAGTGCAACAGTTTTCATACAGTCTCTGACACTCAATCACTCACACTTCATCGTCATCAACATTATCGAAGTTCATTGCAGATACCAGCACTTTAAAGTTAAGATTACAGCATTAGTTGTTAAAAAATCCTAGAACAATTTACACCCAGTAAAGCTAATACACTTTTAAATAAGTTTATAAAAGGAGCTAAGACAAGACTATACTATGTTGAAGTTGGCTGGATATTAGACATATGACAGATATTCTTTATAGATTCTGCTATAGGAACCGTCCACAAATGACTAGGTGAGGTGACGAAAAAAATATCTTACAGTGTAATTTTTTATTTTCTTCACTAGATTTTAGATAGATTGACCCATTGACCCCAAACCTGTGGGCGAGGGTTCAAAAGGGGAATTCTAAATTGTTCTAATCAAATGAATGTTTTATAAAATGCAATGGGTGACCAGGTGCATGATGACTGGAAACAATTAACTAAAATATTTTGAAGAAAACTGTATACTACAAATTTGTTGAACATTCAAAATAAGCAAGTCTCTCGACCGATCACATTGTTACGTGTACAACACGCATCGCAACATTTACGCATTACATCCCTGCTACCTCATTAAGGCTGAATCTGCTGGGTAAAAAGGTGACTTAATCATAAGACAAATGTATTCTGATACCAGGGGCATAGTGTACAAGAAATTCAGAAGTGTTAAGTTATTCTAAACTAGTGCCCCTAATTTACTCGAGTATAAGTTGGTGACCTAACCCTAACTGAAAAATGTCTACTACAAAAATAACAATAACAACAACAACATCAAATCAAATATCATTTTAGGCATAAGAATCGTGTAAACTAAATTCCTGATATTCAGCAATCTATAAACAACTCTAATTTGTTGTATACTGTGCAGCCCTAGCTGCAGTGTTTTACGATGTTCTTGTGTGTTTTTGATGTGACACGTCCAAACCAGTGATTGAGAGCCAGAGCTGTATTGAGCGGAAGCCAGAAGCTCTCACGCTCATAAGAAGGACTAATGGGAGGGCTCAGGAAGACTCCGCTCACTTATTTCTACAGATAGGATCAGGACACACACAGGGTAATGGACACGCTAATGTGAAGGGAGAGGATGAGGTAAACAACTCCTCCATCACCCTGACAGAACAGATCACACACCGGATCCAGTTTTGGAGAGACTATTTCAACCAAAATTCAACGTCATTGACCCTTAAATTTGCCCTCTCATGTTTGAAACAAAAAAAGGATTTATCAGCCTGTGTGAAATGACACTTACTGAGTGTATCCAGCCAGGAGAAGTGCTCATACAATTTAGTTATGTTAGCAATAATCAGACACTGATGCAGGTGAGCAGCAGCAGTGAAGGTGTTTAGACGGCAGAAATGCTCAGAAGGAGTCTGCGATGACTTAAGGACTTAAAAAAGCAGAATCAGGAAGTTCAGCTGGAAATGTTTTTGATGCTCAGAGGGGGGGGGTGTGTGTTTTTTGATGAGAAACGTTGTTAGAACAGGGTTACAAGCTCAAAAAAGTCACTGTAGCTGAATATGTCCTTTAAAATAATGTATACATGACTGTATCTGTGAGGCAGTCAAGGATCAGGATTTGTGTTAGCATTCTATCTATTGGCTTAGCTTCTGAGTCCAGACAAGATCGGACATTGGCCACTTAAATTCTGTATGACAGGTTAGATGACACATTTCACTAAAACATAGTGAACATGATTACATTTAAGAGTTTACTAAACATTTTGCCTATACTGTATGTCCTTAGTTTGACAGTTTTTATAATGTTAATAATGTTACTTCCTGGTTGGACATCATCAGCATGACATAGTTAGTGGTAATTCCACAACTGTTACCTAGCAACCAGACTGTAAACAAGGGCCAAAATCCATACAAATTCCACAATAGATATGATTTGACAAATGATAATCTCTGAGAACAACTTTAATTAATTACATCAGTTTGTCTGTAAATTGTCTCTAATTCTAATGGCATGTCGCTTTTCGATGACATCACAGCGGGATTCTGTTTTAGAACTCTACTTCCTGTCATTTTCAAAATGTCTTTACAAACTGCGACTTCACAGATGCAGCTGCCCTCCCATCAAACTAAGTCATAATTAGAAGATTGAGAACCTGCCATATAGACTTTAACCATTCCAAAAATCCCCACATTTCAGGACAGGATTAGCTGCTTTTACACTGAACAAATGTTAGCCATAGCTCTACAACCTATAGGCAGACACTTTCCTTGCCTCCTCCAGCTTGCTACAGCTGCTTCCTTATTTATTTAGCTTTTTAATCAATTTCTGTTTTCCATAAATCTTGAATTATTACTTTTTTAAGCAAACCAAGGATTTTTTTTTTAAGTTTTAACAATCCATCTGACGAACAAGTCACATGTAAGATGGGAAACAAACTATTTCATTATATCAACATGAAATAAATGCGCTACAAGCACAGATATTCACTAGAATCTGGAAAAAGGACTCCACGATACAATTCCAGTGTCATCCAGTGGTAAGAAGTCCACATGTTTTTCAAGAAAAACTTCTACTTTCGTCTTAGGATCTTTTAGGACCAATTTTAAGTTTTAAGGTTCTTTTACTGTTTTTGAAATGTGTTAATGGTCTTTGGCCCCTGCACGCCTCCTCGGGCCCCTGCGCTCCTCCTCGGGCCCCTGCGCTCCTCCAGCTGACGGCTCCTAGTCATTCCCTCAGGACACACTCATGGCGAGGCGTCCTTCGACCCTTGTCTGTGGAACTTAGGAGCTCAGGGCTGTAGAGAACGTTCAGGTTTTTAAGAGGAGGCTCAAGACTCACCTGTGGGGATGATCCCCACATACGTTGCCCAATAATGCGTTCCCAAACTCTTGCAAGTTCTGTGCATATAAAAATATTATGAAAAAATGTTACATTATTATTGTAAATAGGGCCAATAACAAAATGTGGACGGAGCCCACTCAAAAATCTTGAAAGTGTCAACCAGTGACCAGGGACCCACACCATGACGTAGGAATGTGTGCGTGCATCTGAAAATGTATAGTTTATAAAAGTAGTTATAAAAAAATGGAAAACATTGTTTTCGCATCGGAATATTATTTTTCTTTCTTTCTTTCTATCTTTGGCAGAGAGGTAGACAGTAACAAGAGAAGCAAAAAATATTATTACGGCAACGCAGTCCGCCCCACCAGATGTCGGCCATATCGGATCAAAATTTGCTAAACATGACTCAGCAGTTTTTTTTAAACTTTATACTTTTAAAAACTCCTCCTAGGGCGTTTGCCCGAACGAGCTGAAATTTGGTGAAAAGTTGAGGAGTGTGGCATCAAAAGATATCAAATTTTTTGTGTAACTTTTACGGTCTTATGAATTTCTGAAATTTTGAAAATTAAAATTTTGCGCCCATTTGCACATACAAAGTCTGAATTGCATCACATTTGAATCAGCTGTTAAACTCCTTGCTTGAAACCTACTTGATGTGCAAAAATAAAATTTGGAGTGTAAGCGCCCCCTAGAGAGCAAAGCAAACTTTTAAATGGGGAGCAAAAAAATTTAGAAATTTGAAATTTTGCGCAAAATTCTATTTTGGCCTCCCGATCAAAAAAGACGCAGAAGCCGCACTAACGACAGAAACATCTCATTGTATTCCTATGTACTTTTACGAACTCCTCCTTGGGCGTAAGCCCGACCAAGGTGAAATTTGGTGAAAATCATCCTGATAAGTACTAATGTCTCCTTGTGGCGAAGCCGCAAATTTGCCCAGAATTTTACAAATGACAGAAACATCCTGTGTTACTCCAATGGGAAAACGGATAAAGCTCTCAAATTTAAACTATGCACTTTTACAAACTCATCCTCAGGTGTAAGCCCGACCATCCTGAAATTTGGTGAAAATTATCTTGAGTGGTGAAAAATATAAAGATTTTAGCACAAGGGTTACGATCTCTGTGCGGCGCAGCCACAAACTTTGACCAAATATTTGATATTTTCAGTGAAATATGAGAAGTAGCGTGGCGCGGGTGAGGGCCGATCATTGCCGCTTGCTTTATTAGGCCCAAGCCACAAGCTGGCAAGAAATCAAGCGCGAAGCGCTCGCCCACTTCCAAACATTCACTAACACATTTCCCAACTCATGCATGTCCTGTGCATACCAATTAGTAGTGGGAAAACTGAACATTATCGTTGTAAACGGGCGAAGTGCACAAAGTGCACTAAACAAGGGCAGTCATCTCCTTGTAAAGCGCTCATGTGCGCTGAGTCGCCCACTAAAGCGTTCGCCAACTCATGCACGTTCCGTGCATATGACAATGTAATGTAAAAATTTTACATTATCCAATAACAGAAAGTGGGTGGAGCCCACTCAAAAATCTCAAAAGTGTCCGCCAGTGACCAGGGACCCATACCATGACATGGGAATGTGTGCACGTTTTCCGAAAATGTATAGTTTGTGAAATAAACTATACATTTACAGTTACAGCAGCACAGTCTGCACTGCTGCAGAGACATATCAGACAAACTACAACAACCATTAAATACGAAGAAATGAAGGACTTTCACACATCTGCAGCTGCTCAAGTAAGCATTCTACTCATTTGGTTTACTCTGTGTTACAGTTGTCAAGTGATTTTGTACAATATGCTGTGTTAGCTTAGCTTATTTGACTATTTGGTTTTAAGTGCATTTTGAAGAAAACCTCTTTCTCTTTGCAACATTTTATTGCTATTTGTAGACATATTAGGCTAGATACTTTCTCCTATTTTTAGTTTTAGTGAAGTCAATAGCCCTGAATAACCACAGAGAAAATTTGCCTTGAACACATTGAAATGTTCTGCTAGGCTAATTACACATGCAAGCTAACAGCGCTAATATGCACACATGTAGGATACATATAATTAAACTAGTGTTGTCAAATGATAAAAAAAAAAAAAAATCTGCATATTTTCTTCTGAAATAGAAATAATTTTATTATTTCACAGATCTAATTATTGAAAAGCCTAACTAATCCAGTCTATACAATGCATTTCATGTTGAATCTGTGGCATGTTTCAGGTAAATCTAGGCCAGGGCTGTCCAAACTTTTTCCATCGAGGGCCACATACTGAAATTTAGACCAAGCGGAGGGCCACAATTAAATTGTGAAACGTTCAAAAAAGTTGCATTAATCGGATTTTTAAAGAGCCACCACACCTAAAGTCTCAGTCTCAGTGTTTTAATATCAGGTCTGTATCGCACCAAAATGTTCGTTATTTAGGTTATAATAGTAGAAAATGTAAATTTGCTGTAAAAAGTATGTCTTAAGACAATGTGGGCCAATTCCCCAGGAAGCTTGAGGGCCAAGAAAAATTGGTCTGCGGGCCGCTTTTGGCCCCCGGGCCTTAGTTTGGACATGTCTGATCTAGGATACATGACCAAACAGGTTTACTCATGTCGCTTATGTCTTACAGGTTTAAGTGACAGAAAGATTCTCAAAGGAGTCTTTTCTTTTCTTTTCTACAAAATCTTCTAAAATTAGGTAAGTGAAGTGTTTTAAACTCAAGGCCAGTTGGTCTGGTATACTATGAAAAATTCACAAACATCTAAAGCAACTTTGCTTGCCTGAAAAAACAAGAGCTAAAAATCTAAACAACTTATAAAGTTCTTTCCTGAAGTAGACGGAAAGTAGTTGTAAAAAATAATTGTAATTACATTTCTGAACCCAAATGTTCAAACCATTTAAAACTGTCAGTGTCAACATAAAGCATTGGTCATTCTAAACACACAGTGGGAAGAGGAGCCAAAACTAGTTTGAGAACTGTTCCTCTGTAAATATTACTCAATCAGAAGTAAAAGTATAGTGTCTGAGGACTACTCAAAGTACTAATGTTTTACAAGTAACTCCTGTATAACAGCGTAAAGGAAACTGAGTACTACCCACCTCTGAAAACTAACTAATAATGTTGTAGGTAAATATTAAGAGCGTGTTCCTGTTCAGAAGATGTTGGACGTGAGGTGTGAAGTGGTGGACAAACGAGGAACACACGGAAGACTTCTACAGGTAACACTTGAGCACATTACTGTATCTCACGATGACATTTTTGTAAAACTTTTAAAATACCCAAACATTTTGATCATGTGGTGCGTTTGAATGCCCTTTTTAACTGTTCAAATTAAAGTCTGGTGTTTTGTGACTTCAGGTGAAGTGCAGCTCTGTCTCGGAGTGTCCTGCTCCTGTAGATCCAGAGTCTGCTGTGATCGTGAGCCCTTCAACACTTATCAGCACTTTTGAAATATTTCTGAAACAACCTACATTTACAGTGCAAGTGTTATTAAAATTTATTCTGACAGTGGCATTTCATGTTATCATTTTTAAATGTTTTTTGTGATATGTAGAAAGAGTAATGTTAGAGTAATGTTATATTAAGTAAATAATACTAGTAAATTAAATAACTTTAAATTAAATAACTTTTAAAGTATATATAGACAAGAAATTATGTGAAAAATTAACAAACTTTTAAAGTAAATATAGACAAGAATTACAAGGAAAAATTAAAAAACCTTACTTCATTTTGAGCTTTAATATTTACTTAATTTAAATTGAATTTGAAATAAAACAATACTACAATTTACTTTATAAATAAGAATAAATCCTAGGAATACTAATGAAGTTTATGTCAACTACAGTGTTACAGATTAAATCTAAAAAAAATATTGCAAATTGTCACAAGAATTTTTTAACAGTACAGTATTTTTTTTTTCAGTGTGTGTTTCTGTTATAATAAAAAAAAAAAAAAAAAAAGCTAGAGAACCACTGCTCTTTGTTAGTCCTGATAGGATTTTTTTGTTGCAACGCAAGAGTAAATAAAACAGCATCATTTGTGTGGGTAAAGTGCTGCTGACAGAAAGAAAAACATTTGTGGATTCCAAAAACCTTCATCAGAAGGCCTTAAATATAAATGTGTTCACAAGAAAGCTTCATGAATGAGGCTCATATCTCATTTATTGCACCATATCAGAGTGACAGATGTGTTGATGACACCAGGGCCCGAGACGCTCACTCCACACTGTGCTTTGTGTGAGGGAGAGCGCCTCTGCTGCTGCCCTGGACACACGCCATACATCAAGCCATCGTCATGTCCCTCCCTTGAATGAGGGCAGGAGGCGTAAGGTTGTTTGGCGTAAGATTTTCCCAAAATGTTGAAGCTAATTATTTAGTTATTGCAATGCAGTAAAAATAAGTGTAGCTAGTGGTCGGGCTTTAAACTTTAATTAAATCAAACTTTAAATAAGTTTAAATTATTTTATACCCTTTTTGATACTACACTGATTTTTTTTTGTTTATTGTTCAGAATTATATCGTAATAATCTTTTTTTTTTCCTTCACTTTTGTTTGCTTAAAGCATGGTTTGAAGTAAAAATGTCCTTTAGTATATCCTGGAACCAGAGCTGGTTCTGGTCCTGGTCCTGGTCCAGGGCGCTGTGGTGCGCAGGGCGCTGTGGCACCACAGCGCCCTGTGGTGTGCAGGGCGCTGTGGTGGTGCGCAGGGCGCTGTGGTGCGCAGGGCGCTGTGGTGGTGCGCAGGGCGCTGTGGTGCGCAGGGCGATGTGGTGGTGCGCAGGGCGCTGTGGTGCGCAGGGCGCTGTGGTGGTGCGCAGGGCGCTGTGGTGCGCAGGGCGATGTGGTGGTGCGCAGGGCGCTGTGGTGCGCAGGGCGATGTGGTGGTGCGCAGGGCGCTGTGGTGCGCAGGGCGCTGTGGTGGTGCAGGGCGCTGTGGTGCGCTGTGGCGTGTGGCGATGTGGTGCAGGGCGCTGTGGTGCGCTGTGGTGCGCAGGGCGCTGTGGTGCGCAGGGCGCTGTGGTGCGCAGGGCGCTGTGGTGCGCAGGGCGATGTGGTGGTGCGCAGGGCGCTGTGGTGCGCAGGGCGATGTGGTGGTGCGCAGGGCGCTGTGGTGCGCAGGGCGCTGTGGTGCGCAGGGCGCTGTGGTGCGCAGGGCGCTGTGGTGCGCAGGGCGATGTGGTGGTGCGCAGGGCGCTGTGGTGCGCAGGGCGCTGTGGTGCGTCACACTGGACAACATGAATGCTGCACATCATGGCTTATAAGACAATTTTTGAATGTTTCACACCAACGTTATGGCTGCAAATGATCGGAAAAATTAGAAACATAGATGGGGCTGTGTGAGGAGATTATCGGCGGCATACATAGCAATGAGTTTATCAATAAACATGAGGTTTCTGTGCGCACAAGAGACAGGAGGGCGACACGGTTTAATCTCCCTCCCTTAAAACTTTGCTGCAGTATTTCTGTTGGTCACAAACTGAGACCTGTCTGGTCACTGCAGACGTGCCAAAAGCATGTGGTTGAGTCGTGGTGCTGCGTCCAAATGTAACAGGTTCCAGACCAGACGTGCACCTCTGCCGCTCCATGCAGTGGATGTGCTGTATGTATAGCCTGTCTGTCTCTCTGTCCTGTGCGCGTCCTCCACTTACACATGGGACACTAAAGGACGTCCAGTGGCAGCTCCCTATCTGCTCTCGAGCTGTTCTGCGATGAGAGCCCCGTGGAACACACACACACAGAGTTGCCCGCAGTGTGTGCAATGCCTCCCACTTTTTAAGCGTCATGGGACAAATTAACAATCATAATCAAACTTTCACTTTTTAATACTCTGTTGCAAATCCTTTGCAGTCAATTACGGCCTGAAGTGAATGAAAATCTGCAATGGGAGTCAGAAGTGAATCCAGTGTCACAGAAGAACTTTATGGCTCCATGTTTGTAAATGTATACTCAATGACTAATAACTGCAACCTACAACTCATACAATTCAAGGTTCTCCACAGATATCACTAGACATGTTACAAGTCAAAATGGGACTCTCACATGAACTGTATGCTCACACTGCACCAGGAAATAGGGACAACCATACACATTCATAGATGTGAAATTCTCCATCTCTGCCTGTTGCTCAGACATGAACGCTTTGCTAGCCGATGCTACCCCGACTACATGTTATACCCCCCAGTGTTTGGAAACCTTTTTATCAAAACCCATAATTATGACGACTCGACTGGCTGCTCTGGCTGGCTGTCAAAGAGGCTCTCGTTTTTACCCTCTGTCAGGCAAGAAAATGTTCCACTTTACACACAGAAAATAATTTATTTTAAACTCAAACTCAGAATTTAAGCCATTTAATTTAATTCTGGGTTAAGATGTGTATTTTTGCTATTTAATCAACCCTACCACCTCTCTCTCTCTCTCTTTACACAGAGCTGCAGTGAGAGTCATGAGCAGCGTGAGCCAGACCCAGATCCTGTTCCCTGGTCAATAATGTAAATGGGAAGGGTGAAAAATAATAATAATAATAATAAATGACTGACAGTGTAATTCTTGTGACCGTGACTGTTTTCTTGTTTTGTCTCAGAGCTGCTTCAAAGTCTAAGTTAATCAAGAGTAAACTGTTACCTCTCTTTAAATAGGCCTGGATAACAATATGATCTGGACATGACATGCCTGAACATGAACAAGTCTGGGCTACTTTTCCCTCTGGCTATGGGGCTCCCATTGTAAAAAAAACAACAACAACTAAGTAGTAAAACACAGTGCTAGTTGTGCCTTAGTGCTCAAGGCATCAGAAAACTGCTGTTAAGAGAAAAAACACCCATGATTTTAACAGTCTATCTGAGAAGTTACATGAGAACACACAGATATTCAGCCAGAAGCCATTCCAGCCAACTGGACTAACTCTACACTACTGTAGGTCTAGGAGAAACATTCATTTATTTTCTACCGCTTGTTCCCGTTAGGGGTCGCGGGTGATTGGAGTCTATCCCAGTAACTTTGGGCCTTTGGTGCACCCTGGACAGTGGCCAACTTGTCGTTAAGTCATGTTGTGTTCTGTGATGCACATATTTAGTTTTTGAACTTCTCACAATTAGTTAGAAATTCTGTGTTATTTCACAGTGTATGACTATTTATTTCATAATATAACAAAACAAATCTGGCTCTTGACAGTTTGCTGCATGTCATTCCCTGGTCTTGCCCCTGTTTCACGCTGCTGTCCTGTTAAATAAAGCCTACGGGTCAAAAAATCCTTAAAAAAAACAAAACAAAATAAAAACCTAGTAGACTGAATAGAAAAATGCAATTAAAAAATCAAGAAAAATAGCTGTAGAAAATGTACATGACTCTAACACAACACTGTGCACGTAGAGCTAAATATAAGGCTACAACACCATTATGTTCAATGGCTGGGCGATAAATAGTAACGTTATTATTATTATTAAATATATTAAAATATTAATTTTTGGGGTTCATCTCGATTTGTCTGGAAGAAAATCTTTTTTCTTTCCCGACCTCACCCTGGCGTGTTCCTCTGAGCTTCCGCAGCACAGCCTTGAAACCAGACGTTCAGCGTGAGTGTAAAAAGCAGAGAAGAGCGCAAAGAAGAGCGAGTTTCCAGAAAAGTCACAAATTGGATTACATTTTACACATTATTCTGCTTGTACTAAACATACAGCGGCAGCACCTCACACGGGCTGTTGAAGAAGATTCTGCAGAAGAATGCTCCAGCATTAGCTCGCTGCTAACACAGAAACTGTGTCCTGTGTGAAGAGCAAGCCTGGACGAGAGAACTC
Source organism: Rhinogobius similis (assembly GCA_019453435.1). Lineage (NCBI taxonomy): Eukaryota > Metazoa > Chordata > Actinopteri > Gobiiformes > Gobiidae > Rhinogobius > Rhinogobius similis. The sequence goes on along the minus strand of CM033640.1, from coordinate 631,848 downwards.
ACTGGAAATGCAATAAAGGCTGCCCACTGTCCTGTGCAGCCGCAGGGATCAACGTTTTAGAAGTGAAGCTCTCTTCCTTCATGTGTGTTTGTGTTGCACAGAGAGGAGGAAAGCACAGTCTGCACTGACTGCTGGGAAATCAGCAACGATAAATGAAATATTTACATGTAAATACTACAAAGCAAGTCTTTCCAGAGACTAGACAAAAACAGCAATTGTAAAAGAGAGAGTTTAACTCCACCAAAAGCACACTGCAAAAAACAGAACATTTACAGAGTTGAAATGGAATTTCAGAAAAAAAAATTGTTCACGGAGTAAGACATTTTCACTTAACATAAATCAAAAGACAGGAACGTTAACTGAAAGCTGACAAGTGAAAATTATATTATAAAACCATCTTCATCCAATCATCTTGATTTGAGTAGTTTTAACTTATTCAGTTTCGAGGTCTAGTTTTATTAGGCCCGAGCGCCACAAGCTGGCGAGAGGCCTATTAGTTTCGCAGTGCCGTGCGAGCACGAAGGCTGCGAGAATCTTACGGCGCGTCTTGCACGAAATGCCTGGCGCTCGCTTCCAAACACTCACTAACGCATTCCCAACTCATGCACGTTCCGTGCATACCAATTAGTAGTAGGAAAATTGAACATTATTGCTGTAAACGGGCGAAGCCGCGCGAAAATGCGCGGTGCGAAGAGCGCTGCGTGGGGATGGCGTCCTTGAAGCGTCGTCATCCCCACGCAGTTTGCGGTGCGCTGAGTCGCCCAGTAATGCGTTCTCAACTCATGCGTTCCGTGCATATAACAATTTAATGTAAAAATGGAACATTACTATTGTAAATAGGGCCAATAACAGAAAGTGGGCGGAGCCCACTAAAAATCTCTAAAGTGTCTCCCAGTGACCAGGACCCATACCAAACGTAGGAAAGCGCGCTTTCCGAAAATGTATAGTTTGTGAACTAAAAAAAGGGGAACATTGTTTTCAGATCGAATATTATTCTTCTTCTTCTTTCTTCTTTCTTCTTCTTGGGACCAACCCCCCTATTTTTCACCCAGTGAACATTGACGAAGTCTCAGGAAAATTTGCACACCTCTAAAAATCGTGCCTCTCTACATTCTGGCTATTTCCGATTTCAGAAATTCTAAAATATGGCACGTCAGCGCTTCCCAAGTGTACAAAAAATGACGTACGGGATAGGAAAGTGCCCAATTTTTTTTTTATCGTAGAATCATATAATTTGGCAGAGAGGTAGATAGTGACAAGAGAAGCAAAAAATATAATTACGGCAACGCCGTCCGCCCAACCAATTGTCGGCCATATTGGATCAAAATTCGCTAAACCTGATTCAGCGTTTTTTTTAAACTTCGTACTTTTACTAACTCCTCCTAAGGCGTTTGCCCGAACAAGCTGAAATTTGGTGAAAATGAAGTTGAGGAGTGTGGCATTAAAAGTTATCCAAATCAGGAAGCTACATTTTACGGTCTCTGTGCGCGAAGCTGCAAAAATTTGCCCAGAATTCCTGAAATTTTCTAATTTTTAATTTTGCTCCCATTTCCACATATAAAGTCCGAATTGCATCAAATTTGAATCAGTTGTTAAACTCCCTGCCTGAAACCTACTAGAGGTGAAAGAATTAAATTCCGCGCGCTAGCGCCCCCTACAGATTAAAGCAAACTTTTATATGGGGAGCAAAAAATTTAGTTTTTTAGAATTTTTTGAAATTTTGCACAAAATTTCATTTTGGCCTACCGATCAAAAAAGCCAATGAGACCCATGTCATATTTTGTACAGCGAAGCCGTACTAATGACCAAAACACCCCATGTTATTCCTATGGGAAAATCGACAAAATGTCCCAAATTTGCATATTTTTTTCCTATGCATTTTAACGAACTCCTCCTTGGGCGTAAGCCCGACTAACCTCAAATTTGGTGAACATCTTTCTGAGGAGTGGGGCACTAAAAGTTATCCAAATCGTTGGGATAAGTATTACGGTCTCTGTGCGGCAAAGCCGCTAATTTTGCCAATATTTTAGAAAAGACAGAAAAACCCCATGTTATTCCTATGGGAAAATCTCTAAATCTCTCAAATTAAACTTTGTACTTTAACGAACTCCTCCTCGGGCGTAAGCCCGATCAACCTGAAACTTGGTGATAATCATCCTGAGGAGTGGGACATCAAAAGTTATCCACATTATTTGGATAGGTATTATGGTCTCCGTGCGGCGAAGCCGCAAATATTGTCCAAACTTGTAAAAATGACGGAAAAATCCCATGTTATTCCTATGGGGAAAATGCAAAATCACTCCAATGAAACTTTGTAATTTAATGAACTCCTCCTCGGGCGTGAGCCCGATCAACCTGAAATTTGGTGAAAATGATCTTGAGGAGTGGGCCATCTAAAGTTATCCAGGATTTTAGCACAAGTATTACAGTCTTTGTGCGCGCAGCACAAACCTTGACCAATTTTACACATTTTCTGTGAAATATGAGAAGTAGGAGGCGTGATGGCATGCGGATTCGGTAGCAGGTATTTTATGAGGAGGGAAATTGGCGCGTAGCGCCCCTCTGTTGCTATGCGGCGTGGCGCTGGCGAGGGCCGATCATTGCCGCTTGCGGCTATATTTTTTATTATTATTATCAATTCACTGTATTTCTGACAGGTTTCATTATCTATTTCTATTCAAAGTAACGGTCCATCTCTTACTTACTTAATTTTTACTTTTTGAACAGATTATTTTTCCTCACTTGATATATACATATACATACATATATAAAATATATGTTCATCAAATATATATTGCACCTTACGCCAAACCAAGTTCCTATGTTTGTGAATTTTGATCACCGACAATTGCAATAAACCAATTCAGATTCTGAAACCAGTCAAAAGTATTTTTATTAAGGCAAATCAGAATAATATCCAAATGATATAAATGCATTGATAATGTGAACAGCTATTCTACTAAATACATTAAAAACAAGTGGGAAAGAGAAGGTCATTTTGTTTAGACCAGGCATGTCCAAACTCAGGCCCGGGGGCCAAATGCGGCCCTCAGACCAATTTTTCTTGGCCCTTAGGCTTCCTGGTGAATTGGCCCACATTGTCCTGATAAGTACTATTTACAGCACATTTCAGATTTTCTACAATTCTAACCTAAATAACTAACATTTTGGTGCAATACAGACCTGATATTAAGGCACTGAGACTGAATGTAGATGTGGTGGTGCTTAAAACATCAGATAAATGCAGCTTTTTTTAACGTTTTGCGATTGATTTGTGGCCCTCGGCTTGGTCTATATTTCAATATGTGGCTCTTGATGGAAAAAGTTTGGACACCCCTGGTTTAGACAGATGAGGAATAGGAAACGTATGTACTTCAAAGGGAGGACAACAAAACCACATGTTTGGAGAGAGTTCAGTTCAAAAAACGTGTCAGATTTTTTAAATTACACCATGTCAAAGTGCTCATTATTCACAGGGAAACACAAACTGCTGGAGAAACTGTGGTTGCCAAGTGGCCCATCATTACCACGTGTTTTAGAACTGTCCTGTGGTTCAGAAATACTGGACAGAGATTAACAAAGCATTCCAGACTGTGTTTGCCACCCCATCCCACTTGAGTTCAGAAATTTGGTCCTCAAAACTCCTGCCATGAATACAATAAATGGATATTTGTGAAGACAACTCTTGGTGTCAGGAATGAAAGCCAAGAAAGTCTCATGAAGATATGGATGACTCAAACAAAATCAAAAATGTAGGACTGGACGGAAATTGTGACTGACAATTTAAAAAAAAAATAACATTTGGACTTAATTTCAAATGGATCAATCAGACTTTTATGTTAATTTGGCTTTTTAAAATTTTTATCTGTTGTCAGCTCTCTGCTTCTGTTCTGTGTTTTTTGTGTTCTAAAAAAATAAATCAATAAATAAATATATTTAAAAAAGAAACCAGCTATAAGTGATTGATAGACCTATGTACAAAATAAATCGAAGTTAAGACTATTCAAATCAAGATAAAAACTACTCAAACTGCTACAAATATTTCTGATTGGTTTCAAAACATTTTTCTTAAGTTTTATGTTTTCAAGTGTTTCTGCTCTTGCACCTGAGAGAAAATCCTTAATGTTGCCATTACTGGTTAAAAAAAAAAAAACTAAACTAAAATTAAAAATGTTGCTATTGTCAAACACCGAAAGTAAAGTTTATCAAATGCTCTAATATTTAGTTGGAGCACCTTTAGCTTTGATTACAGCACATATTCACTGTTTCGTCGGTTCAATAAGCTTCTGCAATGTCAAAAGATTAATTTCATTCCTGTTTTGCATCCATTTTTCACCAAGATCTTGTGTAGATGACGTGAGAGTGTGACCTCTGCCAATCCTTCGGCACATTCCAAAGATTCTCACTGGAATCAAGAGCCGTTTAAGTTTTGATTTGACCCTTCTCACGTTTCCATGACCACAGGATTTGTCCTTCCACATTTCTTAGAGAAATGAGAAGCCACTCACTGCATCACTTGGGTTTCAGCTGAAAGATAATCACCCACAGCGTTATCCAACAGGGGGAGAGGAGCTGTTTGCTTAGTTGAATACAGGTGGCAACTTTTTTTTGGACAGGCAGTGTCTCATGCTACAAGTGAGAGCCACAAGCACAACAAACTGGTAATCTATCTACACAGTAGAGGCAGACATATTTGAGCTATTTTAAGCACTTAAAAACAACAACAAATACGCCAAATGTACCTATTAAGAAAAACTGAGACCGGGCTGTCGTCCGTCGCTCAGATGCTGTGTCCCGAGCACACCACGGTGAAACCTCATTTCCAGCCCTTTCTCTCATCTATGGCCTGACTCCTCTTCTCTGTAACTCGCTGACCACTTCTTCTGTGGCTTTGCGATCTGAGCTGAAAGTTAAACTAATTTAGCCTACATGTGACATTATCTCAAACACTGATATTTCAAACTTTTAAAGTTCAAGGTGAAACACAAACAAATAATTGGCTCAAGCATGAAATAGGTTTCAAATTTCTTTTGATATATCCAAACATTTAGGTTCTTTTTACAGACTGTAGTTACTTTGTTTACATGTTTGGTCTGCTATCTACGAGGCTGTCATTGGCCGTGGAGGTGAGGGGTCACTTATCAGCTGCTGTTACTTCATGTTATTTTCAGGTCAGAGTGACATCGCCTCAGAAAATTTGAGGTCTTCAAACTCTTTGTTTAGAATGAATTTGAATGAATTTTCAATGCAAAAGCCATTTCAAATGTGCCATTTTTAGGCAAAGGCCTCGAAAAGGTTGTTGACAACAGCTCACAAACTTCCTCTTAATAAACAACTAATTTGATGTTTTTCAGTCGGGTTTTAGAGCTCGTCACAGCACTGAGACTGCTCTTATCAAGGTGACAAGGTGACATCCACCTGAACACTGACGTAGGCAAAGCCTCAGTCTTAATTCTGTTAGATCTGAGTGCTGCTTTTGACACTGTCCATCATGGGATCCTCCTACAGAGACTAGAGGACTGGGAGGGCATCACTGGCACCGCCCTAAATTGGTTGAAGTCCTACCTTGAGGACAGTAAGTACTTTGTTGAGATTGGTAATTGTGTCTCAGACCACATGGGCTTGATCTGTGGGGTGCCCCAAGGGTCAATCCTGGGACCCCTTCTGTTCAACCTCTACATGCTGCCCTTAGGTCAGTTAATACTCAGCACAAATGTGTCTTATCACAACTCTGCAGACGACACTCAGATCTATGTCTCACTGACCACAGGTGAATATGGACCAGTGGATTTACTCTGTCACTGCATCCAACAGATCAGAGGTGGATGCAAAAGACTCTCGCTCTAAAACCTACAAATCAAGTTAGAAATCTGGGGGTAATAATGGACTCAGACCTGAACTTTGACAGCCACATCAAATCAATAACATCAACAGCCTTTTACCACCTAAAAAACATGGCCAAAATCATAGATATAGTGTCTAAACCAGACTTGGAGAGACTTATCCTGCATTTGTCTCCAGTAGGTTAGACGACTGTAACGGCTGGTCACTGGCCTCTCCAAACGAGCTGCAAAACAGCTGCAGTACATCCAGAACGCTGCTGCTCGAGTCCTGACTAGAACCAGGAAGTACGATCACATTAGTCTGTGCTCAGGTCTCTGCACTGGCTTCAGGCTCAGAGAATAGACTTTAAAGCAGCTCTGCTTGTGTTCAAGTCTCTCCAAAGCACCAAAGTACATCTCTGACATGTTAGAGCCATATGAACCATCTCAGACTCTGAGGACCTCAGTGCCTCCTGCTGGTGCCAGAGTTTAGAGTCAGTCATCTAAAATCTGGAACAATCTTCCTGAAGATGTGAGACAGGCCTCTGCTCTGACAAATCCAGGCTAAAAACAGTTTTGTTTGTTTGTGCATACGACTGAAAGATTCTGTCTGCGCTCTTCTCTTTTAAAGCGTTTTTAAATGATTCTGTATGTCGTTGTGTTTTGTGATTTTAATGCAGTTTTTCCTGTTATGTAAAGCACTTTGAATTGCCTTGTGTGATCGAAAAATAAACGTGCCTTGCATTGCCTTGCCTTGTGGAACAGCAGCTAAAGACTCAGGTGTGAGCATGTTTTACACAGAGAAATCAGACTGAACTGCAATGACGCTCACTGTGTACAGAATAATAACAGCTGTATTATAAGCATATTCATGGGATGCCGTGGAGCGCAATCACTTCTTTGTCATTGTAAGAACTAAATTAAATGTAAATCTGTGAAAAGCGCTGTCTCATGTACCTTTATTTTAACTAGTTTTAGTTTCACAGAAATTAGTAAAAAAAAAAATGTAAGTGTAAATATAACACATACCACTGTAAAATAAGTGACATAGTCAAATTTGAGTCAAATGTTGTTTGACTTGACACAGTCAATGTGTAAAAGGTTTTGACAACTTAAAATGCAGTCACTACAGTCCCATGAGCCCTTGTGTAGTTTGAGTGTCCTACTACAAACAAGAGTCAAACTATTCAGAATTATGAATTCAAGTATTTAAACCTAACTTTCTTCTGGTTTTTGCAGTGCACTTTTTGTGATTGCATCAGTTTCCCATTCACTGAATAAATCCAGAGGTAAATAGAGAAAAGTAATCCACCTCTCGGGGCCTAAACCTCGCGAGTCATTTTTGTTTTGATTTGGATTTGAGTGCCATTTGCAGATCCGAGTTTGACTGTGTGTGGTGTACAAATGGATTAGGAGTTCCGGCAGAAGAAAGCACGACCAAAACAAAAGAACTTTACTTAATCAAGGCGACAGAGCGAACATCAACAGGAAATGCAACAACAATGTCCTCCACACAAAGACCTCTACAAACATGTTCGGAAATAGTTAAGTAGATCAGATCTCACCTGAGGATTCCACATCAAGTATCTCTGCATGCTCCAAAGGAGTGGGAATCGCGAGATCCGCGAGAACACGCAATCAGAAAGTGCTCAAAATGTAACGGAAAGAAAACAAATGCAAATTCACTGAAAGCTTGTTGTTTGTGCACCTGCAATCGCTTTTGCGCATTAATACAGCATTAATAAAATGACAGCCTAAAACTGTTCTTAAGAGATTTACAACCATTTGCATGTTTCGGGTGGTATTGATTGTAAACATTTGCCTACTGGGTAACAAAAACTTTAATACATGTCGTTATTCGGACAAAATGTGGTACGAGTAAACAGTTTTTGTTTTGGAAACCCAGAAGTAGTTTGTGTTCTCATTCCTGTTTGGTGCGATCTAACTGTGGGGCTTGAGCCGGTCGGACTCTGGCGCAGATGAAAATAGACTACATATAGAGAGCGGCGGAGCCGGGGCGCAGACCTGCGCAGAGCTTACACGGGAGGTGGAACGGGCTTCATTGCGTGGCGCAGCGGAGACGCAGGATGTGGAATTTGGGGGTCAGTCTTTTCTCAGTTGTTAATGCTCCTGGAGGGGTTTATAATAGGGTTAATGTACAAGACACACTAGCCCTAATCTCACATTCTAGTAAAGCCTCATTCCATCAATCACCTGCTCAAGCTGGAGAAACCAAAAAGCTGTTTTATTCATAATAATCAATATACATCCTGGTCCTTATTCAGAGTTTGTGACAGAGCTCTCTGAAAATATTGTGTTGGTTGGAGATTTCAACATTCAGTGAATGAAAATAATTGCTGCAGTATTGTCTTCAGTGGTTTATTAGACAGCATTGGTTTCACTCAGAATGTCAATAACCCACTGTCACCAGCACACTCTGGATCTGGTTCTAACTTATGGAACAGAGGTCAGTGACATAAATGTCTTCCCCAAAAGCCAATAATGTCAGATCATTTCCTAATTACGTTTCAGTTTGTTCTTAATGACTATCAGCCCCTCAGACTAAAACTATAATGAAAAGGAAAATATCTTAAAAAAAAAAAAAAAAAAAATCAATTCCAAAGTTTAAAGAATTATTAAAGCCAATATTTCGTGTCATGTGATCCTGCTATGAACAGCTTTAGTCGCAGTGTTAACGATAAATCTGTTGACACGCTCATGAATTCTCTGAAATCTGCTCTTGATGTTGCAGCTCCACTAAAACAGAAAGTCATCAGGTCAAAGCGAGCCCCATATGGTACAATGAAGAGCTACGTTCTCACAAACAAAGGGAACGAAAACCAGAGAGATCTTTATGCCGCTCCCACACAGAAGAATCCCTAAAAGAATGGAAACTGTGCCTAATGTCTTATAAATAGGTTCTGTGTAAGGCCCAAAACCAGATATTATTCAACAAACAAAAACAACTCTAGGTTTCTCTTCAGCTGTATCCAGGCTGTCAAACTGTCACAGCAGTAGAACTCTCAACACCAGTTACTCTAAGCTGACATGACAATTCTTTAACAACAAAGTAACAACTATTAGAGATAAACTAAATGAAAATACTCACACTATTAGAACTGAGAAAGCCCAAACTGTAAAGCTAGTGTCCCATACAAATCCTTCAGTAATACTAGATGGTTCGCTGCCCTTCATTAAGCAGAGATAACTTCAGTCATTATGTCCTTTAAAATGTCAACTTGTATTTTAGATCCAATCCTGAGCAGAGTCCTCAAAGTCCTCCACTATAGACCTATTTCAAATCTTCTCTTTGTCTCTAAAAGCCTTGAAAGAGTTGTAGTTAAACAGCTTTGTTGCCACCTACAGGACAATCACATATTTTAAGTTTTCAGGGTTTGGTGCACACCACAGGCTGAAACTGCACTTGTTAAAGTCACAAACGATCTGTTATTGTTGGCTACTGTTGGACCTCAGCGTTTGACCACAACATTCTCCTGCAGAGATTAGAATGTGTTTTAGGAGTCAGAGGGACCGCCCTCAGCTGCTTTAAAGGACAAATATTCTGCTACAGTGACTTTTTTGAGCTTTTAATCATGTTCTAACAATGTTCCTCATCAAAAACACACCTGGAGTTGCATTCACGCTGTTTTGAGGAATGTTCATTAAATAATCCTCCCTTCTCCAAGCGTCAAACACACTTCCTGGTGAACTGCTTGATCTGGGACGTTTTTTCAGATTTCATGCCTTACTTATCAGAATCTTTTTCTGTTTTAAGTCCTAAAATCATCCCCAGACTTGTTCTGAGCATTTCTTCTGTCTAAACACGATAACTGCTGCTACTAGCTTGATAATTACAAGTAGTACATTCACCTATAGAGAATATAGCAAAATGCTTGGCGCCATCTAGTGGGCTGGATGCACTGAGTAAGTGTCTAATGTAATATATATAGATATATATTATTTATTTATTTTTAGGTACTCAAGAGCATGTTTAAAGGTTAAAAACAATACAAAAAAAATTCACAATATTTTTTCCTTTAAATCCTATTTATAGGACAGGTACCAGTTTGTTCATGTAAACCAGAGCCCCTCACCTACGGTGTGCCGCAGGGTTCAGAACTTGAGAGATTTCAAAAGTATGATGGTATGTGCTTTTTTCAATCTCATGTTTGATCCAATATGACTGACTTCCTGTAGGGTTTAGGGTTGGGCCATAATTATTTATTTATTTATTTTTTTTTATTTTGTCTTTCAATATTGTTTCTAGGGAACTTCAGACAAAATTAGAGCTCACATACATTTTTGATGTCAGTCACAGGCATGTTCATCCTTGTTTACTTCTTGATTTTAGTTTTTCAGGCTTCGGTAATAATTGTAATTAGTCCCTCGCTGCGACAATTCTTGTTTCATGAAGAGGGCCTGTAAATTAAATTATTAATTGTAAAATAATTCAGAAAATATAAATATAAATTACTAACAGTAACTATTATTCATTCATTCATTTTCTACCGCTTGTTCCCGTTAGGGACTTTGGGCCTAATGCAAAAAAATAAAAAAAACATTACAACAAACTATTTAACTATATATATATAATATATATGTCATTACCACATTGAATAACTCATGTCACCATCATGAGATGAACTGATTTTAAGTCGGGTTGAACCAAGCTTGAGTGCATCCATGGTTATTTTCGCTATAATCCCTAAAACATATAAGGAACGTTTTAATTAGATTCAACTTATTTTTAGAAGTTTAATTAATAGAAGTGAAAGATAAAAGGAGAGCAGAAATGGGATACAAGGTGTGCAGTGAATCCAAAAGAGACGGGAAGAGTGGAGTAAGGCTGAAGGATGGGAAAGAGAAGAAAAAAGTAATTAGAAGAGAGAGAACGACAACGAGAGAAAAGAAGGAGCGAGCAAGGGAGCGAGGGATGTGTCCTCACAGGAAGGGTTTCTGTCTGATGGAGCGCAGCATGATTAACAAGAATTGGAAAAATGACTTTTGCAAATGAAACAAGTCCAGAAACGCTGTTCACTCTTTGTGGTGAACTCCAAGCTGCTCAGAGCACACTTCAGAGGTGAGCTGTGTGCAATACGGTAAGCAAGCCCAGCAACTGTCTAGAGCCTCCGAGCCAGTCAAAAGTCACCTATGTAAAGTTAGTCGATTGGCTCCTTGACATTGCAACATTGCAAGCAACAATGCAAGTCTAACTCTGGGAAAATAAATCTGCTAAGCGCTCATAGTCCTTGGATAGTCCTGCTTTAGTCCTGTGTGTTGGCCTTAAGACTTTTTACATATCTTTCCAATGATCCGATCAAGGTAGACTAATACAAATGTATGTTTTTGTTGCTGTTGCACCTGTGTTTCGAGAGCTGCTCATGAATGAAGCAAGATATGTGGATTAGCAGCAGAGGGACAAACGCTCTGGCTGCAGCAGGAACAAGTGCAGGAAAACACAAAAGCATGTAAACACAGAAAGCTCTATCGTGATGTCTGATTCTGACAATAAAACGTAAAAAATGTTGGCTACTTCTTTGACTGCGCGCGCCTGGGTCGGGCACAGACATTATTTCTTTAGACAGGGAGGACCCTTTAGAGCTAGCTCCTCTCCTTCTGCTCCTCTCCAGTGCCATCTTTTCCTGTGTCACAGAGCATACAGGAAGGTTTCAGTTTGCGCAGTTTCATAAATACTACGCATTGCGAAGTGCATAAGCAGTCTTAATAAATGAAACATCTGCTAACACGGATGATTTACTTCAAGACTAAAATAGTAGTAAGCCAAATTTTTTTGTGTAATTATATAGAAGCACACCTTGCCTATCAGCACTGATAACACGTAGCAATCAAAATGTGATTGTTGGTCAGTCAAAAACCAGTCCATGGTGTAATACTACCACGATAAGTACTACAAATCAGTTGAGAATTCAAAGTAAAGCTACCAGATGAACCATAAGACTGGTGTGACACTGTGGGGGAGCAGAACCAAAGTTGTTGCCATTTTTGCCTGAGGATAATTCTGTCAACAGACCAGTGTGTCTGTTCCCCTTTGGAGCACGTTTTAGAACGCTTTGAACAACTTTGAGAACGCTCCTTTTCGGTAAGGTGGGTGGTAGCAGAACACATCTCCTCACACCGCCTTTCAGCCTCTGTGAATAGACCAAAACTGTCATTGAAATCAGGGTTTATGTCTAAATATAAATGTAAAAACATGCAGACGAAGTGTGCCCTCATACAGAGAGAGAGAGGGGAGTAGTACTGAATAGATGTGACTAAACCCACATGAATTTATATTTGTCAAAAATATGGAGAGGAAGCGACAATTGGCAGCATTAGAAAAGGATTTTAAAGGGTTTAAGAAACATGCACACCATAGATAAAACTCTGCAGATAATACAGACAAGTCATAAATCACAATTTTGAAAGGTTTAGACGACAATGTCTCTGCGGTGGTACCATATACAAAGAGATGAGCTAAATCTGGACAAAAAAATGCACACATGACTCAATGTTTGCCAAAGAAGAACTAAATTGCCTTGGGTTTGGGGGAGAGGAGAGCTGAGCAAACAAACAATGTGGGGAAGTTATTGTATTAACATAAATTGATGCATTCATTTATTTGATCCTCCTCCCACGTGTGTTTGCCAGCGTAGACACACCGACGCTTGTAAACTTTAGAACATTCTCCATGGGATTCTGTGGTTCTCCATAGAGAGGTGGTAAAGGTGGTTTCAAGTCAAGTCTGTGCAGAGACAATTGCCCTCACAGTGCATTGTCTCTCAAACTCAGGGTCACAATCAGAACACAGGTCACGGGAGATTTTTGTTGGATCACATGAAGCTGCAAAGTGAATAAGTGTTTGGACGCCGCTCCTCTAAATGCCACGCAGGGAAGTATTCCTGCTGCAAAACAGTCCTGTTTTCTCAAAACTGTTAATGTTGAAAGTCTTAGGGATGTTTCTGAGTTTTGTCAGTTTGTCCCAAGATTAAATGACCAATATAAACCTGGGTTGGTTTCACTAGAAGCATATTTGAGAGGAAAGATTTGTGCGGATGCTGATCCTCGTCTCACCTCCGCTGCGTTTGTTTAAGACATGCACTAAGTCTGTCAAACAAGCCCATTTTCAGATTCAGTGTTGTTTTTTTCTATAATTAGATTGAGAATTACTTTGTTCAGTCCTTAAAGGTCCCATATTTGGCTCTATTTCCAATTTCATAGTCTGCCCTAAGAACATTTCATATTTTTTGTTGTGGAACATAATAATTATTAAATACCATCTCTTGAATCAGTGCATCTACCCAGAAATACAAAATGACTAGCCCTGCTGTCTGGGCTTCTCTCTGGCATCCACCTCTGCTCTGTGACTCCACCTCTGCTCTGTGACTCCACCTCCGCTCTGTGACTCTGCCTCCGCTCTATGACTCCGCCTCTACTGGCCACTCTGTGACTTCATCTCCACTGGCTGCTCTGTGACTCCACCTCCACTGGGTGCTCTGTGACTCCGCCCGTTTACAGTCATTAAAGATACTAACCCCACCCCTGTTTACGATCATTAAAAATAATAACCATGCCCCCACTTACAGTCATTAAAAACACTAACTCCGCCCCCGTTTACAGTAATTTAAAAATAATAACCACGCCCCCGTTTATAAGCATGAGAAATAATAACCAGGACCCAATTTACAATGGTTAATGCTAATAAATGCACGGATGAAAGAAATTACTTTAAAATCAAATGACTTAGAAGGTTAGAGTGTTAAAAGCTCACTGTAAAAGTCCATTTAACAGAATATGGGGCCTTTAACCGTTGGCACAAATGGTGTTATCCTTTTTTTTTTTTTTTTTTTTAATGGTCTTCTTCTAGCTTCAAAAAGTAGGTTCCAAAGGTATCCGTTGACTGTGTTCATGGCAGGAGTCTTGAGGCCCAAATACAGTGCCGATCAAACACATATTTTAGGTCCTGTACTTTTTAACTTGTACATGCTCCCTCTTGGTGATGTCATCAGGAGACATGGAGTCAACTTCCACAGTTCTGCTGATGATACGCAGCTTTACATCTCCATGTCTCCTGATGACACCAGGCCAATGGATGCTCTTTTTAACTGCATTTTAGAATCAAATACGAAAACTTTCTCCAGCTTAACCAAGACAAAACTGAGGTTTTAGTCCTCGGTCCTGAGGCCCAGAGAGAGAAACTTTTATCCAAACTACAAGCACAGTCTTTTAATCCATCAGCACATGTAAAAAACTTGGGCGTTATTTTTGACTCTGAGCTCACGTTTATCCCACACATTAAGAACATCACAACAATAGGTTTTTATCATTTAAAGAACATAGCCAGAGTCCGCCCCATTCTCTCTTGGGACAACACAGAGACGCTGATGCATGCTTTTATCTCCAGTCGTATAGACTACTGTAATGCCCTGCTCTATGGTCTTCCCAAAAAGACTATTGCAGGTTTGCAATTATTACAAAACTCAGCAGCACGTGTCCTGACTAAGACCAGGGGGCGGGACCACATTACACCAGTTTTAAAATCACTGCACTGGCTCCCCGTGTGTTTCATGATCGATTTTAAGGTTCTTTTACTGGTTTATAAATGTCTTAATGCTCTTGGGCCTTCTTATCTTTCAGAACTGCTTTTACCACATGAACCCTCGCGGCCCCTGTGCTCCTCCTTGGGCCCCTGCACTCCTCCAGCAGTCGGCTCCTAGTCATTCCCAAAGTCAGGACACACACTCACGGCGAGGCGTCCTTCCAGTACTACGGCCCTCGTCTGTGGAACGGCCTGAGGAGGAGCTCAGGGCCGCAGAGAACGTTCAGGTTTTTAAGAGCAGGCTCAAGACCCACCTTTTTAGCCTAGCCTTTGATTAATATTTATTAATTACATCGGTATTTAATATAATTTAATATTTTATTTATAATTGAGGCTAGTTTTTATGTATTTTACGTTCAACCTTAGGTCTTAGTTTTTACTTTACTATTTATTTTATCTTTATCCTCCTTTATCTGAATCCCTTTATTCATTTTAGACTCTCCAGTGTTTCCTCTGAGGGGCCCTCTGTACTGGGAGGGGTGGTCGGCTGTGGCCCCTGGGCACTGGCTCATGGGCCCCTGGTGAGGTTTGGTCTGTGCCTAATCTCTCCTCTAGGTCTTGAGTCTGTGTCCTGTGGCTGCAGGCGACTCTCAGCTCCTGGTGCAGATGGCTCCTCTGATGGTGCTCTCACAGCTGGTTCACCTGCATTCAGCCTCATGCCCATTATCTTAATGTATGTATGTACATGTGTGCGTGAATATGTGCATGTGTACGTGTGTGTGTTTGCGTGGAAGCTTTAATGTGGGGATGGTGGGGCCGGGGTCAGGGTGGGTTCCGGGGATCATTTTTAAATATGTGAATGGGTGGGTTCGGGGAATTGTTTTTAATATGTAAATTGGAAAGCACTTTGTGTTACAATTTTTGTATGAAAAGCACTTTATAAATAAAGTTTGATTTGATTTGATTTGAATTTGTTAAAAGACTGGCTGTCCGTCAAGACACTGGACAATCCTTGAAATCTCTTTAATATATAAAACATTTCAGTCAGAGGGTTTTATAATGGTCATCATTGCATCATGAATGCAGTCGACATCTGAGGGAATGCCCACTTTCAGACCTCCGAGTGGGAAAACAGTCTATTCATTTCACTTTCATTCTTTCACCCACTGTTCAACAACTACAAGAGCAAACGCGAGAGTAAGAGTTATATTGTGCCAAATACAGACATAAAGACATGGAGAAGAAAAAAGTGGATAAACAGCCCAAATTTGACTAGGTATCCAAGAATTCTAACGTTAGCTACTGTGATGCTAGCACCGCCTGCTGTATTTTTACATCTACATAACAGTCTGTTTACTTTTCTGGGGAAACTCCAGGTTAACAACATCTCTTAACCTGGTTGTGACTTGATTTGAATTGGTTGTCCTTAAATTAGACAGAATTCACCAGGAAATGTTTTAGAAGAGGGAAAACAGTGAGTTCCCTATAAAATTAACAGAGAGTTCCCCCTGAGTTTCCGCCACGCCAGACCTCGCCCCCTGATATGACACACTGCCCGACTGTATCTACTGTAAAAGCCAAAGGTTGTTTTAGACTGAAAAAACGCAAAAGGTCGTCTGCTTTAAAATGCATATACCGTAAAAATCACGTCAAAAGACTCCATAGCTGAGCTTGATAAGCACGAAGGTGCTCTCAGACCCTGTCTATTCCATTCCTTGATCTTGGGAGGGCTAGGATGGTACTCTCCGTGGAACTGAACTGGGACTCATAGTGCATAGGTTTTTAGCTAACCAACGCCTAAAGATAGAGACACACTGCATGCAAATGTGCGAGCGTTTTCCATCTTAACACTCTGTAGCGACCAAAGTTTTCTGTGTTTCAGGCAAATCAAGCAATTTGGTAACGAATGAGCGAATGTGGTGAACGGTGAAGACACGGCTGGCCTAATTAGATATGAACCATAAATAATCGAAAAATAAAAATGCCATGCAGCAAAATCTCTCTTTTCACTTGTTTCTAAATTTTAACTCTCTTGTTGTGAAGCACTTTGTGACTGCTTTGTCTGTGAAAAGTGCTATAAAAATAAACTTTAACAGGTTTAAGTGCGTGTTTGTAAAATATCACTAATGTGCAACGATAGAAAATGTCTCCATGAAAGATTAGTCCTGTCTGTTTGACTTCTTTCGACTGTAGGCTGCCATGTTTGCAATCTGCTGCTGACCTCTAGGGGCTGGCTGCGGAAGTAGAATATTTCAATGCAAGTCAATGGGGAGTTAGACGTTTCAAAACCTACTTTAGAGCCTGGCTCAAAATACGGCTTTGGTCTCAAACGTTAGCTTACGGCTCTGTGACAGCGCTGAGGGGGGTGAATTTTTTTGAACCAGGCTGGTTTAGCCGCTGTGATTTTTTAAAGTTCTTGCATATGTAATGAAGAAGGCGGGCTTTACGCGCCGGAAATGTCAGGGCGCAGCCATACACCTACGAGTGGGCGGTAACCATAGAGGCAACGACGGCAGTACGTCAGCAAAAGGCCGCCCCAAAGTCGCCCTCCCCCCGCCTCCCCACCTAGGGGGGAGTGGTGGGGGCTAACCCGCGGCCATTTTGAATTCTCCATGACTGAGCCGCATTATCATGGGGGCGGAGCGACAACCGTCTGTCCACTATGTTTATGTCTATGGTCTAAACAGGCCTTTATTGCTGTAGAAAGCATAATTTCAAGGGCTTCAAACGCCAAAACTCTAGTAGCTGTAAAGAATAAATGTGGACTGAAATAAGAGTAAAAATAGTTAATATAATTATCCATATTTAAATGTTCAAATTCGTAAATGAAATGAGTTTGTTATAAAGGCCCATGTCTGAAACTTATCTGTGTGTTTTGTAACCCAGACTCATCAATCATCTGGCCGCTGTTTACATCCCACCAAGCGCGAACGTCCAAGAGGCGTTGAGCTCCAGGTTGTTGTCGCTGCATCAGGACACCAGCCGGTCCACCTCCCTCCTGTAGACAGACTCATCGCCGTCCGAGATGAGTCCGATGAGGGTGGTGTCGTCTGCAAACTTGATCAGTTTTACAGAGTCGTGGCTGGAGGTGCAGCAGTTGGTGTCACAGGGAGAAGAGCAGAGGAGAAAGTACACAGCCCTGTGGAGTTCCTGTGCTGATAGTCCGAGTCTCTGAGACATTCTTCCCCAGCCGCACACACTGCCTCCAGTCCGTCAGGAAGTCAGTGATCCACCTGCAGATGGAGTCAGGCACGTGGAGCTGAGAGAGCTTGTCCTGGAGCAGAGCAGGGATGATGGTGTTGAATGCAGAGCTGAAGTCCACAAACAGGACCCTGGTGTAGGTTCCCGGGGAGTCCAGATGCTGTAGGATGAAGTGGAGGGCCAGGTTGATGGCGTCGTCTACAGATCTGTTGGCTCTGTAGGAGAACTGCAGTGGGTCCAGGGCGGAGGAGGTGAAGGACTTGAGATGGGGCAGGACCAGGCGCTCAAAGGACTTCATGACGACAGGCGTCAGCGCCACAGGCCTGAAGTCATTAAGTCCAGTGATCCGGGGCTTCTTGGGGACAGGGACGATGATGGATGATGGACGACTTGAAGCAGGCTGGGACATGGCATGACTCCAGGGAGGTGTTAAAAATGTCTGTGAAGACAGGAGTCAGCTCGTTCGCACAGTGTCTCAGGGTAGGGTTAGGGTTCTATCACTATAACACTATAACAAAAAGGTCCTCTGCATCTACTAGAAATGTAACATTTTTTTGTTTTTTCAAACTGTTTTTTAAATGAAAATGTGTCTTTTCAAATGAAACAAGCAAATGCATTTATTCATTAATTCATTCATGTTCTCCCGCTTGTTCCCGTTAGGGGTCGCGGGTGACTGGATCCTATCCCAGTGACTTCGGGCCTTAGGCGGGGTACACAGACACAAGACAGACAAATATTCACTCTCACATTCATACACTACCGGCAATTTAGAGTTACCAGTTAACCTCCGCATGCATGTGTTTGGACGGTGGCAGGAGCTGGAGAACCTAGCAAGAACCCACGGTAACACAGGGAGGACATGCATGGTTTGGGAACTATAGGATCTCATCTCTGCTGTTTGCAGATGATGTCGTCCTGATGGCTTCCTCAAACCAGGACCTGCAGCATGCACTGGGACGGTTTGCAGCCCAGTGTGAAGCAGCTGAAGAGCAGCAGAGAATCAGCTCCTCCAAATCTGAGGCCATAATTCTCGACCGGAAAAAGGCGGCTTGCCCTCTCCAGGTGGGTGGAGAGTCCTTGACTTTGAATTAGAAACTAATGTCATTTCACAAGAGGCAGTTCCAAACGTTGCATGAGGGGGAGACGGAGACCGTCAAAGAGAGGAAACTGTGGAGTCTGTGCCAAAGCTTGAACTTCCTGATGAAGGAGGAAACTACAGAAAATGTTCCTCCTCTGTCCCCTCTGACCTACATGTGTGTTTGTGTGTGCACACGTGTGTGTGTGCGCGTGTGCATCCGTGTGTGTGTGTGTGTGCATTAGTGTGTGCGTGCGTTCATGAGTGCATGTGTGTGTGCATTCATGTGTGTGCATGTGTGTGTGTGTGTGTGTTTTCGTACTTGTGTGTGCGTGCATGTGTCTGTGCGTGCGTGTCTGTGTGTGCGCACTGTGCAAAGGCTCAGCTTTGTGCAGCCCAGGAACACGAGGAGACACAGAGGTCAGGATAAAAACAGGATGCTTCTCAAACTGATGGCCTTTGGACATACAAAAGTCTCCTTTGATTACCACACCAAACAGAGGCAGGAGCTTAAAGAGTGAATCTAAGTCTCTGGTATTTATAGTACTACTGTGCAAAAGATACAAAAACAAGGTACAATAAAGAATAGAAGTACAGCAGTGTTGTCCAGCTGTTGTCCAACTTAATTTTAATGAATTCTATCAAATGATGTGACTTTGCTAAAAACATGTTTCAGAACACCCACACCCAAAATAAATGTTAGACCAGATGTGATTTCAACATTACAGCAAACTGAGCATGTTTTCCACTTGCTATGAAAGTTTTTAGAACAGTTTGTTTCTGAACTGATGAGCAAAAACCTTTCAGTCCGTAACAGCAGTTGCAGCCATACTCATGCTAACAAGGAGGTTCAAAATGTGGAAAGTGTAATGAAGATATAGATAAACAAAAGCTATCTTGCCCCTCACATGCAATTTTTTTTTTTTTGTTTTCTTTTTGTTTTGTTTTTTTGTAGGAGAAGTGCATGTTAATGAATATATACATGCTATAAACACGCTGGACTGTAGGGGCAGTTCCAGGTTGGGCTTTTGCTATTTTCACAGCGGTAACACTAGCGCAAGGAGGCTGCTGGAGGTTGGAGGGGGAGGTGACAGTCCATATATGGTGAACGCGTTTGAACCAATGACTGAGAACTGTGACATTTAAAAGGCCGTCAGTGCAGGAGATGTTTACATTGAGGGAACATCTAGGCAAAGATAGAAGCAAACGCTTCACAGTGGAGTCAAAGAAGGAGAGGGACTCATGTCCGGGACAATAAAACTGCTCCGAAACCCCACGATATAAACATACGCTGTTGAGCAGCGGTTGTGATCAAAACAGCGGCGTGTCCTGAAGCCAGAGAGACCACTGCAGTGACCACCGCTCTGAAGCCTCTCTGACCGCTCCCTCCTGGTCCAGAGTGCCACTCCGCGTTTGTCCACCCAGAGCACCATGGGTCCTAAAGTTTTTTTTGTTTGTGTTTTTTTTTGTGTTGCCGCTGTGCATCCTCAGATATGAGAATGACAGAATGGTGAAGGTCTCACAACCTGTTTCTTAATGTGAAGGAGACAAATGAGATGGTGGTGGATTACAGGGAGAACACATTCTGTTTGATTTTCTATTCTCCAGGTGATGAACACGCTCCCTGTTTCCCCGATATAGGTTTTATTGTAAGGCATAAGGGGTATTTTGTATATGACGTTACAATTGTGGTCTGGGTCCATTTTACCTTTGGGGTGAACGAGTAGTTGTCTGAGTTTGTGAAGGACCCCCTAGCCCCCATTTACATATGAGTATTGTCTGTTTAAAAAAAAAAAAAAAAAACTTATCTCATGTCACTTTTTGTCCCCAGTCCGCCGCTGATTATTAAACAGAGGCTATTACACTTTTATGGGGTATTAATTGTTAACGCATAGCAAATATAGATCACCATGTGACCTTTTGTTGGTTTGAAATTGGTATATTCGACAAACGTGTTAAAATGTTTAATCAGATTCGGTTTTGTTTTTGATGCTTGGAATCTTGTTCCTCACACTACGCCCCTCTCCCTCCACAGCGTCAGGACAACACATGTACGTGTGCTTTTTGAAGGTAATAATAATAATAACAACAACGTAATAAGAACAAAACAGAGCAAGGAGAGAACGTTATTATTTGTGTGCGGTACGTAAACACTGATGATAGGACAGCAAAATCTGTTTTCCCCAAAACAAGTTGCAACTTACTCACCAAACTTCTCTTCAATTTCTTCTACTCTGTAAAGAAATCCGTCTGTGTTTCAGTCCATTATCAAACATGCTTTTGTTGAAGACACTATAGTCCTCAGTAAAATGGTGTAACACACAAAATACACTGATATGCTTCACTGAAACAAACTCTAGCCACTTTTGCCCGTGTCGCCTCATCGCTGGAAAGGACAAAAATAAGCGTATCCTCTGTCCATCCAAATGCACTTTCTGTCTGGACACATTTTCAATAAAAAGCCAAACAGAAAAGTACCGTAAACAAGTCCGTCTTGTAGCTGTTAGCGGCTATAACTGGCATGGCTCTACTCCCCCTGCCCTAACAGAATACCTGAGGGGAGGAGCCGTGCTTATGAGCGGAGCGCTGCAGAACGGTTCAAAAATAGGATCCACATAGTTTTCGAATCAGGAGAGAGCCAAGATTACTCAAACATGCCTAAATTTCATTTAAAACCATTTCAGGCATGCTGTTTGCATGTTGCAAGTTTTTAATGAAAGAATAACGTTATAACATAGTAGTAAGCTCCAAAAAAGGTGTTTTCCATAATACTCCCTCTTTAAACAATGTTTGTAAAATCGTGGGCCACAAATGCCCAGAGTAAACTCTGTTTTTAGTTTTACAGTTTGCTCAATGATCCAACAACCAAATATGGTCCCATCCTGACTATCTCACAAAATTCACAAGTTCGAGTTCATACTTTTTATATCTTGACCTCAAGTGTTTTCTTCTTGTGTTATTTTTTTCTTCTTTTTTTTTGTTTGTGCTGCTTCTTGGCCAGGTCATCACATAAATGTTCTCAGATGACCTGCCTGATAAAATGTTGAATAAATCATTACATTTAGGGTTCCTTAGGTCTAAATAATGATGACATGAGACTGGCAATCAGAACGGTATATTGTAGCTCAGAGTTTGGCCGAGGCTACTTTGCCATCCTGGCTATAGTTTATCCCCGAGTATACTTTGACCTAGGACAGTACATGCACAGGTTTACTCTGGCCTAGGCTAAACTCGTCCTGGGGTTATTCTGGGCAGGGGTTAATCTGGCCTGTTACACTAGCATTGTAGGCTAAACCTAAGGTGGTTGCGGAAACGTGCTCTTTTACATTCTAACTGTTCTGTAGATCCTTGACTCAGTGTTTCCCATTAATCGAGGAGACTATAGTGGCCCGCCATCATCTAATTCCTTCCCCCATAATCTAGTGCTTGTGGCCTATCCTCTGTGTTTATTTTAACACTTTCTGACCCATCATTATGGAAACTGCACATGGAATCTGAATGTTCCTCAACTTGACTATGAGAAGAAGCTGTCCCCTTTGACAACAAGCACTTTGGTTATGGAAAGACTGTTGTGGCTGTGGCTTTTGTGTTCCCCAGTCTGATGAACTTGTTCAAAAAGAGACAAGAAAAAAACTAAAAAACATCGACTTGCCAATTAGACGGTGAAGCTAAAATACTTGGCTCATTGATTTAAATCTAGACTTTATTTGTCTATTAGAGATTTGGCTATGAAAGAGTTTGCCCCAGGCAGTGTGTATACTATTTCAGGTTACAGCATGTTCAGAAGGGCCAGGACAACTGGAAAAGGAGGTGTACTATTGTTCTATGTTAAAGACAAGTTACAGTCCAAACAATAAATGTTCAAGGCAAATTGGATGTAGAAATCGAATGTGCTGCATTAATTGTAACTTCATCACCTCATAAGTCTTTTATATTATTTGGTATTTACAGGCTACCTACAGCACACAAACTTTTCTACTTCATTTAAATACATTTTAAAAGAACTAAATAGGGAAAGAACTGATTGTACAGAGGGACTTCAATGTGAACTGGACAGACAAAAACAGCAGGAAAAAATTAAAGCAATTAACAAATCTCTATAGTTTCACACAGATATGCTATGTGAAACTATAAAGATTTGTTGGTGGACCTACAAGAATAACCAAAATGTCTCAAACACAAATTGACCTAATATTTTCAAATAAGCCTCATAGAGTCATCAAAAGCTAGCATTTTATCAAAGGAATTTCAGTTCACAATTAAGTTCTAATTGCACGGAAATACAGATGCAGCAAATCAGCATCCAGAACCAAAAATCAGAACCAGAGCCTCCTTCAGAGGAGACTGCGACTGTGAACTTTAGGTCCACCATAAAAAAATTTAATAAAAAAACAACAACAAAAAAACAAAAAACTTTTGGTCCACCATATTTGGACAAAACTGATTCTCTATCAAAGCAGCAGGAGCTTGAAATGCCTTAACTTTTTCTGTGAGGGACACTCTGGGGCATTTTGAATTAAAGCTTAAGATGTGGCTGAAAGATCATCAAGCATTAGTGATCTTGTGTTTGTAGGAATAGTAGTAGTAGTAGAAATTTTGTAAATATTTGTATTGGATTACTGTTGATGTGCTCCCTCTGCAGGTGATTGGATGTTGGTGTGTCTGTATTTTAGGGTTACATGTCACATGAGCCTTTTATGGATTACCTGCACTCAGTTAACCTGCTGTTACTTTGTCTCTGCCCAGGGACTACGTCTCATTCCAAGGTTATTGTGTTTTACTCTAAAATGAAAATGTGTTGATATTCCACACACACAACCGTCACTGTTGTCAAGACAAAGCATTAATTAACAAGATACAAGGGTTTTCGTTTCATTGTGAAGATGTTTTGCCATTGAAAAGACAATCTTCTTTATTGCGTAAGCTGCAAGTGGATTCAACAATTCCAAAAATTAGAGATCCAACTTCTCAGGAAATGCATACAGATCCCAAAAAAATAGAAGGTACTTTTGATCAATACTACAACAACTTGTACTCCCAAGAGTGCGTCCTTGACAGGGAGTCAATCAAAGCCTTTTTGGACAAACTGGACCTTCCTTGTATAGGAGAAATTCAAAATAAAACAATCACATCTGAAATAACTCAAAAACAAAGGTTTAGAAGGCCATAAGCAGACTTAAGACCAGTAAGACCCCAGGTAGTGATGGTTTCCCTACAGAATGGTACCGAAAGTTTAAGGATGAACTGTCTTCTTTTAAGGGACCTTAACTTTATCCACAAAGAAGACAAGACCCCTCCTTCTTGGAAAGAAGCGATCGTTACTTTAATGCCCAAAGAAAACAAAGATAGAGAAAATTGTGCCAACTACAGGCCAATATCAATGTTAAATGTGGATTACAAATTATACACATCAATTTTAACCAAAAGATTTGAAACTTTTACTGCTGAATTAATTGACGAAGATCAGACCGGCTTTGTGGTGGGAAGACAAACGCAGGACAATATCAGAAGAAGCCTGCACATAATTCATACTATAAACAAAAGCACATTAAAAGCAGCTCTGATCAGCCTTGATGTTGAAAAGGCTTTCGATCAAGTAAATTGGGATTTCTTGTGCCAAACACTAGAAAAATTTGGTTTAACTCAAGACTCAGTCAAATGTATAAGAGCAATTTATGACAAGCCTAAAGCAAGAATAAAAGTAAATGGTTCTTTAACAAATCAATTTGAACTAAAAAGAGGCTCAAGGTAGGGATTAGCCCTACCCTTTTTGCTCTTTACATTGAGCCACTGTCTCAGGCCATTCGACAGAGTGAGGATTTGAAGGGGATCAAGATCAATGATAGGGAACAAAAGATTGGATTGACGTACTGTTATACTTAGAAGATATTAACACTTCTCTACCAAAGTTAATGGAGCTTCTACAAAAATGTAATTCATATGCTGGATACAAATTGAACATTTCTAAAACCCAAATAATCCTATTCAATCATAAAACCCTCAAAAGAAGTGGTAAATAAATACAATATCAAGTGGGACAATAAAAAAATTAAGTACCTTGGAGTATTTTTGTCTAAGAACCCGTCTCTTCCGTATGATGATAATTACAACCCATTTAAACTAAATATTAGAACAGATAGTCAGAAATGGTCCACTTACCCTTTGTATTTTACAAACAGAATAAATGTAATAAAAATTAATATAATATCCTGCCAAGATAGCTTTACTTGTCACTTCCTGTTGACAGATCACTTAAAAAATTCACAGAATGGAATCAAATGATATCTAGATTTATTTGGGAGGGAAAGAGGGCGAGGATTAGATACTCAACATTACAACTGCCAAAAGCCAAGGGGGGTATGGCCCTTCCCAATCTGAGGATGTATTTTTATGCTGCCCAGTTGCGATATCTGTGTTGTTGGTGTTATCCTGGTTATTATTCTAAATAGAAGGAGATTGAGACATGTATGCCTGGGTATCATATTCAGACTGTTTTAGGGGAGGACATTCTACCCAGTAATATTAAAACTTTACTCAATCCAGTAAGAATATTCACAATTGAAATCTGGTTTAAAGTAGCACAGCAAATGAAAATTAAAAAAGAAAGAAAAGTATTAAAATGGCTTATTAAAAACAATGAGATACGGTCCTTTCAAGATCTCAAGACGTCATATGGACTAACTAATCAGGACTTTTTTAGATACCTCCAGATGAGAGAATATTATTATAAAGAAGTAAGGTCAGAAGGAGGCGATGAACAAAATGCAGTCTTAGAAACAATTATAGGTGCCTATCAAAAAAAAACGCTCAAGATAATATCAAAACTGTACACTAACTTGATGTCCTGTCAAAGTGTTACCACCTTATATGTCAAGGAAAAATGGGAAAGGGAAATGTCCACTACAATATCAGGTATCAGGAATGGTATAGAGTATGCCAGTTCTCGCAGACTTCTGCATCATCATTGAAATGGAGAAAGTTCAATTGGAAGAACTGTATCCGTTTTTTTATCACTCCATTTATTAAAACTGTCGAGTCAACAGATGTGACACAGTTAATACAAATCATACTCATGTCTTCTGGAGCTGCTCTCAAATTGAACCATTCTGGAAGTCTGTTCATTTGGCATTATTAAATATACTGCAATATTGTGTACCTTTTGAACCCACCGTGTTATATCTGGGCAAGACCTTTCAAGTTGTAACCCATAAAGACCAATATCTGGTCAAGATATTATTAACAGCTGCAAGGAGGCCTTCCTTGCACGAGAAGATGGCTCAAACCTGAACCACCCTGCCACAGGGAGTGGGCTGAGATTGTGCAGGAAATATTCATCATGGAGAAAATTACCTTCACCCATTAGCTCTGTTCACACCGCAGCGACAAAATCGCGCCTGTCGCCCCTAGTTTTCGCCTGTGCCTTGTGAGGACAGTCGCTTTGGTAGCCAAAAAAAAAGTCACCAGCAGACACGCAGCGCGACCAGCACAGCTGACCTGCTGCTAGAGTTTAGATTCTTGGCTGAGCAGCCGTTCGGCCCACATTTTCCGCTCTGTTGTCGGGCTGGGCCGCAGGCCTGGGCCATGTCGGGCTCGGTCTCAGGGGGCAGAGACGCGCACGTGTGTTGTCACGTGCATGACATGCGCTCCGCGGCGAAAGAGCGCAGTGTGCAGCCAGCACTGTGTTGTTTTCCTCCTTATCCTCCGATAAAGTGGTCAAAATATGTGCCGCGCATCATAATGAAAGTGTGTGGCTGCTACACGGAGCAGAGGAGAGAGAGAGAAAGAGAGAGCTATGGATGTCTTGCCAAAAAGCTGAAGAAAAGAGCGAGGGAGAGGGATCATGTGAGCCAGAGCCTGCTCCACTCCGTTTCTTTTCTTTCTCCTTTCTCTTCTTCCTCATGTCCTGTAGTGTTCCTATTCTTCCACCGCTTCCTGCACATGTCCTCTGAATAAACCATCCATCCATCCATCTTCTTCCGCTTATCCGGGGCCGGGTCGCGGGGGCAGCAGTCTAAGCAGGGACTCCCAGACTTCCTTCACCCCAGACACTTCCTCCACCTCCTCCGGGGGGATCCTGAGGCGTTCCAAGGCCAGCCGAGAGACATAGTCCCTCCAGCGTGTCCTGGGTCTACCCCGGGGCCGCTTCCCGGTGGGACATCCCCAGAACACCTCCCGAGGGAGGCGTCCAGGAGGCATATGGAACAGATGCCCGAGCCACCTCAACTGGCTCCTCATGATGTGGAGGAGCAGCGGCTCTGCTCCGAGCTCCTCCCGTGTGATTGAGCTCCTCACCCTGTCTCTAAGAGAGCGCCCAGCCACCCGGCGGAGGGAGCTCATTTCGACCGCTTGTATCCGCAATCTTGTCCTTTCGGTCATTACCCAGAGCTCATGACCATAGATGAGGGTAGGAACGTAGCTTGACCGGTAAATTGAGACCTTTGTCTTTCGACTCAGCTCTCTTTACCACAGCGGTCCGATACAGTGCCTGCATCACTGCAGATGCTGCACCGATCCGCCTGTCAATCTCACGCTCCATCCTTCCCTCACTCGTGAACAAGACCCCGAGGTACTTGAACTCCTCCACTTGAGGCAAGGACTCTCCACCCACCCAGATAGGGCAAGCCACCTTTTTCCAGTCGAGAACCATGGCCTCGGATTTGGAGGTGCTGATCCTCATCCCAGCTGATTCACACTCGGCTGCAAACCACCCCAATGCATGCTGCAAGTCCTGGTTTGAAGAAGCCATCAGGACGACATCATCTGCAAACAGCAGAGATGAAATCCTGTGGTCCCCAAACCGGACTCCCTCCACGCCCTGACTGCGCCTAGAAATTCTGTCCATAAAAATGATGAACAGAACCGGTGACATAGGGCAGCCCTGGCGGAGTCCAACATGCACTGGGAACAGGTCTGACTTACGGCATCCCTTACTTCCGGCGTCCACCACTGGGTTCGGGGATTGCCGCCGTGACAGGCATCAGAGACCTTGTGACCACAGCTATGAGCTGCCGCCTCGACAATGGAGGTGGACAAGTCCCCAGCCACCCCGGGACCTGGGAAAAGTTCTCCCGGAGGTGTGAGTTGAAGACCCTGCTGTCAGAGGGCTCTGCCAGACGTTCCCAGCAGACCCTCACAATACGCTTGGGACTGCCAAGTCTGTCCGACTTCCTCTCCCGCCAGCGGATCCAACTCACCACCAGGTGGTGATCGGTTGACAGCTCCGCCCCTCTCTTCACCCAAGTGTCCAAGACACGTGGCCGAAGGTCAGATGACACGACAACAAAGTCGATCATCGACCTCCGGCCTAGGGTGTCCTGGTGCCACGTGCACTGATGGACACCCTTGTGCTTGAACATGGTGTTCGTTATGGCCAAGCTGTGACTAGCTAGCATAGAAGTCCAATAACTGAACACCGCTCGGGTTCAGATCAGGAGGGCCATTCGTCCCGATTACCCCTCTCCAGGTGTCACTGTCGTTGCCCACGTGGGTGTTGAAGTCCCCCAGTAGAACAATGGAGTCCCCGGGCGGTGCACTGTCCAGCACACCTCCCAGAGACTCCAAGAAGGCCTGGTACTCTACACTGCTGTTCGGCCCGTAGGCCGACACAACAGTGAGAGACCTGTCCCCCACCCAAAGGCGGAGGGACACGACCCTCCGGAGATCCGGTCGTCGATTCCCCCGCCTTTGACCGCTGCACCGGCCCCTTATGGATCCTCCCGCAGGTGGGGGGTCCACGGGAGGACGGCCCCATGTCCCTCCTTCGGGCTGTGCCCGGCCGGGCCCCGTGGGGAAAGGCCTGGCCACCAGGCGCTCGCCGTCGTGCGCCCACCCCAGGCCTGGCTTCGGGGTGGGGCCCCGGTAACGCCATTCCGGGCGACGTAACCGGCCTCGATATTTTGCAATTCATAAAGGGCTTTTGAACCGCTCTTGGTCTGACCCGTCACCCAGAACCTCTTTGCCATGGGTGACCCTACCAGGGGCACAAAGCCCCCGACAACATAGCTCCCAGGATCATTCCGGTACTCAAACCCCTCCACCACGTTAAGGTGGCGGTTCAAGGAGGGGCTGAATGATGCTCTACAGTTACTTGGATATCTGTGGCAATTCTAGAGCTGAATAAACCAGTGTTTCTCAAACTTTTTCAGACCAAGGACCACTTTGCTGTTGAAAACAAAACCGAGGACCACCTGTCCAGCAAACACGCCCCCATCACCAACAAAAATTTAAATAGAGATTAGGATATTTTGTGTTTAATTATGAATTTATTCGATTACTGCAATAGGGTTGTATTTTGATCACATAAAATCTGCAGTTGGTCCATCAGTGCAGCATTTTAAACAATGCTCTCCTCTTACATTCCCAAAGTTGTTGGTCAATAACTTACTGAAAGACAAAAACAGAGCTAACACTGGGAGGAGACATCACTCCACACCCTGTGTGTCACCTGCTCCACCTCTTGTTCCTCTGCCTCCTCTGTGTCTCACCTGCTCCTCCTCCTGCTCCTCTCCCTCCTCTGTGTCTCACCTGCTCCTCTCCCTCCTCTGTGCCTCACCTGCTCCTCCTCCTGCTCCTCCCCATCCTCTGTGTCTCACCTGCTCCTGCTCCTCTTTGATTTTGACTCTTGTATTTCACTTTCTACGGTCTCTCAAGTCCGATGTTTATCAAACGGGTCATACTGCGCACCAGTCAATTGCAAATCAGAAGCTGGATGATCAATTTACGGAAAGTTAAATGTGCTCTCGCTGCGCAGTGACTTTCAGAGCGGATCCTGCTTGTGTCACGTTGTAGAGAAAACAGATTAAATAACAACTGAACTGACTAGAATTATTTTCCATACAATATGTGCAGGTCAAATAAAGTTCTACAAAATGTAAAAAGTATTAATTTAAT
The DNA here is from genome assembly GCA_019453435.1 of Rhinogobius similis. Classification (NCBI taxonomy): domain Eukaryota; kingdom Metazoa; phylum Chordata; class Actinopteri; order Gobiiformes; family Gobiidae; genus Rhinogobius; species Rhinogobius similis. The sequence goes on along the minus strand of CM033640.1, from coordinate 602,324 downwards.
GCACAATTGAATCAAATGTAATATTATTTTGAAATTTAATCGCGGACCACTAGGGGGCACTGCCGGACCACCAGTGGTCCATGGACCACAGTTTGAGAATCGCTGGAATAAACATATGAACTCGTCAAACCACAAACTAGCGTCAATTATGTTAGCTGCACGGCTAGAAAAAAGAGACAAATATTTACCGGCTCCAAAATTGTGATAACTTACCAGATAATCCAGGCTTCTGATGACCTTCTCCAGGCTCTTGTTCCTGTCTCTGTCTCCACTGTGTGACATAGAGCTCTGAGCGCCACAGACACCATGAGTTTATCATCGCGTAAACTGGTCGCATTGGTCGCTGCGGTCTGAACGCTCCTTTAGACTCAAAGAAGACAAATTCAGGGAAAAATGCGACAAATGTATAACATACAAAAACTCACTGGACAGCACATAGGCAACACTAACATAAAGCAATACTTGATGGTTGCTGTTTTTATTTTGTTTGATATTTATGTTTTGGCTTGCTGTGGAATTGTATTTTTTTTTTTTTTGTAAAATTTGTTAAAAACAATAAAACATATAAACAAAGTTATTAAAAAAAACAAAAAACGTTTTTAGTAGATTCTAAAACCCATGGACAGAAACAAGTATAGCCCCTCTGTACAACACTTCTGTACAGCCGTTCACACATATGCACATCCAGATGGACTTTAGCCTGCTCAAAAGTGGAGCCAGTGGTTGTTTGGACAGTCGTGCTCACTTTTCCCACTCGGGAGTTGATACCTCCAGGGCCCTAGAGCTCAGTGCAGGTGGTTAAGCCGTTTGTCCTGAGGAGGCTCCGTGTACAACTGCCTCTGGAGCGTGCTGTGCATAGTGCTGCTTTCACTCCACCACAGGCTTTTGTTTCACTTTTCCTTATTCATTTAAGTTAGCTTGTGGACATATGGTCAAAATACCATGCACATCTTTTATAATCCCAATCAACAACAACTTTCTTTTTTCATAAATCTTCTATATCTAGAAGCCTTCAGCCACATATTTCAACTTTTATTTTGTTAAAATTGTGTTTAAAAAGTCTCAGTGTAGAATAGAAAAAATCATTTGACAAGACGACAAATCAACAGAAAAAAAAAGCTGACTAGTTGACTACTAAAAAAAATAATTTGTTACAGCCCTTTTTCACACAGTAGTTTGACATTTTAAACAAAAGGAACTGCATCTGTTGTTCAGTGGAAATCCTTGAGTTACAAACCGCAAATTTAATGTGGCAGAGGATAGAGTCATTTGACTTTACAAAGCTTCTTTATACACCAAAACAATTACACAATATCCAAAACAACCAAGGACAAAAATAGAACAAAACATTAATAACAAGAGGGAACACTAAAAGCACAGACAGCAAGTGAAGTTTTACGAGTGTCAGTAATGCTGTTTACGGTGTTAATAAAAGCGTGTGTCTAACAGCAGCAGCAGTGGTGTGGTGTGGTAATGAGCAGGGCGTGGGCTCTCTGAGAGCTGATGACAAAACACTCTCTAACCCTCTACACTGCACAATTTGTGAAGAAATTGAATTGCAGCAAGTAGAGCAGAGTTCATCAAACATTAACTATAGTGCAAATAGACAAAATTTAAAAGGACAAATATATTAAGAATGTAACGCGGTGTAGGCTAGACGGACTGACTGTAGGTAGGTAAAGGGTAATTACACAGTTTGGGAATCAGAATTAGGTTCGGACAGGAGCCATAAAGTATATGAATGAAAACAAGACAAGATAAAGTTGAATAAGTATTTTGAGTATATTGTAGTATGTATTATGTATGTAAATACGAGTTCAGTAATAATTATGGTCACAGAGTAGATGGAAACATATTATTAATAAAGGGAAAAAACAAAACAAAAAAACAACAACATCGACAACTTCAATGTTCAATTCAGTTCAAATTGTTGAGTCTCGTGAGATCAGTTAATTCGTTAATTCCATGTATGTGAGAAAACGCAAAGTCTTTCAGACTGCGTTATAGTTCATAAAAGTTTAAATCCAGCAGTAAAGTTCAATAAGGTTGAGATCCAGCAATATAGAAAACGGTTCGATCTCCTACCACAAGGTGGTGTAATCACAGCTCGCCATCACACGACTCACATGAAGTTGTCATCATTGAAGGAGGGAAAAAAACCTGACCTGTACAAGGTCAAAGGAAAAAATAAAACAAATTAAATTCACATCATGGAAAAATTAGCCTTTACACTAAAGACCACTAATATTAATATGAATGCATAATCAATTATTTTGATTTGCAATAATTTAAATATGAAGGACAGTTACATATTTAATTCCTTCATCAAATTCAAACAAAGTGCACTTTTGATAGCTCATTAACCTAGGTTTAAGGCTAATTTGTTAGATATTTCAAAATTCATTGCATAAATTCATTGCATATAACAAAACATGTAGCTACATTTGAGTCAACAGTCCAGTTCAAAACTATCATGGCCGCCAAAGTAGTCATTCAAAACAACAAAAAGAGACACCAAAACGGGGCCAAAATATACAAACGATGGTGTCCTTTGAATACTTGCCCTTTAATTCGGCAGCAGTGGAAACTCAAATTATTGCCGTATTTAATAGATACAAGTATAAATAAACCGTGCAGGTCACCCGCTAGCGTTAGCCGAATTAGCCATTAGCTCAATGGAGTGCAGAACGACAACCGAAAGTTAGCGGTAAACGGCAACTAAACTCGAACGGCAACTTATCAAACCGAAATACAAGACTCACCGCTGAGCGGAGGGTTGAAAGCTTTGGATGAAAGCAGAACGATTATGGATTGGATCAAAAAGGCAGAGTTTGGAGCACAAACCAGCACGACCACAGTGAGCAGCAGCAGGGAGCACCAGGAAGCAGGTGACAGGGGGCTGCTCCAGGTGTTAATTATAATTAGGCTCACTGGCACAGCGATCAGAGGTGGGGGTGGGCTACATAAGCATTATTTGTATTAATGCTCTTTAAACATGCTCTTGAGTATCTTTACTTTGGCATCTAATGTTTTATAAAAAAAAATAAAATAAAACAAAAAGACTTCCAATGTTAAGAAAACGTCACACATCGGGGAAATTCAGAATGGAGTGTTTTTGACGCTTGGAGGGGAGACGATTTTCTAACCAGGATTCTTCAAACTAATGTGAATGAACTCTAGGTATGTTTTTGATGACAGTACATTATTAGTACAGAGTTAAAAGCTCAAGTCAATTAAGCATATGTGTCCTTTCAGAAAAGTGTAGTCTTTGAAACAAATATCCCAAGTAGAAATCTACAAATGCTTCTGTGACTCATTAGTGTGGGATTGACTCCACAAACTTGTCATATTTAATATTATGTTTCAAAGTCCTTTAACTGACACCATGCACTAGTATTCAATTCTAAAAAGTGAAACAAACAAGCAACACGTGTGTGTGTGTGTATATGTGTATGTGAGCATGAGTGCACGCATGTGTGTGTGTGTGAATGTGCGCGTGTGCATGTGTACATGTCTATGTGTGCATGAGTGTTTGCATGTATGTGAGTATGGGTGTATGCATGTGTGCGTGTGCATGAGTGTATGTATGTATGTGAGCATAAGTGTAAGCATGTGTGTGTTTGTGTGTGTGTGCATGTGCTCGTGTGTGTGTTTATGTGTGCATGTGTATGCGCATGTATTTGTGCATGAGTGTGTATGTGCATGTGTGTATGTATGTGTGTGCATGAGAGTCTGCGTGTGTGTGTGTGTGTGTGTGTGCAGGAGTGCATGCGTGTGCATGAGTGTATATGTGTGTATGCATGTGTATGTGAACGTGTGCAAGTGTGTGTGCATGAGTGTATGCTAGCGTGTGTGTGCATGTGAGTGTGTGCATGCGTTTGTGTGCATGACTGTATGTGTGCGTGCATGTGTGTGTGTGTGCATGAGTGTTTGTATGTGTGTGCGTGTGCATGCGTGTGCATGAGTGTATGCATGTATGTGGTTTTTTGTAGTTTTTCCTCGCCGCGAAGGAGGGTCAAAGGACAGGGGCATTCTGGGACAGTTATCTGAACTGCTTTCTACCTGTGGCCCATCGAGGCAACTGTTGTTGTGATTTTGGGCATTATAAAAATAAATTGATTTGATTTGATGTGTGTATGTGAGCATGAGTGTATGTGTGTGTATGAGTGTGTGTATGTGTGCATGTGTGTATGCATGTATGTGAGCATGAGTGTACGCATGTGTGTGTGTGTGTGTGTGTGTGCACGTGGTTGCATGTGAGTGCATGTGTTTGTGTGCATAAGTGTATGTGTACGTGTGTATGTGTGTGCGTGTATTTGTGTCATAGACAGTACATATCACTGGACTGCCTTAGCCTGCTAGCCACTGCATTCCAAATAGGAAGTGTCCATGGAGGCGCTCCTGGCTCCATAAAGCCGAGCTGCCATTCACTTTCTATTGGGACATTGGTGCCCTTTACTCTGTAACTGTTTTGGTCAAACTCACCATCTTGGAACTAAAATGTCTGTACACTCTACATGATCCTGGTGTTTTTTTCTCGTTAGGTTGTTCATAAATCAAGTTATGATGAGGTGCCTCCTTTTCCAGGGGCCATTTTCAGACGTGTTAGCAACAGGTTTGATTGACAGCTAGCGCCGCACGTTGCCACCGTCTCCTCCCGCCAAGGGACGGAGACCGTTAGCAACCTTGCTCCTGATTAGTCCGTGTAGTTGACACGATATGCACTCGGATTTCCAAATATGGAGTCTGGCTCCACTTTAGCCGCTATAACTGCTAGCCGCAATTAGCTTCATTTAGCTGGAGCTAAACGCTATGGGTGACATCACATTCCCATAGTCCATCGATATGTACGGTCTATGGTTTGTGTTCATGTGTATGTGTACGTGAGCGTGTGTGTGCTTGTTCATGTGTTTGCATGAGTGTATGTGTACGTGTGTATGTGTGCGTGTGTTTGCGTGCAGATGAAAGTCTGCACAAAGATGCAGGTGAGGGGATGCCCCAGGAGAAACTGAACAAATGAAAGGTACTCAGAGCAAAAAACGAACAGCAGGAGGAATACAAGAGTGGATGATGTTTTGCGGCTCGCTTCTTATCTTTGGTTTGCCAATATGGCTCTTCTTCAGAAAAAAGTAAGGTAGTTTTTCTTTAGTGGCAAAAGCCTGTTGTGCATCACGGCCACAAGCACTTCCAGCAAGCGTACTTTTAGCTCAGCTGGACGCATTCTGGAGGCGAGAAGAAGCAGACTAATGCTGGAAAAAGTGACTCCATCTTGTTTCTCCACAGTGCAGCCAAATTTAGCAAAAAGAATATTGGCTGTGTGGAAAAAAAAAAAGCCTGTTTGTCCTGTTAATCAGATCCACACAATTGTCATAGGATTTTCCCTTTTTATGTTGAATTTAATACAGTTCTACAATAAATATGGCATAGTCCATTTGTTTATGAATAGAAAAATTAAGGTTGTTTTTTTTTATTTCAGGCAGGTGTCGGTCGGGATGTTGGCGATGAGACAAATGGAGGGGTTTCCATTTGGTTGCAACTATTGTTTCCACGGCTGTCAGTCCAGCCAGGAATACCTTTCTTGTGCTTTACGCAAATTAAGTAGACACATGTCATTTAAAATTAAAACCAAAGGTGAACATGGAATGTCACAGGATCAAAGAAGAGACAGACTATTATATATCACCACCCAAAAGTGAAAAACACCTGGGCATTCCCATACCATACTGAAATAAGTACCAACTGAGTTTGTTTGACATAACGTGCAATTTGGGTGTGTGTTATACTTCAGCTGAAAGGTTGCGAGGTGACATATATGTCCTGTGAATTAAATTCAAATGGATTTTCTGATAATCTGGGTTCTTGGATGAACAAAGAGTCCCATGTTGCTTCCCAATTAAAGAAGTAGATGTGGACTGTCATTCCTCCAGCCAAAGTCCAAGTTCAAATGAACATACCATGAAATGCGGACTATTGAGCGCTCCTGAGTATAAGCCGCACCAGCCATATTTACAAAGAAAAACAACTTTGTACATATATAAGCTGCACCTGACTATAACCCGCGGGTGTCCATGTTGTACCATGAGACATTTACGTTGCCAGGCCGTGCCGGTTCGGGAAGAGGCGCACACGTGGCAGAGGCACGCACGTGTTTTGTAACATGCGTTCCAAGAGCGCGGTGTGCAGCCAGTGCTGTGTTGTTTTCCTCCTCATCCTCGAATGAAGTGGTCAAAATATGTTACGTGAGAAAAGACGCCTTAATGAAAGTGCACGGAAAGAGGATATAGAAAAAGAGAGCACAACGGAGGAGAGAGAGCAGCGGAGGAGAGAGGGAGCCACGGATGCCTTCCAAAAAAGAAAGTAGCGAGGGAGAGGGATCATGTGGGCCAGCGTCAGCGGACAGAACAGGCCCGTCTGGTACAGGAGACGTCCCGTAGGTACAGGTAGAACCCTAAACACGTAGTTACATACTTATTCTGCCTATAAACCTCTGCACGGAACTCAGTTTACGCAACTCCGGTTCTACAAGTGCGCGGGCTCGGTTCGGGTTCAGACACACGTGTGCGGCCGGTCGGGTCGAATCATGAAGCAAATGACTCCGATTCAGGTTCGAACAGTACCCGTCGGGTTCGGGTCGAATCGTGCCCAGGTTGGTTTCAGACAGTACATGGCGGGCTCTGGCAGGTCGGGCTTAAATTTTTAAGCCCGATCTAAACTGTACCCTAGAGGCTGTTCTCGGAAAAATACATAAATTAGCCGCATCGCTTTATAAGCCGCAGGGTTGAAATCATGAGACAAAAGTAGCGGCTTATAGCTCGCATTTTACGGTAAGTCTTTTCTAAAACATGACTGTAAAGTTTAGAGATTATATCCTTTGATCAACCAGTACCATCTACAAACTTTAGCAAAGAATGGGACTGAAGTGGGGTCTGCCATGGTACCCCGTATGTATTCATGGCTGTGCTTAATTGCAGGTTAAAAAAAAAGAAAGTAGATCGTAGCAAATTAAACTTGATACATAAATAAATCTTTAAATGAAAGGAGACCTTTATCACCGAACATGTTACCAGGGGTATCTTTGTCATACCATTGACTACCATTTTAACCTATACTGAGATTGTTTTATAGGGCATTTATTAATGAGAATACCTTCATTGCTAAATAAAGGGGAATAAGAATTTCATTTTATTGTAACGTCACACACTTTTTCTGCAGAACACCAGACTGCAGTGCAATGGGACACAATGGGGCCATAATGTGAAAGACATTTATTAGAGGGAGTATTAGCACACAATATCTCAGGCAGGACTAATGGTTGTGCCGAAGCTTCATCTAATGACCGCCACCGAACTATCAAACCAAGCGACCAGAGACCATAATACAAAAGCCCAGTGGTACAGTTTAAAATTGGGTAATGACAGTTCTCCTGTTATGTTGAATGGTGGACAATCTAAGGCGGGGCAGTTTACCATTCCAAATAAATGTAGTAATAGCTTTGTGTAGCCAGTCCTAATTATGGGGCAGTGGTGAAAGTGGTACCATGAAACTAAGGAAATGTATACGAGGCTACACATTCATTTTAATTGTTGAAACACGAGAACGAAAAGAGTTTGAACGAAGATCACCCTTACAGATCAAGTAACATTTTGGACAAAGAACCCTCATAATTTGATTTAACAGTGTAAAGATGAAGATATCACAATTCCTGGATATTTAAACTGATTAACTTTGGGGATTCCTGCTGGAAAAGGGGCGTTTCTCATAGACTCATTAAGTGACAAAAAGCAGATTCATCCCAGTAAATATCACTGAAACAACTAAATACTGAAAGCAAATTTTGAACTGATTGGGTACATTAGAACATTGTCGGTGTATAATGAGATATAATGATTTCAGCCCTTGAAAACAATTGGAGTGATGCGATTAAATAAATGAATACTTTGAGCCAAGGGCTCCAAAGAGAGTGCAAACAAAAGAGGACTTAAGGGATATCCCTGCCTGGAGCCCTGGGCAAAAGTAAAAGACGGGGATCATATTCCGCTAGTGAGTACCATTGCTGAAGGATTACTGTAAAGAATGTGGACCATGTTTATTACAGAGAAAGTAGTATCATGAACTATAATGTTCTACATCTCTTGGCCTCATATTTACATTTGTTCTTTTATTCCCTTATATTTTTTTGTCAGCCGAGCTGTGATATGACAGACCCCTCTGTAGAGAAATGGACTCGACCAGAGCAATGGAAGTCCCGCCTTCTGAGTTTGACGAGTGAGTCTGACACATTCTTTTAATGATGAACAACTTCACGAAATCCTGAATTAATTAAAAACAACTTTTTAAGGTTAAGCTTTAAATATTTCTTTAAATTATTTAATGACACTTTCAATTAATTCATTGCACATTTAAGTAAACCATTGAACATTTCATTATTAAAAGGTATATTTAATGAGTGCAGTGTACAATTTTAATTAATTAATGGCCTATATAATTAATTATGAGTTTTCCTTTTGATTCATTAATTTTGGCACACTACATCATCCATAGTTTATGAAACCAGGACCCAGACCCAAAAACTGCAATTAAGACCACAGGTACTGTCACTCCAATCGGTCAAAAGCCTTCATTGCATCGAGTGAAAAAACACCCATCGGTAGATGAGCAGTTGAATTATATGAATTATACGTATAATATATCTCATATCTCACCTTGTCAAAAGCAGTCCCCAACTTAATAAAGCAAAAGAGAAATCACTGCAATATTTACATCTATAGAAAAAAAATCCAGTCAACAAGGCGGCTTTAATCATGTCCAACATTAAAGGTCTGAGATGGTCCCCAAAAGTTCCATAAAACTCAGGGGGGATCCCATCGAGCCCATTAACCTTTACGCATATCCAACACGGCTTGTTTAAGCTTATTTGATGTAATGGGGCATTTGAGTTTAAAGGTCCCATAACATGCAAAATGGACTTTTCAGAGGTTTTAACCTTCCTCCAGTGCTATTTGGGCCTCGTATGTTGTGCCCAAAGTGGTTTTTTGATTGATTCCCTCATGCTTTCGCTAGAGAACTGTCTTTTCCGTCCCCCTCGGCTGAGCAGGCAGACGGGGGCTCATCCCATGGATGACGCGGCTTCCCAAGGATGACGCGGTGTTTAAGCCACGCCTCCGGGAAGCGCGCAGCCGCAGAATAAAAGCAGCTAATGCTAATGCTACACAGTAATTACACGATGGATACGACAGATCGAAGAGTTAGCTTGTTATTTACCAAACGGCAACGTCCGTCGTTGAGGCCCTGGAGCACGTCAAACTCCAGGTCAGATCCAGGACGTAGGACTCAGCACGACGCACCGTCAGGAGGATAAAATGTTTATTCAGTGTTTGTGTATCGCTGTTTACCAGAGCACACGGCGCATGCGCACTATCTCCGCTCTAGGCTTCGGCACGAGTTGGGCGGGGGAGGCGCGCGAGTTGGGCGGGGGAGGCAGCCTGCTCTCTGTTTGGGGGGGTCAGATCTCAGAGTGAGCCGTTTGCTTTTGCAAGGAGGGGGGCCAGTCCAAGAAATGGGTGTTTTTTGGTAACTGTTATGTTATGGATATTGCACAACGCAAAATTTTATCAACAAAGCCCTTAGAATAGACTGTGTAAAGGGCAAAATAGCAGAATATGGGACCTTTAAGCGAATCACGCTCATTCAACTTGGGTAAATGAGACCCTTCCAGAAAATGATGACATGCTTGTTCATCGTGTAATACTTTGGAGGTATATAACTTGGAATAAAAGAAGAGAATACAGAATTAATACCTGATGCTTCCACTAAAATTTGTCCATCAGAATTCTTAACAGATGAAATATCAGAATTGCTCATCAGTCCTAAGCCTAAGAGCAAGAAAATAGCTTTGAAATAATAATACTGTCCAGGTATATGAATTAAAAATTCAGCACGGCGTTTGAGAATATCGTTAATTTCTTTTTTGATTAAACTGTGTTGAAGAGCATTTTTGTCCTCAAAACACCGTTGCAGCAAATGATCAAAAACTGCAAGTTTGCTTTGACCGCATCCCACAATATTCTGGGTTTGTCTACAGAGCTTATGTTATTAATGAGAAATTCTTTCAGCTCAGATAAATTATGTTTTAAAATTGTCGCCATGTGGTGCAGTAGTATTTAAGTGCCAGCGAGGGGCACACGGAGGAGATGAGGTGAATGAGGCCTTGTGATCAGAGAGTGATAAAGGATTGTGAGAAACTTTAGAAATGTTTAGACAACAGCTCCAAGAAATAAAGAAATAAAAACTGAAAATTATCAATTCCTGAAATATATAAATATATGTATTTATGTCTAGCTGATCTATGTGTATAATCCCTAACATATGCCAAATATCAACTAGTCCAGTCGCATTTACCCAATAATTAAGAGCATCTGAAGCACATTTTTGATCCCTGAACACTGAGAAAGACTTGATCGATCGAGGGAAGGATCAACCACAGCATTAAAATCTGCACCTAAAATAAATTTGAAATTAGGGAATTCAAGCATTATTTTTGTTATCTGATCATAGAAAAATGTTAGGGTTAGGGTTATAGGGTTAGGGGCATATATAGAGACAAAAGCCATGCCTGTTCTTTCTATGTTCAATTTTGCAATTGTGATCCTGCCTTTATTATCTGACCTGCAATCCAAAATCCTAAACCACAAGTTGCAGCGGCAGACAACAGCAACCCCCTTAGATTTATTGGACGATGAAGAAGAAAAAGCCATAACCTTATAAAACTTGCTCGCTAGATGGTTAATGTCACATTTAACTAAGTGGGTCTCTTGTAGCATTGCAATTTGGATACATCGACTACGCAAGTAGTTCAAAATAGCAACTTGTTTTACTGGATTATTTAGACCCCCAACATTCAGAGTTAAAATATTCAAACAAGTGGTTTTAGACATTCAATTAGCAAAATAGAAAAAAAAAAAAGAAAGCTGTACAGATTGCACCATTGTGAAAATATAACCTGAACAAAGCAACATTATGAAGAAGAAACGCAACATACAAATAGAACATAAGGAGAAGAAAAAATAAGGATCAACCATATCTAAAACTCCCATGGAGTGAAAGTAAAACAAAACAACAACCTTCCGGCTATGCTAAAAAAAAGGATATATAAAACATAAGGTCCTCAACCTACCATAAACCCCCCCTGTCCATCACAGATGAAAATTAATGTGAATTTAGGACTTGTCTCAAACTGCCATTATATTTCTTTTTGTGTAAACAGTATAACTATTATTATTTTTTTAAATAAAATAATTACAGAATATTCAATATAAATAAATGCAGAATAGTCCAAACTAGGGCACAAGAGTCTGTAAAATACTCCCTACGGCACCTCCGCACAAGCTTAGGCCTGTGATTTTCAACCTTTTTTGAGTCGCGGCACACTTTTTTTGGTTAAAAAGTTACCACGGCACACCACCTTTTACACCTTTTGGTGAACAAAATCTGATATACTGTGTTTGTGCACTGTCTAGTACTTTAAATTTTGCAGTTGTGATTGTTTTTTTATTTTCTTTTTTGTTATAGAAACATGTTCCAGTCACTTCAAATTTTATTTTTTATTTAAATCCATGTGTGAATCCAAGTTGGGCATTTTGTCAAGGCACACCTGACAGTACCTCGAGGCACACTGGTGTTCCCCGGCACACTGGTTGAAAATCAACCAGCTTAGGCTACTCATCATCGTTGCCAGTCGCAGAGCTCTCAAGAAAAGTCCTGGCATCTTTGGGCTCCCTGAAAAACTTCCTTGTCCCGTTCATCTCAAAAGAAAATACTGCAGGGAAAGCAGTACGAAACTGAATGTTTTGCTTGATGAGATCACGCAGTCAGAGTTGAAAGCTCTCCTGGAAAGTCAGGTCCTCATGCTGTAGATCACCCATACGCTTCACAGCAGACATTATTCTGGCCTTGTCTCTGGAGCAGTGCAACCTCATAATGGCAGGACGAGGGCGGCCATTTACGGGAACACCAAATCTGCGGTGTGCTTGGTCAATGGAGCTCTCCGAGACGGGAAGCTGAAGAAGTGTAGGAATTAACTTTTCAAAAATGCACTAGGGTTAGCACCCTCTGTAGATTCCCTGAGGTTTAGCAAACGAATATTATCCCGTCTCAAGTAGCTTTCCGGATCCAGAACTTTGGATGACAAATCTGCATTAGACTTTCAGCAGCATGACTATGTCCTCTAGTGCCAAAATGCGGTCCTTAGCTTTTGGCTTGGCGAGTTACAATGGAGTCACAGGAAGCGGCAACCACATTAATGTTTCATAACATTGTAAATTTTAACATCTAGTGACGAACTCAACTTAGCAAGAGACTGTTCCATAGCAATCTGAGTCCGCGTGGCTTCCGCAGCAACCATCTCAGAAATCTGTTTTAGCAAGACTTCAGTAGAAAAATCAGCCTTGGTAATGGCAACGGAACTAGCCTCCTAAAGGTTCAACAGTTTGGAACCTTTAGGAGGCATTGTGGAAGTTGCAATATATTCTGCAAAAATAAAACAGCAGAAGGTGGTGACACAACTATTGTTCCAAGTGACAGACAGGGAGAGAGCAAAAACATTAACTATCACAGCAAATCTGGAGAACTCTCCTGTGTTTTACTTATTTATTTATTTGTTTATTTATAAAAGGGGCGGTGCATATTAATGAACATGTGATTCATATGTAAATAAGCCAGAATTTAGCCACAGGCTACTTTCATCTTTTGTCCCTGGACAGGTTGATGGTGCCATTAAAGGTCCCATAACATGCAAAATCGACTTTTCAGAGGTTTTAACCTTCCTACAGTGCTATTTGGGCCTCGTATGTGTGCCCAGAGTGGTCTTTTGATTGATTCCCTCATGCTTTCGCTAGAGAACTGTCTTTTTCGTCCCCCTCGGCTGAGCAGGCAGACGGGGGCTCCTCACTAAGATGACGCAGCTTCACCAGGATGACGTGGCGCTCAAGCCACGCCTCCAGGAAGCGCGTAGCAGGCTCAGCACCATTAACAAGCCCTTCGCCTCTGGCGCTACCGTAACCGCGTCTGTTTAGAATCACTTCGCTTTGAATGCTACTTCTTTTATTCCAGCGCTGCTACTGTTAACACAACGGGTCGTTACTAGCCATGTCGTCTTTCAGAAAATCTGTGTTCAGTTGTAAATACGTCTCTAGACGTCTCTATTTGCCGAGACCAGAAAAAGTACATGGAAAGTGGATGAACAGAACTATTAAATCTTCATTGTTCACTTCAAAATATTGTGTTTAATTTATTTTTGAACCAGTTCAACGACAAATAGTCTAACTGTGTAACATAATGGCTTACATACTGTAAGGTACGGTAAGAAAAGTATAAGCCTGTACATATACATCTGAGATATGATCTGTTTCCCCCAGTTTGCAACTCTTATTCATAACACAATACACACATTTGCCTTCGGAATTTCTCGACAGCATACGTATGGAGCTAATTTAATGACACATGTATTTGCAAAGAAAATAATAGTTTTGTACAGAGAGAGGGGAACCCAGTAAACAAACAGTTTGGTAAAGTTAGCATCATATTCACAGATTCGGACCTCCGAGGTCAATAGCTCTTAAACGTGAAACTCTTTGGTGATCATAATCATGTCAAAATACTCACATTTACACAGCCAAATGACTACAACATCGATTTTTAAAATCAAATGCGTATTTTGGGTGCAGCAAAATACATTGAGTCAAACGCGGAGCCGGAGCTGAGACGAGCGCTTAGGAACCGTCATCAAGTAGCACTACCCAAAATGTAAATACTCAACTACGAAGTTACAAAACTGTCATTTTACAATAAATAAATAATAAACAAACCACTACATTTCAAATTTCTTACCAATCAATAACTCAATAACTTTTTTATTGTTCTATGTACCGTCACCAAGTTCACTGCACTGATCAATAATAGCAATATCTATCTACTATAATCTGGATTTTTCTCATCAGAAACTGTATACCAATTTTTAGGATGGATTATGAATATTAATCTTCAATAACTTTTTTATTGTTTTATTTAGAGTCACCGAATTGACCACACTTATCAATAATGGCAATATCTCTCTACTATAACTGTTATTTTTTCATCAAATGCACTATTACTGTTTTATGATGAATTATGAATATTAATCTTTAATAGCTTTTATATTATCTAACATACAGTCACCAAATTCACAGAACTTATCAATAATAGCAATATCTATCTACTACAACCTTGATTTTTTTTCCATCTAAAGTGTTTTTGCAGTTTTTATGATGAATTATGAATAATAATCTTTAATAGCTTTTATATTATTTAACATACAGTCACCAAATTAACTGCACTTATCAATATTGATAGGTGTTGTGAATTTGGTGAATCCACATTTTTTAAAAAAAGTTATTGAAGATGAATATTCATAACTCATAAAAACACAAATAAAGCTTCACAAATAACAGTTAGAAGAGAGATATTGCTATTACTGAGTGCTGTCAAAGTCCTGTGAATTCGGTGACTCTAAATAAAACACTAAAGAGGTTATTGAAGATTAATATTCATAATCCATCATAAAAATGGTATACAGTTACTGCTGAGAAAAATCAAGATTATTGTAGATAGACATTGCTATTATTGAACAGTGCTGTGAATTTGGTGACTGTACATAGAACAATAAAAAAGTTATTGAAGATCGATATTCAGAATTCAACATAATTCATCATAAAAACTATTATAATGATTTTTACGGTAAGAAATTTGAAATGTAGTGGTTTGTTGACGGTTCCTAAGCGCTCGTCTCAGCTCTGGCTCCGCGTTTGACTCAATGTATTTTGCTGCACCCAAAATACGCATTTGATTTTTAAAATCTTAAAATCGTAGTCATTTGGCTGTGTAAATGTGAGTATTTTGACATGATTATGATCACCAAAGAGTTTCACGTTTAAGAGCTATTGACCTCGGAGGTCCGAATCTGTGAATATGATGCTAACTTTACCAAACTGTTTGTTTACTGGGTTCCCCGCTCTATCTGACTGTGAGACGCGAGACGATGACGTAGCAGGAGGGCGAGGTCTGCTCCCGCCTTTCACCTGTCAATCACCTGACTCCTCCCCCCACGCAAAGACAGTGCCAGAAGTACACGCGCAAAAAAAAAAGAGATGAGGAAAGAAAACATTGCTCCGCAAAGACACAAGGGAGCAGTGCAGGTGAAAAATGGGTATTACACAGGAAAATTAGAGTTGAGTCACTGAATTTTCTTGTGTGAAAAATAAAAATGATGTCTTTGAAAAATTATTAATCTCTGCAAACTTTTTTTTTATTTGCAAAAAAATATATATATATACACATCAATACACATTTTTTATTTGCAAACCTGATTTATCTGCTCGCATTTGTTTTTGGCTGCTCGAAACTCTACATAATGTGTACAAAACTATTATTTTCTTTGCAAATACATGTGTCATTAAATTAGCTTCAGACATACGTTCTCCGTTTCTGTGGCCATAGTCCAACAACTCGGCTAATACACCTAAAACTAATGAAAACTGCTAATGCTAATGCTACACAGTAATTACACGATAGATATGACAGATAGAAAAGTTAGCTTGTTATTTACCAAACGGCAACGTCCGTCGTTGAGGCCCTGGAGCACGTCAAACTCCAGGTCAGATCCAGGACGTAGGACTCAGCACGACGCACCGTCAGGACGGATCAAATGTTTATTCCAGTGTTCGTGTATCGCTGTTTACCGGAGCGCGCCGCGCACGCGCACCATCTCTGCTCCAGGCTACGTCACGGGTTGGGCGGGGGAGGCACGCTCACTCTGAGGCACGTCTCGGGTTGGGCGGGGGAGGCAGCCTGCTCTCTGTTCGGGGGGGTCAGATCTCAGAGTGAGCCGTTTGCTTTTGCAAGGAGGGGGGCCAGTCCAAGAAATGGGAGTTTTTTGGAAACTGTTATGTTATAGATATTACACAACGCAAAAATGTATCAACAAAGCCCTTAGAATAGACTGTGTAAAGGGCAAAATAGCAGAATATGGGACCTTTAAAGGTTGCACAAAGTGAGACACATCTACAGTACAGAAAATATCACAAAAACACATCAGACCACAGACAGTAACTTCACACAGTATAGACTCATAACCAAGAGAAGCCTGAACACATTACAAGGAAGGACAGGAAAGATTCACTACCATAAATTCAGGAGTGGTCAGACAGAGGAATAAGTTTACAACTCATTAATCATGAATTCCAAATACAATATTTAAATATGAAATTAAAAGTACTGTACTGTATTACTCTTGGTACCGTTTGATTTTTTTCAATACCAGTACTTTAATGATACCTGCTTTGCGTACCGGTTCCTGAACGGTCCTTTTTTCGGGGCCAGCATGTTTTTAGAGTGTTAACTTTGCAAAAACGTCATAACTGTGTTAAATCTTATTTTTTGATGTCTGTTCAGGTATAACTCAAAAACAATGTTAACAAGTGAACCAGAGCCACAGCTGATCCGCACCGCTCACGTAGACCTACATGCGGTTACGCTTCACTTCCGTTTTCACCGTATCCGGCATTTTGTATCAAAAGTAGCGCTGCACACCGAGTGCTTTTGACGCTTGACACTTTTATCACGTGTTTACCTGAGTGAAAATGAGGATTATGGAAAAAATTGTAGAATATTTTAGTTTTCCCTGCAACTTTAGGCAAGGCAAGGCAAGGCAAGTTTATCTGTAGAGCACAATTCATACACAAGGCAATTCAAAGTGCTTTACATAACAGGAAAAGTTGCATTAAAATCACAAAACACAAACACACAGAATAATTTTTAAAATAAAGCGCTTTAAAAGAGAAGAGTGCAGATAGCTCTTTCAGTCGTATGCACATCTAAACAGAACTGTTTTTAACCTGGATTTAAACATTGTCAGAGTGGAGGCCTGTCTCACATCTTCAGGAAGACTGTTCCAGATTTTAGCTGTAAAAAACTGAAATGCTGATTCCCCATGTTTAGTCCTGACTCTGGCACCAGCAGGAGGCCGGTCCATGTTTAGTCCTGAGTCTGGGCACCTGCAGGAGGCCTGTCCCTGAGGTCCTCAGAGTGCGAGATGGTTCATATGGCTCAAACATGTCAGAGATGTACTTTGGTGCTTGGCCGTGGAGAGACTTGAACAGAAGCAGAGCTGCTTTAAAGTCTATTCTTTGAGCCACAGGAAGCCAGTGCAGAGACCTGAGCACAGACTAATGTGATCGTACTTCCTGGTTCTTGTCAGGACTCGAGCAGCAGCGTTCTGGATGTACTGCAGCTGTTTTACAGCTCGTTTGGAGAGGCCTGTGAGCAGCCGTTACAGTCGTCTAACCTACTGGAGACAAATGCAGGATAAGTCTCTCCAAGTCTGGTTTAGACACTATACCTTTGATTTTGGCAATGTTTTTTAGGTGGTAAAAGGCTGTTGATGTTATTGATTTGCTGTGGCTGTCAAAGTTCAGGTCTGAGTCCATTATTACCCCCAGATTTCTAACTTGATTTGTCGGTTTTAGAGCGAGAGACTGGAGGTGACTGCTGACACTTTCTCTGTTTCTGCGGCCCAAAGACGATGATTTCAGTCTTGTCTGAGTTTAGCTGGAGAAAGTTGTTTTGCATCCACCTCTGATCTGTTGGATGCAGTGACAGAGAGAATCCACTGGTCCATATTCACCTGTGGTCAGTGAGACATGGATCTGAGTGTCGTCTGCGTAGTTGTGATAAGACACATTTGTGCTGCGTATTAACTGACCTAAGGGCAGCATATAGAGGTTGAACAGAAGGGGTCCCAGGATTGACCCTTGGGGCACCCCACAGGTCAAGCCCATGTGGTCTGAGACACAGATACCAATCTCAACAAAGTACTCTCTGTCCACAAGGTAGGACTTCAACCAATTTAGGGCAATGCCAGTGATGCCCACCCAGTCCTCTAGTCTCTGTAGGAGGATCCCAGAGACTAGAGGACTTTACACACACAATCCACGCTGGCTTTTAACCACACCACATTTACTGTGCGATTACGCTCTTACCTGGACCATGCAGGTGCTTATGGCAACGTTTGGATCATCTTATCCGTTTGGTTTCATTTTAACGAGGACACTGCGGTGTGGATTTATTATGAAGCATAACATGCAGACTGTAGACACAAAGCACTGGACATTGTATTTTCTGGTGGAAATAGGAGGAACTCTGGAACCTGCTGTTTCTTCATAATTCTGTTACCGTAATATGAGACACTGCACTTGAACATGGACCAACATAGCCCACTGTTTGTGCAGGGAGCAGTCGTGTACACAGTCTGCGCTGTGTTCACTCTTTGACAGGAATATTTAGAGTCAAGGAACCAAAAATCAGATCCTACTTGGAACTGAATAACGATGCCCAGCCCTAATTATACATATCCTAAGGTGCTATATTTATTGCACATACCCTAAAGTTCTGTAGGTATTGCACGTACCCTAAAGCAGGGGTTCTTAACCTTTTTTACCTTGAGGCCCGACTTTTTCTGTCTAAAGTAACTCGAGGCCCAATCTCATATTAAATGTATTATATTTTCGTGATCGTGCGGCCCTCAAGGAGGTGCTCGCGGCCCTACTTTGGGCCCCGGCCCTATGGTTAAGAATCACTGCCCTAAAGTACAGTATGTGCATGTGTGCATGTATGTGTCTACCTTCAGGAGCCTCAGCGGTGGTGTTCTCAGCGGTGGTGTCCTCAGCAGGTGGACTGTCCTGGCTCCAGTTTGCAGAGCTCTGGAGGACCTGGACCAGCAGCAGCCTCTTCAGTGGCACCAGGTCTGCTTCCCTGAGCCTAAGCTCCAACTGTCGGAGCGTGGAGCGGCCGGGCAGACTGCTCACCACCGTCACCTGGACATCAGAAGAGTGATTTTTATATTTTATGTATTTTAAATATTACATTTGCATAAACTGTTAATACACGCTTGCAAAATGACCCAACATGGTTAAGTTTAGTTTCTGTACGTTTCAGGGCTGGACTCTTGGCTGAGCCTGGAGCCTGAGCAGAGAGTGAAGCATAAAGAGACACAACTGCACAATAAGCTCAGCTTTCAGGCTAAATCACCTAAATCAGAATGCATTTCTGAATATATTCATACTTTTTGTAGCTCATCAATAATACCAGGCCAGTGCTTGTGTTTGCAAGAATAGCCACAAACGTTGCTAAGTGGTGCTGGCACTTCTTTGTGTGAGCACATGTTGGAACTTATTGCAATTGAAAAACAAATCTAGCGACAACAGTACAGGATCTAAGCTTTTAAAATAGGTATGACATATCCATATTGGTCAAAGTGTGACTGTGGTAACAGTATGAGAACTCGGTGTTGTGGTAAAAGTGGCTACAGTTAGCGCGGCGAGCACACGTAAGAGGCAGAGATTAAATATTAGCCTAAATAATAAAATGACTTCTACATAATATTTACAGTATAGACCCTGTAATATTTAGAACAGCCGCTCAAAGTTATGTATATAGACGACTTTTCACCATTCAAAAAATAAACTACCACAAGAGTTAAAGCAACTATCAGCCATACTGTCTTAACTGTTAACTGTCGGTTAACGTTAAAAAGTTCAAACCTAATCCACATCATTCGTTCAGTCTTCAGTCTTGAGTCCGTATTCACTCTTTACTTCTAGTTTGGCAGCTTGATTGCACCATCTGTCCACCTGACCAGCTTTGTCTTTACTCCATGTCAGAGCAAAATCCTCTCTCTTCTCTTCTCTGTGTAACTTATCATGGTGCCCCTAACTTCTCCATTAACAATACACTTGTCCTTCAGCATCAGCTAGATGGTTTCTAGATTACGTAAAGCAACTCTTCAGAGTGCTTTGATTGTCCGGCATATCTCTTGCAGCCAGGCATCCCAGGTCTTCTTGCGCATATCTCTTCCATGGTCAGTATAATCTCGTCGATTGTCATCATTGGAATTTTGCTCATCTTATCACAAAACATCAGTATCTCTCACTAACAAATGAATGTTGTGGCGTGGTCTTTGCTAATGAAGTACCTTTAGCGATGGAGTTCCCCCATTGTGAAAAGACAGAGACCCATAAGCTCTTTTTTACTGAAATAAGACAGCATAATCAAATACAAAAATCATAAACATTGTCTAACATTGCCGCCTCTTTATGTGAAAGTGCAGTGTCATTCAGAAAATCTTGGGTTAATAGAACGAGATGTGAACCTGCTTCGTAGTACAGTTTATTTAGAGATGCTTACGTTTTGGTCAATCTAGGTAAGAACAACTGATCCAGGATCAGCTCAGACAGATTAATAGTACAGGCTTCAGGTCAAGTTGCAGGTCAGGCGTCTCGTTTATAATGAGTGTGTTCGTATAAAATTAGGTCAAACGTGATGTACGCAATTTTCCACATTAAA
Source organism: Rhinogobius similis (assembly GCA_019453435.1). Taxonomy (NCBI): domain Eukaryota; kingdom Metazoa; phylum Chordata; class Actinopteri; order Gobiiformes; family Gobiidae; genus Rhinogobius; species Rhinogobius similis. The sequence continues at coordinate 581,894 of CM033640.1, read as the reverse complement.
TTAAACAAACACAAAACGCACACACACCTCTGTCCCTTGGCCCCCCACACTGCAGCATATGTCTCTGCTGTCCTTCCTCACACAATTGGGGTCTCATTTATAAAAGTGTGTGTCAAAATCTACGTGAAAGCCTACGTACCGAAAAGAACAACATTTCATGTACGCCCATAAAACAAGGGGATTTATAAAAACCTTCATATTGCGCCAATTATGCAAAGGTTTCCACCCTGAGCCCGCCCTAATAGTCCATAGATGGTTATGCAAATCACCCAATTAACATACTTACTTATTCATAATGGTGACACCTGTGCCACAGACAAATAATGGACAGCAAAAGAAAGAAGCAGAATTTCTCAGAGATGGAGATTGAAACATTCATTGTTGAGGTGGAGGCCTGAAAAGACATTATTTGGGAGTCCTGCGCTGGCATCACTGACGAGACAAAACTTGTTGACATGTTGTTGTTGTGAATTCACTGTGTAGCTCAGAGAGAACCTTAGCTGACCAAAAAAAGAAGTTTGATTTAAACGTAAGTTTAAGCTAATTTCTTTGGATTTGTGTGCATAAAAGCAAATTCATCTAACTCCCTCAGGTGGAAGCTAAACGGCGACTTTCAACCATTGTAGACGTCGATGTAATCCCTCATTCATCCAGGCGTGTTCCATCGTAGAAACCCCTGAAACCTTTTCTACGACCATTGTAGACCTTTATCTGTGACTGAACGGGCCCCAGCATGTCAGCTCTTTTGCGGACAGACCTCAAAATCGCCTCCATAATTGGCGAGGCCAGTATCAACGGCATTTTAATAGTCCAATGGATGACCACACGCACACGTCCGTGCACGACATTATAGCGGACCTCCTGTGCCGTTTGTGGGCTCAGGAATGAAGTAAGGAGCCACTGTTTGAGTATCCACTGTCTCCTGTTTCAGATGGTGCATAAATGCAATCAGGCCTTTAAGGCTTGACCTAAAAAATAATTGCAATTTATTTCTTGAATCTGAACTGTTTATTAGTCCCTTCAACAGATTTTTTTTTAATCTTTAAAAAATAATTTGCATATATGATTTTTTGTTTGTATCATATTTGATACATCAGTTGTTACATAGAATTATCATAACCATAAAAACGTTTTACCTTTGACTTCTTAACATATTTTAACGGCAGCCTCTTTATTCATTTAGTTTTTTTGTGTCACAACTCTGCACAATATTAAATTTAGGTAATAACAAGAACACCTATATGTCCATTTGTAAGGCAGAGGTTGGCAAAAACATGTTTTTGTCTTCTGATCCTTGTGTCTCACGTAGCTTTGGAAGTGACGCCAACAAAGAAGGACAATTTGTAGTCCCACCACCAAACTATTATTCCATTGTTTTGGTTTACTCTGTAATCATTGTTTCATCGTTCCTGTTTCTTCAGGTCTTTTTCATCCATAATTTTGCAGTACAGAGTTCATCCTAATTGTGCTCACGTAGTAGGTAGTAGTAGTTCACCCTTTTTCCACCTGTCCTCTTCCCTTTTAGCTTTACTCCCTTCTGTTGTTTTTGTTTTTTCAGCCTGTGTCACTGTCCTCTTCTGTCCTTGACAGATCACTTTCAACAAACGCTGAAGATTTTGTCTTGTTCTTTTCTACTTTTCCTTGTTGCTTTGTTACCTGTGTCGACTTTGAACCCCGTTCTTCCACTTCAATCCTCTGGTCAGTACTTGTATCCTCCTCATTGCTACTAGAGCGTTCTTCATTATGATCATTATTATGATCATTACACTGTGCCCGTGTGAGCCCGGTGTCTGTGCTCTCTCCTGTGCCCGTGTGAGCCCGGTGTCTGTGCTCTCTCCTGTGCCCGTGTGAGCCCGGTGTCTGTGCTCTCTCCTGTGCCTCGTTTGCCCGTGAGCCTGGTGTCTGTGCTCTCTCCTGTGCCCGTGTGAGCCCGGTGTCTGTGCTCTCTCCTGTGCCCGTGTGAGCCCGGTGTCTGTGCTCTCTCCTGTGCCCGTGTGAGCCCGGTGTCTGTGCTCTCTCCTGTGCCCGTGTGAGCCTGGTGTCTGTGCTCTCTCCTGTGCCCGTGTGAGCCTGGTGTCTGTGCTCTCTCCTGTGCTCTCTCCTGTGCCCGTGTGAGCCCGGTGTCTGTGCTCTCTCCTGTGCCCGTGTGAGCCCGGTGTCTGTGCTCTCTCCTGTGCCCGTGTGAGCCCGGTGTCTGTGCTCTCTCCTGTGCCCGTGTGAGCCCAGTGTCTGTGCTCTCTCCTGTGCCCGTGTGAGCCTGGTGTCTGTGCTCTCTCCTGTGCCCGTGTGAGCCTGGTGTCTGTGCTCTCTCCTGTGCCCGTGTGAGCCCGGTGTCTGTGCTCTCTCCTGTGCCCGTGTGAGCCTGGTGTCTGTGCTCTCTCCTGTGCCCGTGTGAGCCCGGTGTCTGTGCTCTCTCCTGTGCCCGTGTGAGCCTGGTGTCTGTGCTCTCTCCTGTGCCCGTGTGAGCCCAGTGTCTGTGCTCTCTCCTGTGCCCGTGTGAGCCCGGTGTCTGTGCTCTCTCCTGTGCCCGTGTGAGCCGGGTGTCTGTGCTCTCTCCTGTGCCCGTGTGAGCCCGGTGTCTGTGCTCTCTCCTGTGCCCGTGTGAGCCCGGTGTCTGTGCTCTCTCCTGTGCCCGTGTGAGCCTGGTGTCTGTGCTCTCTCCTGTGCTCTCTCCTGTGCCCGTGTGAGCCCGGTGTCTGTGCTCTCTCCTGTGCCCGTGTGAGCCTGGTGTCTGTGCTCTCTCCTGTGCCCGTGTGAGCCTGGTGTCTGTGCTCTCTCCTGTGCCCGTGTGAGCCCGGTGTCTGTGTTCTCTCCTGTGCCCGTGTGAGCCTGGTGTCTGTGCTCTCTCCTGTGCCCGTGTGAGCCCGGTGTCTGTGCTCTCTCCTGTGCCCGTGTGAGCCTGGTGTCTGTGCTCTCTCCTGTGCCCGTGTGAGCCCAGTGTCTGTGCTCTCTCCTGTGCCCGTGTGAGCCCAGTGTCTGTGCTCTCTCCTGTGCCCGTGTGAGCCCGGTGTCTGTGCTCTCTCCTGTGCCCGGTGTCTGTGCTCTCTCCTGTGCCCGTGTGAGCCCGAGTGTCTGTGCTCTCTCCTGTGCCCGTGTGAGCCCAGTGTCTGTGCTCTCTCCTGTGCCCGTGTGAGCCCGGTGTCTGTGCTCTCTCCTGTGCCCGGTGTCTGTGCTCTCTCCTGTGCCCGTGTGAGCCCAGTGTCTGTGCTCTCTCCTGTGCCCGTGTGAGCCCAGTGTCTGTGCTCTCTCCTGTGCCCGTGTGAGCCCGGTGTCTGTGCTCTCCTGTGCCCGTGTGAGCCCGGTGTCTGTGCTCTCTCCTGTGCCCGGTGTCTGTGCTCTCTCCTGTGCCGTGTGAGCCCAGTGTCTGTGAGGACAATGGTGGCAGTGTGTGCTGCAAAACACAAGCACAATTTAGCCTTCTCCATCAGCAGCTCCACACAAAGGGACCGCGTCTGGTTCTTTTTCCAGGCTGTTAGTTTGTCAGAGACTTGATGAACAATGTTGCTTCTTAAACGTGGGACAGTAATAAAATACAGACGATGAGGATTCAGGGATATAAACATAGAATATAACAAGTTTACTGCTACATGCAGGGCTATTTTGGAGGTTTTCAACTAAATGCTCATATTGAATTAAAATTACTTTTTTCCATCCCCAGGGCCAAATTCTTTTATATTGTGAAGAGTTTATTGTATTTCAAGGGTGTCCAAACTATGGCTCTGAGACTGCGTTTTAAGTTTTAAAACTTTTACGAGCTTAATAACAAATCTTAAGGTGTAAATCAGACCAAAGAGATTAAAGGTTGCCAGGGGAATTATGATCCAATCCAACCTTTCCTAAACACACCTTCCCCAATGACTCACTATGTTGTAGGGAGTGGTGATACCACCATTTTTGGTATTAACTAATGTGTAGACTTACAATTTACATTCACTAATTAGAATCAATATTTGCATATCATTATTGATACACATATTTTATGGAGTCTGTATTGCTATATCAATACTTAACCACAGATACTCCCATTCCTACTGTATTGTATGTGCCCCTTCACTCTGTATATGTTTCAATAGGGGGACCCTGATCCTGTAAATGTACCTGACATTGAGATTTCATAAAAAATACTTGCAGGTGAACTGCTCGTCTCCATGGAGATGTTATTGCATTGCTTGGAATATTGTACAGTATGGCATTAAAGGACAAGTATTCTGCATTATTTGTATTTTTATTTGCCTTTAACTTCCTCTTTAGTATCTTTACTTTGACACCTAATGTTTTAGAACTAAAAATGTTTTCGAAGAACAATATAGCTTTATCACTGCCTTGGGAGATGCCGTATTAAAGTTGCTGTGGCTCCATCTAATGGCTGCAGAGCCAATTACACATGTGTAAATACACAATGGTTTGATATGCAGTTGGTATGCTAAGCTATCATGCAGTTGCAATGATGGCGTTTAGAGGCAGAAATGCTTAGAACAAGGCAAGGACTTAAACAACAGAAGATTCTCAGATAAGTGACGTCTAAATTCAGAAAAAACATCATTTTTGACTGTCGGAGGGACAGGATTTTCTAACCAGCATTCTGCAAACTTGCATGAATTTAGCTAAATGCAACTCCAGGCATGTTTTTGACAACGGAACATCGTTAGAACGCGGTTAAAAGCTCCAAAAAGAACGGATGATGACAGCCAATACTGAGAAACAACTAAAACAATCTAAACAACAATTCTTTGAAAACGGAGAAAAAGCTGGGAAGCCACTGGCTCAACAAGTCCGAGCAACAAACTGCTCTAAATTCATCTCCCAAGTCTGAACAGAAGACGGGACTTTTGTATCCGACCCTTCTTTAATAAATCAAATATTTACTAACTACTATATGAAACTGTATAGCTCTGAAGCTACAACCCCAGTTTTTGACCCACTTGATATCTTGAATTTTCCTAAAATCAATGAAGTCGCTGCTGTTGAATGTGGAAACCCAATCTCTCCACACGAGGTAAACCAAGCACTGTTGCTAATGCAAAATGGAAAGTCGCCACGTCCTGACGGTTTTACTGTTGAATTTTGCAAAACCTACTCAACCTTATTGATTATTGAAAATGTATAATGATTCGTTCAAAAAAGGTAAACTACCACCAAGTTTATATGCTGCCTCAATTTCACTGATACTGAAAAAAGATAAAAACGTGTTGTAGTTATTACCGACCAATTTCTTTACTAAATGTAGATTTCAAAATACTCTAAGATACTGACAATACGTCTCCAGAACATTATCCCAACAATTATCACACAAGACCAAACAGGGTTCATCCCAGGGCGTCATTCTTTTTTTAATACAAGATGGATCCTTAATATCATTTTCACCCCGTCCCTGAACACTCCTGAAATCATCATCACCCTTGACGTGGAAAAGGTGTTTGACAGGGTGCAATGGAAATGTCTGTTCTTTATTCTAGGAAAATTTGATTTTAGCCCCAATTTTATTGCGTGGGTCCAACTTTTATACACTACATGCAAATAACATTCAATCTCCCCAATTTCCTTTACAACGGGGGACGCATCAAGCCCGCAACCAATTTTATTCAATTTAATTATCGAAACATTAGCAATATGGCTCCGAATCCAAAAAGACTTTCAGGGAATTGAGCGATTCGGTCAGATCCACAAACTCTTACTCTATGCCAATGATTTATTACTATATGTCTCCAATCGTGAAAACTCCCCCCAATTCGATCAATTTTCAATCAATTTGGCAAAATATCAGGATATAAATTAAATCTTCGAAAGAATGAACTATTCCCTATTAACAAAGAAGCTACATTTTTTTCAAAAACCCTGTTTCCTTTTAAAATAGTCTAAGGAAGCTTCTGGTACTGGGGGATTTTCATCACGAACGATTTCAAACTCCTTTTAAAAAAAAAACTTTGAACCTTTAATAGATAAATGCAAAACACATCTTATCAGATGGAATACAGTCCCTTTTTCTATTGCAGGACGTGTTAATTTGATTAAAATGATATTTCTTCCTAAATTCTCATATCTCTTCCAACACATACCAATTTATTTAACCAAATCCTTCTTCAAAACTTTAGACAAAAAAATAAATAATTTTATTTGGGCCCATAAACCAGCACATGTCCGAAGGACAATACTTCAACTACCAAAACCATCCGCAGGATTGGCTCTCCCCAACTTTCGACATTACTACTGGGCTTCAAATATCAACAAAATTATATATTGGATAGTTATAACTCCTCAGACCTTGTCTTACCATGGCTACAGACTGAGACCAAGTCATCCTCCTGTTCTCTCCACTCTGTTCAAATAGATCAATAAATCTCTGTAACATTTCTCAAAATCCAATTGTCATGAATATAGTCAAGATTTGGAATCAATATAGAAATAACCTTGGTCCTCTCAAAGCAGCTCTCAATACACCTATTCGAAATAACCATCTGTTCCAACCTGGTGCCAACCAAGCTTCTTAAAATGGTCAGAAAATGGCCTCTGCAGGTTAAAAAATGTGTACAATGGGGATACTTTTGCTTCCTTTGAGTTTCTGTGTACTAAATTTAACCTCCCAAATAGCCACCTCATCCGTTTGCTCCAGGTTCGCCACTTCATTCAGACCCAATTTCACCATTACCCTAATCGTCTGCCCGAAGCTGAAATTGACCAGCTATTAAAGCTATTAAATTTACAATGAATCAAAAACACTTGACTTCATCTATTTACTCAAACATTAGCTCTCAAGTCAATGACTCAACAACTCCCTTTAAAGAAAAATGGGAATGCGACTTAAGAATAAAAATCTCAGACAGCCACTGGGAAGAAATAAGGAAACTCATACACAGCTCATCCATCTGTGCTAGACATGCACTAATGCAATTTAAGGTTGTATACAGGGCGCACCTTACCAACACCAAACTAGCACAAAGGGGTGTCAGACATATGCCCAAGATGCAAAAACACTCCAGCTGACCACATACACATGTTTTTTGGACATGTCCGATGCTTAACGAATGCAACTCTTTCTCAGGTTCTCCGGATCTCTCTAAGCACCAATCCACTGACAGCTATATTTGGCCTATCCACAACCCCACCTTTGTCACCAACTTCTAAGTGTGCCATCTCCTTCACCCCATTACTAGCCCAACGCCTGATTCTACTCAAATGGAAACACAAAGCACCGCCTACGCATAACTGCTGGTTACAAGAAATTTTACAGTGTGTCCATTTAGAAAAAGTACGTGCTGCAATCAATGGATCACTCCAGCGATTCCCCAATACATGGGATCCCTTTATACAATACATTGAGGAAAACTTGTTTGTGCACTGGAATGGTGGATGGGAAGAGAGACATTATCTCCTGAACTGTATCTGCACTTCTCTTTCTTTTCTTTGTTTTTCACTTTCCTCTTCTTTTTTTCCCCTTCTCTTTTCTTTTCCTCTCTTTTTTCCCCTCTTTTATTTGATCTGTCCTTTAAATCAAAACGTTGAATCAATCTCTGGCCAAGTGACCAGCAAAGTCACAGAACAGAACTATGGAAATGCACCCATACTCACAGCAAGAAATCAGTTTTTTCAAGGATTCAATTTTTAAAACACCTGTTATTGAATAAATGCATGTTAGATAGGAGTAAATAAGTGTGGTTAACAGCGTGACATTAAATAATGACTGAATATTAATTATTAATTATTATTTCTAGGGCTGCAGCTATCGATTATTTTAGTATTTGTGTACGCTATCAGTTATTTACTTGGATTAATCGAGTAATCTGATAATTTTTTTAACATTCTGTAAAACATTTTTCAATCATTAAATTAAATATTTTTTTATATAAAAGTTATAGATCTTTGTAATAAACAAATGATAAACAAGGAGCTTCTGTCTGAAATAACACATTTTTTCTTAATGGCACATCAGTGTCTCAAACTGCACTTTTCACATCAGAAACACCAGTCCAAATGTCCATGAGTGCATCTGATCTGAAGCATTTCAGTCTCTTTGATCAAATTTACTAAATTCATTATATTCATTCATTATATCAAAAGATGTTTCTGAAGGGAATGTTGAAGCTGTGGAAAGGAGTCCGGAGTCTTTCATAGAAACTGTAGAAACTTACAACGTTCAACATACAAGCGGAGAGACAAAAACCTCACTACAGCGCTAGTGTTAGCTCGTAGCTCCGTGTGCCGTTCACTTTAGCCTCTCTGTCTTCGCCCATTATCTCAGACTTTCTGGTTTCGTGCTCTTTAAAACAAGAAAACCCTCTTAAGTTTAAAACAGGTCACTTTCTCCACCGTTGCGGCTAAGATGCTGCGTGTTCCAAACGGAAACACGCTCCGTGAGAAACATTCACCACACGTTAATTCCGTGCTCCAGATTCAAGCAGTTTTTAATAAATATGCTGATTAAACGAATCATCGATGCAGGAAAATAATAATCAGCTTTTTTGCAATCAAACTACTCGGTTTACTCGATTAATCATTTCAGCCCTAATTATTTCCTGATTTCTGTTTCATTTCAAGATTGGGAAACAGGAAACCATTTTTAAATATTGGATTTCCCATTTCAAAATAAAGTCACGGACCCATACCGTGGAACCGCTCGGGCATGGCAAAATCATCTCCATGGAAACAAGTAGGTGGCAGCTCCGTTCACCGAGGCTTTATTCAAACACAACATTCTGTAATCTTCAATCTGAGTGAAAAGTTACTGGAAGGGTTTTAGATAAAACTTATCATTAGATATATGCACGGCGAATTACCCATGATCTGCAATAAATGCAATGTTTTTTTCAGACATTATTTGACTAGTTTTTCTCCTGAACTATCAGTATACACCTGTTAACGCCAAATCATTTTTGTGGGAGAGGTTTCAAGAGGAAGAGAAGAGTGTGTGAACAGACACAGACTGAGGAGAAACTGCTGTTACAGGGAGAAGGGTGAACCTGCAGAACCAGAGGCTACGGATTTAAGCACCACAGACATAAATGTGTGGTCTGTGAGTCTGCAGAGTCCAGCTATTGGTTATAGGAGGAGAAACAATGCAATGACACACGGAGAGGTAGAGAGAGACTTTGGATAAAAGAATGGAAGAGTGAAGGCTCATTTTACTGTAAAGAATAATCATATTAAAGCTAACAGTCTACATTTTCTATATTTAAACATAGTGCTAAATAAAGGATAGCTTTTCCTTTTCCTTTTTCCCCAAATAAAAAGTATTATGTGTTATATACATTTTATACAATAGATCTCTTATTTTAGAAATAAAATAGAATAGAAATAACTAAAACTTAAAGCAGATCTAGTTTACAGCTATGTTTCTTTGTTCAAAATATGCAAACACGACCCAATATCGGTTATTGCTATAATATCAGTATTGGCTCAAATTTCCAATCGGTGCATCACTTGTTGAATGCTTAGTTTGCCTCATTTAAGTTAAACAGAGTTTGTCAAGAAATTTTCATAACATTTAATTTGGATAAATGTAAAAATGTAAAAACTCTGATCTATTTGAACAGGTTTATTAACATTTAGAAGTTTTTGTGAGTTTGAGCTCATTTTAAACTTAGAATATACTTGTTTCAAGATAAATGTCATTTATAGCATGTTTGATGTAGTTTGTCCACTTATGTGTTGCCTTAATAAAAGACCAACATGTGAAGATTTATATTTGACACAAATTTGGACTGAATCAAACTGTGGAATCACAGACCTTCCACCAGAAAAGTAACATAGAGCATCTTTAAGTTTAGACAGAGTTGATTACTGGTAACACTTTCATATTCCTCAGAAATTCAATACAGCCATTTTCCTCATATGATGCAGCCGGACGTTTTGCGTGAAGACTTGGTTGCAAGTGTGTGTCCTCACCTCCACAGAGCAGTTGTTTGGAGAGGCTTGGCTGCAAGTGGCGCTGGTGTGTCTCTGGTACTGCTTGTACTGCTGCAGACTGTCCAGCACAGCCTGCCCTATCAGCTGCGCTCCTGTGTGGGCCCCGCGCACACAGCCATCCCCTTGGAGAGACCGGAGCTCCTCAACACACGAGTGCAGCCGCAGCAGGTTACCACCAACAGGCTACAACACACACAAGAAAATATACATTTGTATCGGACCGGTAAAGAAAGAGCTGAGTCGAAAGATGAAGCTCTCGATTTACCGGTCAATCTACGTTCCTCTCTCACCTATGGTCATGAGCTTTGGGTAATGACCGAAAGGACGAGATTGTGGATACAATCGGTTGAAATGAGCTTCCTCCACCGGATGGCTGGGCGCTCCCTCAGAGATAGGGTGAAGAGCTCAGTCACACGGGAGGAGCTCGGAGTAGAGCCACTGCTCTTCCACGTCGACAGGAGCCAGTTGAGGTGGCTCGGGCATCTATTCAGAATGCCTCCTCCAAAGGGAGGGCATGTGCCACCACAAGGCGGCCCCAGGGTAGACCCAGGACACCTTGGAGGGACCATGTCTGGAGGAAATGTCTGGGGTGAAGGAAGTCAGGGAGTCCCTGCTTAGACTGCTGCCCCCGCAACCCGGCCCCGGATAAATGGAAGAAGATGGATGGATGAATAAATAAATACAATAAATTGATTTCAAGTTAATAAAAATATTTTTGTTAGACAAACAACGGATAATACAGCTGAGCTGAGCATATAATCGAACTTATAAACCTTATCAAATAAAGGTGTCAGCATTCACCAATCAGTGGAGAATATATTTTCTGCTTTTGTTCATTTTCTACCGCTTATTCCCGTTCCCAGGGTCGCGGGTGACTGGAGCCTATCCCAGTGACTTTGGGCCTTAGTACACCATGGACAGTGGCCAGGGCTAACACAGAGACAGAGACATGGACACACAACCATTCACTCTCACATTCATACACTATGGGCAATTTTAGAGTTGCCAATTAACCTACACAGTCATGTCTTTGGACGGTGGGAGGAAGCTGGAGAACCCGGAGAGAACCCACGGTAACACGGGGAGGACATGCAGACTCGTGAGTACAACAGAGAAAACACTGGTGAATGGATCCAACTTTATGAATGAATGCTGTGAGAGGTGGGTGCGACCACAGGCGTGTCCATGTGCGGTGGACAGTTGTTGTACATTTTTCCTTCTGAACAGTTTCAAGTTCCTTTGCATTATTATTGGCCCACTCAAGTGACGCAAATGAGGCTTTATTAAAGATAAAGGCCCTCTCTGTACTAAAACAGCCTGAGCCTTCACAAAGCACTGCTCATATCTGAGAGCAAGCAGCAACGCAGCAGCCTGTGGCGGCATATTAAAAAAATAAACAAAAACTCCGGTTTTACACCGGACCCGTCGGGATCTCTCTGGAGGCCGGACGTGGAGTGGCACTCAGGACCACGAGGGAGCGTAAGAAATCCAAAGTATTAGCACGTCCTTGGTAGGGCTGTAGTCAACAGTAGAAATTATTGGTCGACTAAAGACCTGCCCTATCGACCAATTAATCGACTAACAGGGGGTGTGGCAAAAATATATCAAAACTATTAAGTATTTCCATGTATCTGACCCAAACTGCTCTGAAAAGACCATAACTGTAGAGGAATCCATGCGAATTCAACTGTTTTCACAGATAAGTACTGGGAAACTCTGTATTGTATGTTGGCCTCCAAATTCTTCAGCGCAAACACTCCATATCTTCTTGCTTTCACTGTTTTTCCATTAAACTCTTTAAATCTAAATAAAATAATTAAATGAAATAAAAATGTTGGTCAACCAAGACGCTATCGACCAATTAATCAACTAAACTAAAGGATTACAGCCCTAGTCCTTTGGTAGTTTTCCTGCCTCTGTTGTAGAGCATTGATCAATTTCTTTCTTTTCTGGGTACATGTTTGAGAGGTGCAGCGGCAGCTTCATTTGTTAATGTTAATTTGCATTGAAACTCACTGAGGCCCCCTGCTGGCCGAGGCCCTAGGCCTCTTCCTACAATATGGCCATGAACATGTGTGCACTCTGAACATGTCCTGGGCTAAACTTATAAATATTTTTCTTGACCTTTTTCCTACACTGTAAATATTTAGCAACATTTTTGCACTTTGATTATTGGCACAGTAAACCCACCTGAGTACTCGGAACTGACCCTGCCTGTGTTTTTGTTAAGAGCCCCACTAAAAGGTTGATTTGTGTAAAATGTTTATTGTACACATGCAACAACAAGTCACAATGCACCGATTTCTTAGGGCCTGAAAATGACTTTGTAGACCGTGTAGAACTTATTTCCTGTTGAGGTCGTCTGCCCCATGTAAAGTAATGAGTGGAAAAAAAGATGGTGGCGCCCACAGAAAGTTATGGAATAAGGTGAACTTAATAAAGTGCTTTATCAAGTCCTGTTCAGTAAAGGACACATTATTCTGCTACAGTGACTTTTTTTTTTTTAGCTTTTAACCATGTCCTAACAATGTTCCTCATCAAAAACACACCTGAAGTTGCATTCTGCAGCATTCACACTGTTTTGAGGAATGTTCATTAGAAAATCCTCTCCCTCCGATTTCATACGTGACTCATTCAAGAGTCTTTTGCTGTTTTCCTTAAAGTCCTTAAATCAGTGCCAGACTTGTTCTGAGCATTTTTCTTTAGCAACTGCTTGGCTAAATTGTCTTGTGTCTAATGTCATCTAACAAAAGTAAACTGTGTAAGCGCTAGGTGCCATCTACTGGCTGGATGCACTCATTGCATACAGCAGGCAAATCCTTTCATTAAAGCCATAAGAAACCTTTTTTTCATGTTTTTCAGTCTCTTAGCATGTTTAAAGGCTAATAACAATATGAAAATGCATAATATTTTTCCTTTAATTGTTGTTTTCAATAAAATGTTTACTCAAACTTTTTTTGTCTCACTCCCGCTTCTTGATGCATTTTGAAGCTCTACTTGGAACCTTGTTAAGATCGAACCATGAAAATGTGACTTTTGTCGTTTATATTCAACTGGTCAACTTTTCATCGGGACTGTATATGTTTATTGTTGCTGCAGGTACAAAGAGGAACCCCCAAGGAAACCAGAAGAAACCTGCAAACTCCACACGGAAAGGCCCAGTCCGGCCCGGGAGTCAACACCACGACCTTCTTGCTGTGAGGCGAGAGTGCTAGCCACTCTACTCCTGTGTTAAGACAGTGAACACAGATGCGAACCATACCAATCCACTCAACTCCAAGCAAACCAGTAGAAACAAGTTTATGTACATACCACAAAGGGCAGCAGACACTCCTGCTGGCAGCTAATGGCGTACACACTGAGCAGGGGAATTCTGCTGGGCCCGTCCAGACTGGAGGCCAGGGACAGCACATTCTCCAGGGCCTCACACAGTACCCGGCTCGTTGAGGACCACCAGGGGGGCAGCGCCTCCACCACCAGCACCCGGGCGGGTTGACGGGGGAAGGACCACCCGCTTACCAGGTTCACAGGGTGGGACAGACTTGACGCTCGTTTCTTCTCCATCTGAAACAGAAATTATAATCATGGTTTAGAAACATTTTCAGAAAACCAAGCATTTTCTCATAGAGCTACAGTTGGACATTAAAGGAGACCTTTAACCTAATTGTTTTCCCTTCTCACTGGTCAACTCAAAGTTTAGAGACAGAAAATATAAAATAATGAGTGACATGTGTCAAAGATTATAACTATATAGCATAATATGTCTTTTAATATAGTTTTGAGCAAAAACACCAATAACTGAATAATTATAGCAGGCTTATAAATACTTTTTCACTCAATCACGTGTCAACGATGACCTCACCGGCACTCGAGCTGGACATCTGCGTGTTGTTGTCTTTTTCAACTGGAAAGCCATTCAAACCTGACTGTGCATGTATAAACACTTGTAACAGGTCTGCAGTGAAAATAATTAACTACGACGGCTTGTATTTACTCTCTGGGAATGCTGATCAAACACGACGTTTACAAAAGTTCATTTGAAAGCACAAATTGACAGTCTACACCTGGACCCATTCCAGTGATACATAAGGTAATAATGCCTTATTTTAGTTATTGTATAGAAGTGTGGGGTAATACATATGCCAGTAACATCATGCCTTTATATCTATTGCAAAAAAGAGCTATTAGAATAATACATAAAGCCAAATTTAGAGATCATACAAATGCATTATTTGTTAGGTCAGGGTTACTGAAACTTAAAAATATAATTGAATTAAGAACATTGTTATTTATGTTCAAAGTCAGAAACAGAGCTCTGCCTGAAGACATGCAAAAATAATTTAGTTTTACTTCAAATGATGAAAATCATAGGAGAAGATTCCATTTTAAACATCAGTGTGCACGAACTACATTAAAACAAATGTGCTTATCTGTTGCAGGTGTAAAATTGTGGAATGCTCAGGATATTAATTTGAAAGGTTGTCTGATTATGTCTCAGTTTAAACGGATGTATATATTGAAACAAATAAGATTATATCAACTTGAGTATTGACTGGATGGGTACTCTTTATACACTGGTGAAACAAGGGTGATGATGAAAGAAAAGGATGTGGTAGATCATGAAGATTATTAAGATGTGAAAAAGGGGCAGATTAATATAAGAATTTAATTCTTCTATCTGCTCCTTTCCAATCATGGAAATATGTTACTGTATGTTACTGTATGTTAATCATTGTGTGAACAATGGCATTGACAATTATTTTCATGAAAGGAACAAATAAATTGATTGATTGATTGATTGATTGATTGAAGGTGATGTGCTTATTGTGCTAATTGCACAAATACAACAAAAGATATGTGTTTTCTAATTACTTTTAATGTGATACGTTCCAGACAGGTTGGATTCTATTTTCTGAAACACGAGCCACATGAAGGATGTGCTGCTCCAATAGCGCGCCTTGGACGTGTGTCCTTTGCCATTCACTTTCAAGAACACGTCCACAACGTGCAGATTTTACTCGTGCGTAGGGCGAAATACGTGTGCAGTGTGTTTGAGGCCCAAGCCCTAAGGCATCTGCTGTACCACTTGAAAGCAATACCAATAAGCAAAGCAGAATAACAAAAACAAGAAAGAAATGCAGTGCCTGAATGTTCCCCAAGATGTTTGTGGGCAGCAGCCTGGGACTGTAACTAGTGTAAGTAAGTAAAGTTTATTTGTATAGTACCTTGCACAGACAACAGTCACATCAAAACGTTTCACATCAAAAAGTTAAAATACAGAAAAATAAAACACAATCTGCAATATACACAACAATATGACAGTAAAATCAGTCCTTAAGTCTGCTGAAATTAAAACGCCCAAGCAAAAAAGAACGTTTTGAATTTGCTCTTGAAACAGTCCACAGAGTCCAATGAGCGCAGGGAGAGCATCGTCCCAAAGTTTGCGAGCCAGAGACTGGAAGGATCGGTGTCTGCAGTTTGTGACCCACAGACCTCAGTGTGTGAGAGAGTGTAGGGTTGGATTAGATCGCTGATATAAGAAAGGGCCTGACCAGGCAGGTCTCTGAAAGTCAGTACTAAGATTTCAAAGTGTATCCAATACGATCTGAACTTGTGGAGTAGAATCAAATGAGGACATGATGTTGGTCTGATCCAGGAGCATCCCGGCACAACTGTAAACAAGAGCTAATGGGGCCAAGTGTTACATCAACATCTGGATATGGTAATATTCACACACATTTCTACATCATCATTAATATGTTTGTTTCATTTTATTTATTTATTTTATGTTTTAGATTTATTATTTTTTTATACAGAAATAACATATCCCATCCTCCTATACCTGTGTGCCAGATGCCCTCCCATTACATTACTCATGCATTCAGTTACAGATAATAAGAGGTTCTAGAGGCTGTACCTGAGCAGAAGTGGTCTAAAAACAGCTCGACTGATGCAACAGTCTGGGAATCACAGAAAGACTTCGGTCATAAGGGAAAGCAGGCCATTCAAAGCATGGAACAAGATCAAACCAACGCAACATGAGAAATGAAATCTACTCCATTTCTATAAGAGCAAGGATGGAATATGTCATAATTGGCATACTATGCTAACCCTTTAAGGAACATAATATATAACATAAGTAGATTAGTACATTGTTGTTGTTTTTTTTTTAACCAGGAAAACACCCATTGAGATCGAGATCTCTTTTTCAAGGGGGACCTGGCCAAGTGGTCAGCAGCACACGTCAGGAGTATTACAAGTTTAAAAATACATAAACAACAAAACAATTTGTCTAAAAAAATGAAACAAAGTGCAACAGTCATAAGATAAAGTGCCATAGTTAGAAAGTGCTATAGTTTCACAGTGCAAATTAAGTTCACAATAACAGATTAAAAGCACAAGCACTGAAAAATTCAGACCCTCTGTCTTTTTTGTAGAAAGGAACGAAATGTGTTTAAGGAAACAAGATCAGACCATTTGGTTTCCGTCTGTAAAGTGTTCCAAGAAGAAGGAGCAGAGAAACTAAAAGCTTGTTTTCCCAGCTCAGTTCGAACACGAGGAACATGCAAATGATAAATGTCATTTGAACGCAAACAGTAGTGGCTAGTGGTTCTCTGGAGGAGGGAGGACAAATAAAATGGAACCAAGCCAAGAAGAGCCTTGTAAACCAGGAGCATCCAATGGGTGTATCGCCTTGCAGGTAATGAAGGCCACTGGGCTTTAGCGTAGAGCTCACAGTGGTGAGTGAGGCGACCACATCCAGTCACGAACCTCAGGGCACATGATACACTGTGTTCAATGACTGTAAGCACTTGGATGATGCTGTCATGTAAAGAACATCCCCAGAGTCAATCAAAGGTAAAATGTTGCAGAGACCAAGCGATTCCGAGCTGTAAGTGTGAAACAGGATTTGTTTCTAAAATAAAATCCTAGCTTCACCTTGAGTTTGTGAACCAACAAAGCTATGTGTTCTTTGAAGGAAAGCCTTGAATCAATAACAAAACCAAGATATTTATAGCTGTCAACCAGTTCAATTTGCTTCCCTTGCACAGTTGTTATTACAGGAAGGTTCTCGGGAAGCTCGCCTTGATTAGAAAAGATCATTAGCTTGGTTTTGTCAGCATTCAAAACTAATTTTAGTGAATGCAGACGAGATTGAAGAGTGGCAAAAGCAGATTGTAAAAATTCAAAAGCCTGCACAAGGGATTTGGAGCAGCAGTAAATGACAGTATCATCTGCATACAAGTGATAAGAAGCATTTGATAGATTTTCACACAGATTATTGACATAAATTGAAAACAAAATTGGTCCTAAGACCGAGCCCTGGGGTACACCTTTTGTGACCTCCAAGAAGGAAGATGTTATTCCAGATATTTGTACACACTGTGATCTGTTTGACAAGTACTCAATGAACCAACAAACTGCTTGACTGGAAATGCCAGTATTGATTAGAGTTTTGATCATGAGAGTGTGATCCACAGTGTCAAATGCCTTGGAAAGGTCAATGAATAAAGCAGCACAGTATTTTTTGCTGTCAAGTGCAATTGTAACATCATTTAGGACTTTCATTGTGGCTGTAACAGTACTGTGGTTCTTTCTAAAGCCTGATTGAAAATCATTTACAATGTTATTAGATTCTAAGAATGCCCTTAGCTGATCACTAACACATTTTTCAAAAATCTTTGCCAGGATGCATAATTTAGAGATTGGCCTGTAGTTATTAACCTCTGAAGGGTCACCTCCTTTCAGAAGAGGTAGAACAAAGGCAGACTTCCACACTTTAGGAATCTTATTACTTATCAGGCTTAAATTAAAGATATTAATTAAAGATGTGACAAAGGTTCAGCAGTAAAGTCAGCAGCCAGCTTCAAAAACATGGGGTCCAACTTATCAGGACCTGCTGCCTTTCTGGAATCAAGATTTTTGAGTGCTCTGTGCACATCAGAAAAAGAAACATTGGTGAATCTAAATGTGCATTCATTAACACATGAACACATTTTAGACATAGCTAGGTTTTCTTCTGGAATTGTAGAAGGGTTTAAATCGTCAAAGAGAGATCCAGCAGAAATAAAGTGCTCATTGAAATAATGCAGCATGTCTAACTTCTCTGTCACATGCCTCCCATTTCTGATTAAGAAGTTTGGAAGTTCATTTGACTGTGAAGATGAATAAGTGGAATTGACAGTTTTCCAGAACTTCTTTGGATCATTCAGGTTCTTTGTCATCTCAGTAAGGTAAAAGTCAGACTTAGCTTTTTTAATCGAAGATGTACATTTATTTCTGAGTTGACGAAAACTAAGCCAATCAGTCTCAAGTTTACTTTTCCTTGCTAAAGCCCAGACCTTATCCCGATCCTTTAAGAGACTAGCAATCTCAGGAGAGAACCAGGGATTTTTTCTTCCCTTTACCTTGAATGTGCGAAAAGGCGCATGTTTATCTATTAGCCTTAGGAGTTCATCATGAAAGAAATTCCAAGCTAATTCAACATCGTCAAAGAGAGATACTCTACTCCATTCAAACTGAGACAAGTCACACAGAAAAGTGCTTGAGGTCTCGTTTCACCACTACACAAGGTTTTATCTTTGGTAATTTGACATTTCTGACAGTGGCAATAGCACAGTGGTCGCTTAGATCATTCGCAAAAATGCCAATATCAGTGTACTTGTGAGGAGCATTTGTCAAAATAAGGTCAATCAAGGACGATCTATTCGGAAATTTATTGTTAGGTCGAGTAGGACTATCAATCAGCTGAACAAGGTTTAAAGAGTCACAGACTGACTTTAGTTTGTCGGATACTGGAGTCAGCCAATCAAGATTCAAATCGCCCACTAGTATAAACTCATTTGCATTGAGACCAACCAACATGTTGTAAAGTGATGTAATGGCTTCACTGCAAGCTGATGGTGGCCTATAACAACCAACAATTGTTATTGACTGACCCTTAGAGAATTCAAGTTTGAGTGCAAGAAGTTCAAATTGTTTTTGCATTGACAGTGATGATAATAAGGTGACAACAAATTTGTTTTTCACAAAGATTGCCACCCCACCACCTTTTTTGGGCGCTCTGTTTGTATCTTGTGCTGTTTTCTTGTCCTGTTTTGTCTGCCCTGTCAGCAGGTTCCAGCCCTGCGCACCTTCTAGACCACGGTCTGTATTTCGCCCTTTTGGATTTGTGTTGTGTATTTTGGGTGGCTGTGTGAAGCGCATCCGTTTGGTACTCAAGCACTTCATTTGTAATGCAGTGTGTCTGCTCTGTATTTGTATTTTGTGACAACTTGACAAGTAACAGAAATGACAATAACTGAAACTAATTGTAAAACTAAATTTGGCAAGATTGGAAGTTGTATTTGTCCTCTTTTTGTGTCCCCTTTCCTACCTGTCTTCTTACTGCTTCCCTGGTACACCAGATACTGAGGACTGGGGTGTGGAGGCACTGGACTTGACCAGGAGCATTGGCCTATCGACTCCTCGGCCTGTGTATTTTAACTTATTGATGAAAAATTAAATTATAGTAGTGACTGTGGCTATGTTAATGTAATATTAACCTTGTGTGGAGAGCATTGGTGTTGCTCAGGATTCCCAAAGGGGGAACCCGTGCTTTAAGGGTAGGGGTGACGGCCCCTAGAGCCATTTTTGTTGTATTTAATAATCATGTCTAATTTGAGGTGACCTGGATGTGCTAGGGCCCAGCGCGTCCAGCAACCTATAAAAGGGACCCGCCTCCTACGCCCAGAGCTGCTCCTCGGGCTGCTCCACCTGGCCACACCACGCTGATGTTCATCAAGAAGCACCTTTATCGCTACATTTGCACATATTTATTGTTAACTTATAAATGCTCAACAAATCTTAATCTTAACAGATCTTAAACCTTTTATGTCGTCTCCGCCACCTTTCTCTGTTCTCAACGAGCCGGGTCGTAACACAATCAATACCAGCCGAAACATGTAAATGGTTGTAAATCTGTTAAGTACAGTTTTAGGCTGTAATTTTATCAGTGCTCTGTTCATGCGCTATGTTGACACGGTGAACAAAGAAATTGTAGTTGCAATGACGATAAACTTTCAATGAATCTGCATTTGTTTTCTTTCCGCTACTTTTGAATCGCTTTCTTATCGTTGTTTCTCACAGATCCCGTGCATGCCCACTTCCAGCTCCTCGGGACTTGGCAGCTTTGCGCTGCGCGGACAGGCAGAGACAGATTGCATCCAGTAGGACGAGGGTCTGCGCACTAAATCGGAGGCAGTCTGTGGCGCAGCGGAGCAGAGATGCAGTATGTGGAATCCCCAGGTTATTCAGCAAAGAGCGGACATTAAAAAGAGATGATAAGGGGATGAAAGAAGCTGTGTTTCCTTTGGTTGAACATAAGGGGGCACTCGTCAAAATCAGGATGAGAAGTGAGTTTCCATTGCACTTTTGCGCAAAACTGTATTGATCTGTTCTAAATGTGGGAGAAAAACGCAATTTTACATTGAGGGTGTTCCCATTAAACTATGCCTTAAAGGTCCCATAACATGCAAAATCGACTTTTCAGAGGTTTTAACCTTCCTACAGTGCTATTTGGGCCTCGTATGTTGTGCCCAAAGTGGTTTTTTGATTGATTCCCGCATGTTTTCGCTAGAGAACTGTCTTTTCCGTCCCCCTCGGCTGAGCAGGCAGACGGGGGCTCCTCACTAAGATGACGCGGCTTCCCATGGATGACGCGGTGTTTAAGCCACGCCTCCGGGAAGCGCGCAGCCGCAGAATAAGAACAGCTAATGCTAATGCTACACAGTAATTACCCGATGGATTGAGGGGAAACGCAACCAGTAAACGATGACCAAAATGCAAATACTTTGTATCAAAAATGTGAGTTTTGTGAGCTCTAATTTTCAGTTACGACCCTGCGAAAAAATAATCAAAGATGGCTCTGTAGCGCCCCTCAAAAATCGATTTACATGAGGCCAATGGGAGCCCGGCCGTGAAAAATGTCAACGTAGACAAATGAAAGCACGCCTAAAAATAGGTCATGTCAAGACATGTAAAAAATGATATTATGATCCCACCCTAAACACTACAGGAAGTCAGCCATATTGCATCAAACCCAGGAATTAAAAAGTCATCTTTTGACATCTACTCCGACCGTTTTCATCAAAAACACTGTGCAATGAAAGATTATCAGTTAGATTTAAATTAAACTATTGGGCGTGGTCATGGTGATTTTTTTTAAAAATGGGAATTATTTGACAACTTTAAAAAATTCCATCTTTTACAAACATTGTCGGGTTTAAACGGACCCAGTGAAGCGCAAGTGCAGATTTGCAAGCTGGACGGCTCTATCGCATAAGATGGCTCTCTAGCGCCTCCTTCAATTGATATTTAAAACTTCTGTTTGTCGTGGAGGTGTGAAAAATTGAAATTATGGGGAACAATGTTACGAAGTTACACAATTCCTGTGTACTTCAAACATTTTACTCAAATCAATCTACTTTTATATAACAACTTTTCCCTTTGCGTGAACAGGGTTCTCGTCAACCGGAAGAGCATTAATAACAGGAGCGCGGATCTGTGGCAAAAAGAGGCAAAAGTGGGCGGGGCGGAATAAGGTGGATACAAAGAGCCTGTTAAGGTGAATAAAAAAGCATATTAT
The DNA here is from genome assembly GCA_019453435.1 of Rhinogobius similis. Taxonomy (NCBI): domain Eukaryota; kingdom Metazoa; phylum Chordata; class Actinopteri; order Gobiiformes; family Gobiidae; genus Rhinogobius; species Rhinogobius similis. The sequence continues at coordinate 560,368 of CM033640.1, read as the reverse complement.
AGCCCCGCACTAAAGCACACAGGGCGTCAGCCCAGTACAAAGTTAAGACCTCCAAAATCCAACGCCCGCATTTTAATGAACTTGTTCCAGGGTTTTCATCCGATGGACTACAAACTGAGTGAGCATAATCAGGACAAACGTGGAACCAAAAGTTCATCAATCAAAGAATTGACTCTGTGCACAAGGTGGCAGTTGGGTTGTTTACGTTTAATTTGTTATGCATTAGCGTTAGCATTGAGACACAAATACGTCCCTTTATAAACACACAGTGTACTTTGGTGAAGAACTCCCTTGTTTTGTAAAGTCTTTAACATGTTTCAGACACACTCACTGTTCACTGCATGATCTGTCAGGACTTATTCATTTTAGTCTGACTGGGTGAAAACCCCATAGAAATGAATTGGACAGGAAGTACTGAGCTAGCCATTTAAAAAAATAAACAGAACAACTGTCACCTTGTTCAGAGCTGTGTCCCAATCCAACGGCTGCATCCTTTGAAGGACCCAGCCGACGGAGACTCCTCCTCCATGTGGCCTGGGACAGATTTAGCCCGCGGAGCCGCCCGGCAACCGAGACTCGTTGCTAACACTAATGCTAACGTCACGCACGCCACGCATATTACGCACATGGACGTATTAAAAACAATACGTAATGGAGATGAAATACTCAGACCTTGAGCTCAAGAGACAGTAATTTTTCTCACCCAAACCTTGTGTCTAAAACATAGCTGACATTATGTTCAGATCTTGTCAAATACAACCGTTACCAATGAACTATGCAGTAATAATTCTGGAAGTAGCTTTTATGATGACAAGGGACTACATGAAAGGTAACAGGTGCATTTAAGTCAGTTTATAAAGAGAGATCTGTGTTTAAGGATAAAATATGTTTATTGTGCAAATCTGAGAATATTTAACATTAAGCCCATTATATAAAACACATTAAAGGTCAGTGAGACCAGCTGTACATGTCCATAATAAATCCAATTTGTGTCACAATTTAATACTTAATATTGCATTATGACATGCTCCATCTTTAGCAAATGTTGATCAAATGAACTCTACTATACCTTAATTGCAGTGCAACCCAACATGTAGTCAGTAATTGGTCAAAAAACACATAAAATGATTTTCAGATCTCACCATAAACCCAAATTCACCACAGAAAAGGTGCCATCTAGGTATCAAAGTTATAAACATATTCCATTTGAGTCTTTTCAGTTCCCCCTCACACATGTTACATGTTAGAATAAAACTGTGTAACTATTTTACTAATACTAATAATGTATTTCATTTTGCAAACCATCAAAGCAAATCTTTAGTTTATGAAGTCATTCACAGACAATGGCAGTAAAACTTCTGATTCTGTTCCAATAAGTTGTTATTTATTAAAGGTTAGGCCTCAACTTTACAGAAACACGTGTGCTTGAGTGGACACGGCCACCTTACACTGCCCCCAGGTCTTCTGTCGTCAGTTGGAGATGGACCTCCACATTTGCAGGAGACTCTGGACAATGTGGTGGACGGTGCAGACAACACGTTCTCAGTTTGATGCCTCTCAACCAGAAGATGAGAGTCTAGCCAAGTCCAGGCTGAGAAGATTCACACTGAACTCTTGTACAATGGGCCTTGTGTCTGCAGCTGAGTCAAAACCTGTCACAAAATACATAAAACAGTCCAAATACTATTAATGACAGACCTGAAAATTAAGTCCACAGAGCACATCTCAAATATATCCTGGTGATTTAGTACTTAGAGAAAATTATGAACAGCTAAAGTGACAAATGAAACCTGTGAATTTGACATTTGATTGTTGTTACAATCTTAAATGGTATTTACATATGATGAAGAGGAATCTTGCAGCACAAATTATTTTATGAGTGTTTCAAACCGCAATGCACAGGTCCCATACCTTATTGGTCTGTCTGCCAGGTCAGCGCTCCTCCAGTGCAGTGTTAGATGCACTTTATTGTCCTCTGCATTTGACCCATTTTAAGCATCATCTGCATGTTCTTCATTGAATAGTTCTGTGACTCCAGAAGCATTGACTGTCCTCAGACAATAAACTGCAGCTGAGAAAAGGAAAAGTCTTATTAAACATCTGCAGTGTAGTGTTCTTATCTTACCATTTGGTCACAGGCTGGGGTGCACAAGTGTAAAAGATACATGTCTCCACAACCATTTCAGCATGAATCTGTTGAATTTAAATAGTCAACACAATTTGTCCTATCAGTAGTATTTACCTTAATCTTAAATTTTCTGGGATTATAAAGAAGGCAATTATTCCATTCCCATCATTTCCAGAATTAAATGCATTAGTTTGAGACTTGTATTACATGATTTACAAGTAATTATATAATTAAACATAATAAAGCTGTGTTTTTTAAGAATACTACACAAAAAGGGCGTCATCTTACCTCAAAACTACACTGGCCAAAAGTTTAGCCCCCATGGCCCAAACAACGTGGTCGTCCTCGTAGCTTTATTTTTTAATCCATGGGTTTCTTTTCTCCTAAAAGTAAAAACATGATCAGTGTTTGATGTCAATCTGCCCAAATACTAAAGTTTGACTTTTTACAGTCTTGGGGGCTTTATCAGTCCTGTTCGTAGTAAACCCATTAAGTTTCAAGCGTGTACTCACGTTTTCCTCCGCATTCGGGACGAGTTGTTTCGCTCCGCTGTTTGTGCACATCTGACCAGCGCTGCGCAGTGCATTATGGGATATATGAGGCCGCGAAGGCTGCTCAGATGTGTCCTTTGTTCACAGCGGATCTCCATGGAAACGCAGGCCGCATTTGTCAGCCGCATTCGTGGGCTGCATGAAATAGGACGGCCTTGTCGCGGCGAAAGTGACGCAACCGGCCTTCAAATGTAGCCTTTGGAGGATGCAGCCGTTGAACTGGGACACAGCTTTTGAGTCAATTAGCATAAGTCTTAAAGTGTGGTCATAATGAGCAAGCAACCATTTTGAAAGAAGAAAAATCTTGATAACTTTTGCAAATTTAATCAGATTAAGATGGACCTAATGAAGTGTGATTTAAACTTTTATCTTTACAAATGGCTCTCCAGCGCCCCCGACAAAGTTAAAGTGGGACAAAAAAATGTGTTTGTTCTAAACTTATGAAATTTGGTACAACCATCCTTCATGTGATTCTGAACAAAAAAGCCAATGAAGACTATGCCCATTCTCCACCCACATTTGCAAGTCAATGGGACGTAAAAAAAAAAAGTGCTTGTCCAAATCCAATGAAATTTGGTACACACATTCTTATGTGGCCATGAGCAAAATAGTATCTTGGGAACACACCATATCTTCAACGGGAAGGTGGCCGTTTGAATAAAAAAAAAAAAATCTAGCCCTTGAATTTTAAATAACTTGTTGGTCATAATGGAAAAGATTTTTTTATATATTTATGACTTTATGCTTTGCTACACTGCATACGCACGCACACCTAGGGCTTAAACAAGAATCTAAGGTGTTTCCTACACGACTGACACATGATTTGTGTATACGAGTACTGAGTGGTGCGAATCTTCCTGCGTGAAGGAAGCCAGACCGATACCATATAAGGGCATGTTAAGGTTATAGTATAAAGGGGGACAAAGAACCTCAGATCTCATGGACGTCTTGCAGCGCTGCATCTACAGGTTCTAGACTTTTGTTAGAATGGCTATTAACTTGTAGACATCTGTACAATTTATTGACTTAATTAAATCAGTGTTAATTCTAATTGTAGGAATTCTGTATTCACCTAATTCCAGAAGTTGCCGTGGGCGCTGCTATCTTTTTTCTGCTGTATTAGTTTACAGCTGGCAGAAGAGCTCAACAGAAAACAAGTTCTACATAGACTATAAAGCCATTTTCAGACAGACCAGGAAATTGGTGCATTGTGACATGTTGTTGCATGTGTACATTAAACATTTGAGTTTGAAAATCCATTTACATGAACAGAGTTCATGTCATCATCTCATCACAGTTAGAGATTGCTCAGGCTTCTCTCAGGAGACATCTAGCAACTCAAATGTACTCACCGCGTCTGACCACATTCTAGGAGCTTGCTGACGATGACGGGAGCGATGCGATCATTTTATCTTAACGGTGTCTATTTGAATTGGTCTCTGAGGCTAGACTTCAAGAGCCCAAAATGAGGAGCTGCCAGCACTTCTTGACTCCCATCATGGTGTCTGAAGTCTAATGAGTGTTAGCTGTTTTATACACTGCATTTGCGAAGAGTTGAAAAAGATGTGAATGAAAGTATACAATCAAACTTAATTAAAAATAAGTTAATAAAATATTTGGTCAAAAGTACAGACAAAAACTACAGTTCCTCAAAAAAACTACAGCTGAGAGTGGTCCCATCTTTTCACTATTTGATAGTAAAGGTTTATTTGGATAGTGGAACTTGCAGCAGCACATTTGTGACGTCTTATGCAGATTCTATCCTTAGTTATTTACCCAAGCTATGAAAGAAGATGTAACTTTATTAATCTGTATTTGAAGAACTGTCAATATAATTATTGAAGTCATATTTACTCATAACATACCAATATACAAATAACATAGAAGGTAAAAACGTTTTAAAGTTCCATCCATTTTCTCCTTCTTTCCCCAGGAGTTCGAAACGAAACATCAAATCTCACAGTGAATTGTCTGGAAATATTATTATTTTAGCTATACTATTAGCAAAGTAATAACTGTCTGTCAAACCACTAACCTTATTATCCACTTTCCAACCTACTCTAATAAACAGGTGCAAGCGTGAATTGGAACATTTTAATCACCCCATTAAAATCTACATTATATTTATTTTTTAATAGGATTCTGTTCAAAGTTTACATTTTATTTAAGTTGTTTTCTTAGAAATTAGAATAATGAATACTTTTTAAGTACATTATTTGAAAATATATCAGAAAATGTATTTGAAGTAACCCATTTTCAAGTACAAACCTTCTGTCTGCAGCACGTGGCCTGTAAAACTGAACAGTAAAACTAAACCACAACACCTTTTATAGCAAAATAAACCCAGGGTGCATATTTCCTCGTTCCCTATTGGCCTGTTTTGTTTAAGAGCACATCTGACGATAAAAACGACTTAAGAGACGAGTGAATGCACTGTTTATCAAACATTCAGAAATCTGAATTATCGAAAGAACATTGTCCAAGCAATCGTGGCACATTAGTTCATCCAAACTACTTTCAAACATGAATAATTTATTGAAATGACAAGAGAAACACCCAAAACTTACCACTGAAGTAGAACTTGCATAGAATGTGTTAACCAGCGGTTAGCCATGAGCATGTTAGCCAGTGTCCATAGCAAAGGTGAGATTGGCAATAAGGTTGTGTACGCCTTTGGGTACAATGTGTTAAATAGATAACAAAAAGGAAAATGTAACGTGAGCCGAGTTATATAGCACAACCACAGGTTTGTACTTTGAACTAAACTTTTTATCCACAACTTCAGTGTTTATACGGGTCAAGCTGAGAGAAGCTATGCTAGGCTAACTGATTGGATTTGGATCTAAATAGTGAACAGTTGGTACGAAAAGAAAACATCCATAGGATGTTACTTCAAATTATTCTTTAGTCTTATGTAATAATGAGCTAGTTAACCTAGCATGGCTTGCACTTATGCTAACAGGACGCAATCACAGAAGGCTCGTTTGTGATTGGACATGATGTGTTTTCTTTGAACTGTAATTCATACTTATGTATTTTTTAAAGTATTTGTTTGACTTGGATCGTGATCAAGCGTCATGTTTTTATGATGTTTATTGTCTTCTGAACGACCACTCCGTAACTCACGGAGGTGCACGTCAGCGTGAGTTCAGCCGCTTATCAGTGACATTCAGCGGGAGCGCGGGCTGCGGGCTGCCGCTCACCGCAAGCCCGGAGCTGGAGCAAACACGGAACCGCGGAACGCACGGGCTCGGAGAGAGAGAGGAGGGAGATAGTACGGGAAACGGTACGGGGAGGAGGGGAGACGGTACGGGAAGGAGGGAGCCGTAATCTTACCTGTTCACGCCGTTTTTGTCCCTCACAAAGCAGTTTGTTCTTCTTCTGGTTCATTTTCGGCAGGCTGGACACAGTCAGTGCACTGCTGCCCTCCAAACGTAGAAGAAGAAATCCAATGCGGGACAGAAGGAAACGGGTGAGTGATCGCCTTTTGGTCTTGTGGCTGACTTGAGGAGAGAGTGAACCGGCTTAATGTTAATGAAAGAAATACCTGTGGTTACAAAGGCTCAGCCATCTGAAAATATGAAGACAACGCCCCATGTATTTTAATTTGACGTTTCTTCAAAACAATGTTCACAGTACAGTTATTAATATTTCTATAAGTTGCCACTCTTTCATTCATTTTCACTGTTTTCTGATTATTTTTAAACTAAAATAATAAAACAATAATAAACAATTGCGTTAAATTGTATATGTATCTATATTTTATATATATAAATAAATTAATACAGTAACGGTGTAATTTGAAGTCTTTAAGTCTGCGCAATGCGTCATAATAAAACAATAATAAACAATTGCGTTAAATTTGTATATGTATCTATATTTATATATATAAATAAATTAATACAATAATGGCGTACTTTATAAATAAATAAATACAGTAACGGTGTACTTTGAAGTCTTTCAGTCCGCGCAATGTGTACTTCCGGGCCTGTGGGTTAAGGTCTGCGGGGCTGGCGACTCTGGATTAAGGTCTGCAGCCAGACACTCTTGGCTGCCTCGGGACTGAACACATGCGGACAATCGTGGTATGGAATTCTTGTGGATTTTTTTTTTCAACTTGCGTATATGTTTACATGAAGCCGTGCGTTATGGAACCGTACGTCATGGCGCGTAGAGCAGCCCGGTTTGGCTGTGTGCGGGTAGAGAAAAATACCAGTGGATAGGCATAGGGCTGCACGCTGATCCGATCCACGCACGGAGCGTGAGGATAAAATACACCTAGAGCCGCTTCACCTGCGCGTAATCATATGAAAGGTCCGCGGCCCGGTGGGTCCTATTGCCAGGAGGAACACCGTTGACTTTCACGGTTGGAGGTCCCGATGTTCCCCAGGAAACAGCGCCGGGGAACCCTGATACTGGGGAACAGAAGCACAAAAGAACTTTGGGCTGACCCCCTCAAAGCTGCTGAATTAAGTGACAATTTCTCCTCTTTAAGCTCAAATCTCCTTTTGGCTCATGAAAGCCCATACATACAAAGTTCTATGGGAAGAATATCAGGTCAAAAGTAGTTTGATTTGTCTGTAACCTCATGTCGTGTATCTGTATAATTTTGGTTAGTCTGTGGTTTTAGCGTGTGTGACTGGCTGATGTTTTACATTTTAAAGGAAAAATATTATGTGTTTTTCATATTGTTATTATCCTTTAAACATGCTCTTGAGGACCTTAAATTTGCATGTTTGTAACAAATATATATATAAGGATTTTTCTGCTGTTTGCAATATGATCATCCAGCCAGTAGATGGTGCATAGCACTTACACAGTTTATTTATGTTAGCGCTTTGAAGAAATAAAAAGTGCTAACCAAGCAGTAGCAGTTACTGTGTTTAGAAACAGAAATGCTCAGAACGAGCCTGGCACTGATTTAAGGACTTAAAACAGCAAAAGAGTCTTGAATAAGTGAAGTATGAAATCTGAGAAGTGACGTACAAAATCGGAGGGAGAGGATTTTCTAATGAACATTTCTCAAAACAGCGTGAATGAAGCAGAATGCAACTTCAGGTGTGTTTTAGTGTTTATGTGTCCAGTTCAAAACTGCAGATCAGTAGTTACGCACAGGCAGACCTGCCGCTACGCACACAAACTTTTGACACGATCTTGACACAGATCTGATCCACGCGTAGATGGTGCATTCAGGGTCCACCTAAAACTGGGAGATTGTATACTTTCTATACAGAGGAACCTGCCATTGCAATGAAGCGATTTGTCAGGCATGAACAAACAGACTGCGGCAACGCTCCGCTCAACAGGTCCTCGTGGGCTTTTATAACTAACGTATTATACAGTGGCAGTGCTGTAAAGCATGCCGCAAAGTGTCATAATACATGCGCAACTATATTCTACATATGACATCTCCCCCTTATTGATACTCTTCCAAACCAAAGTGCAAAAACAAAACATGTTTACAACCACAATTAACATCTACCACACTTCTTGTCTGTGTCACCCCATTTCCTGCCCGTGTTTTGCTTGCCTTGTTTGCGCGGCGTTTTCCACGTCGAGTCTTTGCCTTTATGCCTCACCTCCTGTACAGATGCTGATGCATCCCCTTGCAGGCTTACTTGAGCGGCAATCTCCTCGGACTGCCTCACATTGTGTATCATGACTGCTAATGTGAGATCTGACATCAGCTGCAGCTTGCCTAAAAGTTCTTTATCTAAAATCCCGACCACAATCTGGTCTCTAGTGGCACCGAACTCGCAATGCTCTGAAAGTTCGTATAAGGCTCGTATGAAACTCTCTGCCTTCTCGCCCGGCCGCTGGACACGCTGGTGGAAACATGCTCTCTCATGTATCACATTCCTCCACGGGAAAAAGTACTCATCAAGCTTTGCTATTACAATCGCCATGTCATCACGGTCGTCATCTGCGGCGAACGTGAACAACTTGAAAATGTTCTCAGCTGCACTGTCCCATTGTCTTTATCAAGTTTAGTGGCGATCCTGTATCGCTCAAACCGCTGTTGGCAGATTTTATGATGATGATGACAGTTACACTCTTGCACTGTCTGATGGAGGCCGCCAAAAGTTCTATAAAGAGCGAATAGTTTCGGTGACAAAGGGCAACCTTGTTAGGTACCTCTTTGTAGTTTAAATTATTTGAATATATATCCATTAGTTATGACGCTCATGGATTGTTGTAAAGAGTTTTAGTCCCATTTAAAAAATAATGTTTGAAACCAAATTAGAGACACTTTTGAACTGTACCCATCTGCTCCAACCTCAGCTGTGGAAACAAGCCATGAGTGGTTGGAGAAATATAGTGTGATAATGGACCTTAATAGTTCTCTGATATTTCCTTCGACTATCACACTGTAGGATCTGCAAACACCATGAGTCCGCCGTGTCTCTCCTCCACCGCCATGACCGAGCTGGAGTTGTATCTGTGCCACGTTTCATCTTCCTGCTCGGTATGCAGCCTGTGGAGGGGCACATGGATGTGATGGGGCTGTGTGCGCAGGTGTTTTGGGGAGATAAGGTGAGCTTGTTTGATGGATGCACAGTGCTGTATGTGTGTGTCACCCCTGGGTGCCCCTGTAGCACCCACCCTTCCTGTGCCATCCAGCCTTGTGCCGAGTTTGTGTGCCACACTTAAGCTGCGTTCAACACTCTGACCACTCTGGCCGCGAGAAACTTTGACCAAATTTTAGACATTTTCAGTGAAATATGAGAAGTAGGAGGCGCGGTAGCACCACAAATTCTGCAGCAGGTATTTTATGACGAGGGAAATTGGGGCGCGTAAGCGGGCGAGGGCCGATCATATCCGCTTGCGGCTATATTTAGATTTATTGTTACAAATAGACTACATAAACTGAGTTGTCTTTTGATCTTATAAAACCTGCAGTTGGCATTTTTAATAATCCTCTGCTCTTACTATTCCCACATACATGAGTGACAGGAGCTCCATGGAAACGGACAAGGGCAGGGCCATACATGAGTGACAGGAGCTCCATGGAAACGCACAAGGGCGGGGCCATACATGAGTGACAAGGAGCTCCATGGTAACGCACAAGGGCGGGGCCATACATGAGTGACAGGAGCTCCATGGTAACGTACAAGGGCGGGGCCATACATGAGTGACAGGAGCTCCATGGTAATGCACAGGGGCGGGGCCATACATGAGTGACAAAGAGCTCCATGGTAACGCACAAGGGCGGGGCCATACCTGAGTGACAGGAGCTCCATGGAACCGCACAAGGGCTGGGCCATACATGAGTGACAGGAGCTCCATGGAAATGCACAAGGGCGGGGCCATACATGAGTGAGAGGAGCTCCATGGTAACGCACAGGGGCGGGGCCATACATGAGTGACAGGAGCTCCATGGTAACGCACAAGGGCGGGGCCATACATGAGTGACAGGAGCTCCATGGAAACGCACAAGGGCAGGGCCATACATGAGTGAGAGGAGCTCCATGGTAACGCACAGGGGCGGGGCCATACATGAGTGACAGGAGCTCCATGGAAACGGACAAGGGCAGGGCCATACATGAGTGAGAGGAGCTCCATGGTAACGCACAGGGGCGGGGCCATACATGAGTGAGAGGAGCTCCATGGTAACGCACAGGGGCGGGGCCATACATGAGTGAGAGGAGCTCCATGGTAACGCACAAGGGCAGGGCCATACATGAGTGACAGGAGCTCCATGGAAACGCACAAGGGCGGGGCCATACATGAGTGAGAGGAGCTCCATGGTAACGCACAGGGGCGGGGCCATACATGAGTGAGAGGAGCTCCATGGTAACGCACAAGGGCGGGGCCATACATGAGTGAGAGGAGCTCCATGGTAACGCACAAGGGCGGGGCCATACATGAGTGAGAGGAGCTCCATGGTAACGCACAGGGGCGGGGCCATACATGAGTGACAAGGAGCTCCATGGTAACGCACAAGGGCGGGGCCATACATGAATGACAGGAGCTCCATGGTAACGCACAAGGGCGGGGCCATACATGAGTGACAGGAGCTCCATGGAAATGCACAAGGGCGGGGCCATACATGAGTGAGAGGAGCTCCATGGTAACGCACAAGGGCGGGGCCATACATGAGTGACAGGAGCTCCATGGAAATGCACAGACATCCACAAAGTCAGCTCTTGTTGACAATGTTGACAAAGTTGTTGATCATAACAACTTATTTATTGAAAAACAAAACCAGAGCAATCAGTCCACACCCCCTGTCTCACCTGCTCCTCCCTCCTCTGTGTCTCACCTGCTCCTCCCCCTGCTCTTCTCCCTCCTCTGTGTCTCACCTGCTCCTCTCCCTCTTCTGGTTCAAAATACTCCAAAAAGATGCCAAATTTACAACTAATGACACTTTTTCATTCAGTGTCCAAAAACATCCATTTCTGCAGTCTGCCTCCCCCACCCAACCCGCGTGTCTCCCCTGCCCAAGCGGTGATGTGGCCTAGAGCGGAGACAGCGGGCGTGTGCGGCGTGCACATGGATGTTCTATGGGCGTGCACCAGTAATAACACACTGGAATGAACATTTGATCCATCCATTTTTTTTCTTTATTTTTTTCTTGTTTTCATGTACAGTGTCCTTGGGTGTTTTGAAAGGCGCTTATAAATAAAATGTATTATTATTATAACTCTTATATCTCTCGTATCTATCGTGTAATTACCGTGTAGCATTAGCATTAGCTGTTTTCATTCTTTCTTGGTGTACTTGCCAGAGTTGTAAGACTATGCCCACGGAAACATGCTGTCGAGAAATTTCAAAGGTAAATGTGTGTATTGTGTCATGAATTAAGAATTGCAAACTGGGGGAAAACAGATCATAACTCATAACTTATACTTTTCTTACCGTACCTTACAGTTTGTAACACAATTGGACTATTTGTCGTTGAACTGGTTCAAAAATAAATTAAACACAATATTTTGAAGTGAACAGTGAAGACGACCTGATTCACACTGATTGTAATGATGCTTAGACCAATTGTCGATTGTGTCAATAGATCCCGTGAATATTGACATTATGCAGTACATACTGTCTAAGGTTTGTAAGATACAAACACTTTCTTATGTATTTTTTAAATTATAATGCAAATATTTTTAATTAAATTATTATTATTATAACAATAAATCTTTTTTCTGCCTCAACATTTATGCATTACAAAACATAAATAACATCTACCGTGCTGATTATGGGTGAATATGTGGGAGAACACAAGAAGAGTAAGTGTATGAAAGTTTTATAACATGATGCTGCAGGCTTTATTTCTAATATGTCAAAACACAAATAGAGAAAACAATTTAACTATAATAAACACAATATCTACAAAAATGGCAATATGGCTGACAATAATATCAGCAGCAGGGGTTTCCTGACCCTGACGGGCAATACGTGGTGTTTCTGCATCGTGGTCAGGTCCCCCGCTTGACTGAACCTGGAGACATGTAGTGATGACGTCTTCTTTTGAGGCCTTCTCAAACTGTGCACAGGTCTCAGACACAGGGACAGACTTTAACTGTTCAACAAATCTGCCAGGTTCAGTGAAGACGAACTGCATCAACTCGGAGACATGTCCTAATGTTAAGAGTTTAGAGTTAATAACATTTTATTCTTTTATATGGTTTTCTTACCAAATGTGGGTTTGGTTTTTAGGCTTTTCTGTGGGTTTTCCTTTTTCATATTTTGGATATGACACTTTAAATAAAGCCTTTCCTTCCGAAGTTGATTGGTCTGTCTCGTTGTACTGTCAGTTGTGGCAGCTGTAGCTTGAACACCTCAAACAAACAGCAACAAAAGCATTGTGTCACCAAAAGACAGAAGATGAAGGCTAAAAGCAATGATGTGTATTACTTATAGTATAAGTATAACTAATATGTATTTATGGAGGCCAATAACAGATCTGATGAGATGCAACACACTTTGTGACTCCGAATAACTGGTTATGATGTAATGTTTACAGCGCGGCTGTAGTAAAAGTCGTAGAGTTAACAATTTAGTTTGTCACTAAAAACTGAATATCCTGCTGTACAGTGTGGTTCAAAGGAAACATACCACTTAAGAGCTGAACTGACTAGACTACATGTCCATACTATATATATATATATATTATAATTTAATTTTTTTTTTTTTTGATTGATTGTTCATGCAATTTACTTTCATTAGCACAAATTCAGAAATCAAACCAAGTGATACAAAACAAAGACAGCAAAATGATTACATGCATCATTGGCCTGAACAAATGGAACAGGAAGAAAATACATCTTATAAACCCTGTACCTTTCTCAAATTGATTAAAATAAAATTTCAATTATGCTCCTTCTAACCCCTCCCCGACCAAGTCACCAACTGACCGTGTGAATGTTAGCCATCTTCTGTAATGGTTCACATTTCATTAACTTAACTACTTTCCTTATTTACATAGTCCATCATTATTTTCTCCTTGTACATTTTTTTTAATTTATAGATGTTTGTGCAACATTTAAAGTCAGAATTTAACGCATTCCAAAGCTTGACTCCATAAACCGAGACACACTGCTGTTTTAATGTTGTTCTTGTAAAAACACTACGAAAAAAATATTGTCTTCTGTGGTCTTCGTCATCTGAAACAAAAGTAAAAAGACTTTGCACATCTTCTGGTAAAGTTTTTTGTTTGGCTCTCCACAAAACTAATACAATCTTAAGATCAACTAAATCTTTAAACTTAAACTGATTAGATTTAACAAATAAAGTATTGGTATGTTCTCTGTATCCCCTTTTATTGATTATTCGCATTGCTCTTTTTTGCAACATAGTTTACATGAGCCTTCCAGTTTAGCTTTTCATCCAGAATTATTCCCAAAAATTTAACCTCAGTGACTCTGTCTGTGCTCACACCATCAATAGTTACTGTCACATTTTCATTCTTATTACGATTCCCAAAAATTATATATTTAGTTTTTTCACAATTCAAAAATAGCTTGTTTTCATTAAACCAATCTCTCACTTTCATCATTTCTTCATTTATGCTCTCTGTGACTTCTCTTAGGTTACTTCCAGAAAGAAAAATATTAATGTCATCAGTGAATAACAAAAATTGCTGTCTTTTCGAGGGTTCACATAGGTCATTAATAAACAGAATAAAAAATAATGGCCCGAGAACGGACCCTTGTGGAACTCCACATTTTACCCTTTTACATTCTGAATCATATCCATTAAAATGAACGTATTGTTTTCTATTGGTGCTATTGAGCCATTTGTGTACCTGTCCTCTAATTCCATAATTGTATAATTTAAATAATAACTCATGATTTACAGTACCAAAAGCTTTTCTTAAATCAATAAACACACCTATTGTGTATTGTTTCTTATCTGTTGCATTGATAATTTTCTCCATCAGGTCTATTACTGCTAAGCTTGTGGATCTTTGAGATCTAAATCCATATTGATTGTCATAAATGAGCTTGTTATTCTCTAAAAACTTCTAGAATTTTTCAGCTAACCATTTCTCAAGGACTTTGGAGAACTGTGAGAGCAGTGATATTGGTCTATAGTTATTAAATGTGTGTTTATCGCCATTTTTGTAGAGGGGGATTACTTTAGCAACTTTCATTTTTTCTGGAAATACACCAGTTTGCAAAGACAAATTACAGATGAAAGTCAGAGGTTTAACAATGCAATCAATGGTTTTCTTGACTATTGTCATATCGAGGCCATCACTGTCAATTGATGCTTTACTCTTGCTTTTTTGTACAATAGACAGGATTTCACCCTCACTAGCCTCCCCCAGAAACAGAGATTGCATTATTCTGCTCTCTGAACCGGTTTTTTGTTTGACAATTTCATTGATTTTGCAATATTAGCCCCCACATTAATAAAATAGGAGTTGAATTCATTAGCTATATCTTTTTTGTTATTAAATACAAGATTATTCTCTTCAAAATAATCTGGCAATTTGTTTGGCTGAGAGTTTGGCCTCAGCACTCTGTTTAAAGTATTCCAAGTTGCTTTCATGTTTCCTTTATTTTCTGTCAGCTTTTTATTACAATAGTCCTTTTCAGCATTTCTTAAAATTGTTGTTAGTTTATTTTTATAAGTTTTATATTTCGATTCGTTGATGCTTGTCTTATTTTTCACAAAGTCTTTATACAACTTATTTTTTCTTTTTGCATGCTTTGATTAGTCCCATTGTCATCCATGGCTTGTTTGTATCTCTTGATTTCCTGAATAGCTTCAATGGGCAACATTTATTATACAGGACAGTAAAAGTATTTTAAAAAGCCTCATATGATTCGTTCACGTTGGCCACATACATATTTGTATTGTTTGGATAATATTTTTCCTTTAAAGAGGCCAATAATCCAGTCAAAGAGAAATACATTGCTTTGGACTTGGAAGATATGCTCCATGATCAGGAGAGTTTGTATGCATCAAAGGAAAATGTTTTTTGAGACTTTGTTGAGCAGGTGGATGGGTGGATTAAAGAGGTGCAAGAGGTGGATGGTTCCATCAGCCAGTCGCCGCACCCCAGTTCCAACTGCCAGCAAAAGGCTTCTAAATGGTACGTTTAGATACCTGCTCCTCCAAGGTCCATAAAATCACATGTGGTGTGCCCCAGGGTTCTATTTTAGGTCCTGTACTTTTTAACTTGTACATGTTCCTCTTGGTGGTGTCAGGAGACATGGAGTCAACTTTTACAGTTCTGCTGATGATACGCAGCTTTACATCTCCATGTCTCCTGATGACACCAGGGTGTCACCTCCCTGCTGCCTCTCTGTCACCTCCCCATCGCCTCCCTGCCGCCTCCTTGTCGCCCCCCTGTCGCCTCCCTGTCACCTCCCCGCCTCCTCCCTGCCGCCTCCCTGTCACCTCCCCACCCCCTACCTGTTGTCTCCCTGCCGCCTCCCTGTCCTTGACAGGGAGCAGTATCTCTATCTGCGGGTTTCTGTTGCTATCAAATCAAATGTTAATTTATAAAGCGTTTTCATACCTAAAAACGTAACACAAAGTGCTTTACAGTGCATTAAAAACATTGCCACCGAAGCCCCCACCCCACCACCCAACCCGCAAAACCCAAAAACAACCCATCCACACACACACATACGCGCACACATACTCTGACAAACAGGAGGCTGAGTACAGATAAGCCAGTTGAAGAAGCACCATCGGAGGAGCCGTCTGCGCAAGGAGCAGAGTCGCCCATAGCGAAAGGACATAGACTCTGGACCCAGAGGAGACGAGGCTCACACCAAACCTCCACCATGAACCTATGAGCCAGGGCCCAGCAGCCACAGCCGACCATTGTTCCCAGTACAGACGGCTCCACAGAGGAAACACTGGGGATCCTAAAACGAATAAAAGATAATAGACAAATAAATATGGGGAAATAAATAAATGGATAGAAAAAGAGTAAAACTAAATAAATATATATACAATAGTTAACCTAAATAGGTGAACACAATAAATAAATAAATAGATAGAATAAATGAATAATGTAAGTAGGATTAAACAAATTAAATAATAAAGATTAATCAAAAGCGAAGCTAAAAAGGTGGGTCTTGAGCCTGTTCTTAAAAAGCTGAACATTCTCTGCGGCCCTGATGTTCTCCGGCAGGCCGTTCCACAGACGAGGGCCATATTGGAAAGACGCCTCGCCGTGAGTGTATCCTGACTTTGGGAATGACTAGGAGCCGGCTGCCGGAGGAGCGCAGGGGCCGCGAGGGTTCGTATGGTAAAAGCAGTTCTGAAAGATAAGAAGACCATTAAGACATGTTTACCAGTGTAATGTGGTCCCGCCCCCTGGTTTTTGTCAGGACACGTGCTGCTGAGTTTTGTAATAATTGCAAACCTGCAATAGTCTTTTTGGGAAGACCAGAGAGCAGGGCATTACAGTAGCATTACCAGTGGTTCTCAAACTTTTTCAGTCACGACCCCCAAAATAACAATAGTTTACATTCGCAACCCCCAAACACAAAAATTAGGTGACACACAACGTGATAAATTAGCCTTATATCTAATGTTTGACTTTATTTTGAGAATACAGACCTAGAAAATGACTTTAAAGGACCCATATTCTGCTATTTTCCCCATCACACAGTCTATCCTAAGGGCTTTGTTGATAAAATTTTGCGTTGTGCAATATCCATAACATAACAGTTTCCAAAAAACACCCATTTCATGGACTGGCCCCCCTCCTTGCAAAAGCAAACGGCTTACTCTGAGATCCGAAACCCCCCCCCACCCCCACCCCCCCGTGACGCAGCCTAGAGCGGAGATAGTGCGTGTGCTCCGGTAAACAGCGATACACAAACACGGGAATAAACATTTTATCCGTCCTGACGGTGCGTCGTGCTGAGTCCTACGTCCTGGATCTGACCTGGAGTTTGACGTGGAAGCAGTGCCTCAACGACGGACGTTGCCGTTTGGAAATAACAAGCTAACTCTACTATCTGTCGTAGTTATCGTGTAATTACTGTGTAGCATTAGCATTAGCTATTTTCATTCTTTTTAGGTGTACTAGCGGGAGTTGTAGAACTATGGCCACAGAAACGGAGAACGTATGCTGTCGAGAAATTCCGAAGGCAAATGTGTGTATTAGAGTAGAGTAGATTTAATAGTTCTGTTCATCCACTTTCATTACTGTTTTGTCTCTCGGCAAATAAAATAGTCTAGAGACGTATTTACTACTGAACACAGATTTTCTGAAAGACAACATGGCTAGTAACGAACCGTTGTATAAACAGTAGCAGCGCTGGAAATAAAGAAGTAGCATTCAAAGCGAAGTGATGCTAAACAGTCCCCTAGTTTGAGAACCACTGGTCTATACGACTGGAGATAAAAGCATGCATCAGCGTCTCCGTTTTGGCCCGAGAGAGAATGGGGCGGACTCTGGCTATGTTATTTAAGTGATAAAAACCTATTTTTGTGATGTTCTTAATGTGAGGAATAAAAGTCAGCTCAGAGTCAAAAATAACGCCCAGGTTTTTTACTTACTAGTGATGGATTAAAAGACTGTGCTTGCAGTTTGGATAAAAGCTTCTCTCTCTGGGCCTCAGGACCGAGGACTAAAACCTCAGTTTTGTCCTGGTTAAGCTGGAGAAGGTTTTCTGCCATCCAGGATTTGATTCTAAAATGCAGTTAAAATGAGCATCCATTGGCCTGGTGTCATCAGGAGACATGGAGATGTAAAGCTGCGTATCATCAGCAGAACTGTGGAAGTTGATTCTATGTCTCCTGATGACACCAGCAGAGGGCGCATGTACAGGTTAAAAAGCAGAGGACCTAAAATGGAACCCTGGGGCACACCACATGTGATTTTATGGACCTTGGAGGAGCAGGTATCTAAACTTACCATGAATGTTCTGTCTGTGAGGATGTAAACCATTTGTGTGCAGTACCAGAGAGGCCCACCAGGTGTTTGAGTCTGTTTAAAAGAATAGTGTGGTCTACTGTGTCAAAGGCAGCGCTTAGATCCAGTAGAACCAACACTGTCACCTTTTTTGAATCATAATTTAGTCTAAATATGTTTAAAATCTTTGTCAAGGCTGTCTCGGTGGTTTACCCTAAAACCAGACTGATATTCCTCAAGAACGTTATGTGAGTTTAAAAAATAATTGAATTGGGTAAAAAAAAGTTTTTCCAAAAAATTGCTTAAAAATGGTAAGTTAGATACTGGTATGTAATTGTTAAAATCATTAAAATCTAAATTGCTCTTCTTCAGCAGGGCCTCACTACCGCCGCTTTAAAGGAAGTGGACCTGTCTGAAGAGAGCAATTCATCATGTTTAAAAGCTCCTCTCTAAAAGATCAATAAAATGTTTTTTTAAAACGGGGTTGGAATTGGATCTAAAAGACATGTGGTGGGCCTCACTGAGGAGAAAACGTTATCAAGACTCTCAGCATTAACCAGGACAAAACTGTCCAGTGTTTCCTCCGGTAAAGACAAACACTCAGATGTGTTAAAAACAGAAGTTAGACTTGATAGAATGTTACATCTGATAGTGTTTATCTTACCCATGAAGTGGTCTGCAAATTCCTCACAGATGGAATCGGAAGGCGTTATTTGAGGTTTGTTAAAATCTGGGTTAAAAAGCTAATCAATTGTAGAAAAAAGAGTTTTGAGATTATTTTTGTGATTCGTAATAACTTTACTGAAGTATGCATTTCTTGAATTTCTCATTATATTATATCTATCATATATATCATTATATTATATCTATCTATCTATTATATCTATCTTATCTATTATAAAGTTTCTGTTGTTCGTTAAGGATTTGCTTGTTTATTGTAATTTTGTTCTTCCTCCATTTTCTTTCTGCTGATCTGCAGTCCCTCTTTAGTAATTTAAGTTGCTAATTTTTCCATGGGGGCATTGTTTTTGCGTGGGTCTTTTTTATTTTTAATGGGGCGACCTGGTTAAGAGCGGACAGTAGTTTACTGATAAAATTGTCAACGATAAAATCACGGGGCAGAAGGAAGATCTCTTAAAACTTGAATAAAATTTGCAGCCACTTCAGGGTTCAGCTGGCGCTTCCTCACAGTTCTCACAGAGGTCTCTCGCTGAATAAAACCAGTGATATTAAAAAATACACAGTAGTGGTCGGAGACAGCCAAGTCAACAACAGAGGACACACAGCGGACAGGCCATGGGTGATGACCAGGTCCAGATTGTCCAGTGTCCTCTGTTGTGAGTTGGCTGTGTTATGTGTTGGGTAAAATCCATGTAATTTAGAACATTTAAAAATTCATTCGTGAGTGGATCTAAGAGGTTATCGACATGCAGGTTAAAATCTCCAGCTAAAATAATCATGTCATAAGAACTGTATAAAATCGATAAAAAATCTGAACATTCATTGATAAAAAGACTGCATTTCTTTGGTGGTTTGTATATTGTGACACATAAATTTTGGGGGTTGCTAAAAACAATTGCATGATATTTGAAGCTTGTAAAATTGTTAAATAAAATAGGTTTGGTGGCCAAAGTATTTGTGATTATAGAAGCTGTGCCACCTCCCCTTTTGTCACACCTTGTTGAAAAAGCAAAATTTAAATCCGATGGAGAGGCCTCTGTGAAAACAACTGGTGACTTATTCAGCAGAGAGCAGACATTTAAAAGAGCCATATTTATTGTGATTGGGGACGAGTAGACTATAGGATTTTGTTGTATCAGGGCTTTCTGGATATTTATTTGCAGTAGATTGAAGGTTTTTTTTTGTATTGTCCGCTCTCTGCTCATAATTACAGGAATAAACTGTGTTTGGTTATATTGTCATAATGATTGTAAGGTGAGTCCGATATTGTAAGAAAGAAGGCGGGATCCAGTGTGGTTTGGGTGAAGCCGGTCATTTTTGAAGAGTCCAGGTCTATGGAAAAAGTAAGAAAATTGTCTATGTAAGGGATTTTATTGTCTCTGCAGTGGGTCTTGAGTCCAATATGTACACACTGTTTGCCTAAACTGTGGATTGTGGAGATGAGGGTCCTGAGGGCGTTGGGAGGACGTGGAGGGGCCGCCAGATGATGCTGGAGCGGCAGATAGAGGTGACGTTGGGCACAGCAGGGGAAACTCACTCTCATACAGTAAACCCACCAGAGGTGATGTGATCGGTGGTGCAAACCCCGCAGCCTCGGAGGTTTAGGAGCCGGCGTGAAATGCAGCGGCCCGCAGCAAGTCTTTACAACTGATCCACAGGTCTGAGAGCAGGTAGGAGGCAGCGCATCGGGCTGGCTGGATCGTTGTTGTCACGCCACACATCCAGGAGAACTCGCTCCAGCAGGACAACAGGACACGACGAGGGTCCATGGGTCAGACTGGATAGGAGTGGAGCTGGTGGGACCTTTGGGCCGTTCTCCCTGCTGCAACCAGTGACGGTCGTCCGTGGCACCGGGAGTCGAAGAGGAGACCTGCCGGATCGCGCGGGCGCCAAAGTAGCTAGCGGTGTCGGCTAGCTGTGACCTGGTGGCTGTGGCATGGGTCTTGCCCAGGATTATATCAGAATCAGAAACGGTTTATTGCCATTGTCAGCGATCAGAAATTCACAAACATAGGAACTTGCTTCGGCATAAGGTGCAACATAAAGCAATGAATCAAATATAATAAAATATATTAAAAAGGCATGCATAAAATTAAGAATAAAGTAGACTAAGATGGACTAAGACTATATACAGAATGTACAGTTGGCAGTGCAAATAGATAGTTCTTATATGATATATTGTTAAAGTGGCAGGTGTTACAAAGTATTCATGAGGCCAACGGCAGAGGGAAAGAAACTGTTCTTGTGGCGGGAGGTTCTGGTCCGGATGGACCGTAGCCTCCTGCCCGAGGGGAGGGGCTCAAATAGTCCGTGTCTAGGGTGAGAAGGGTCAGTTGTGATATCCAGTTCACATATTAAATTGAAAAATTGAAATTGAAATTGAAATTAATTCCAGTCAGTTAAGATCTTTTTCCTTTGAACAACACTAAACAAGCAGGACATTCTGTTGATAAAGTCACTGCGCAGCGATAGGGCAGTTCTGCCTATCCGCAAGTTGCTCGTCCAACTTCTGAATTGTATTTGACCGACGTACAGAACGACCCGTTTAATAAACCCGGGACTCGGGAGACAGTAGAATGTCAAAACAAACCGCGAGTCAAAAAACAAAAAGTGAAGTGCAACTTCACTCCTTCCAAAGCCGCAGGCAAAGCCGAAACCACTGCTGACGATCTGCACCAGGAACATGCGCAATAGGCCTCATTACGGCACCACAAGCACATGTACTGGAGGATCCAGCAGAGCACAGACACCGAGACGCACAGCGGAGGAACTCTCAGCGGCACCGTAAATACGGCAGAGCACGGAGACAGACACCTCACAGCGGCACCAGGCGCACAGAGAAGGGAGAGTTTTGGCTCTGGTTTTGTCCTTCAAAATGTAAGTTATTGACCAACAACTTTGTTGTCAGCTTGGTCAAAAACAGCTGACCCGCCCCTGTGTGTTTCCATGGAGCTCCTGTCACTCATGTATGGCCCCGCCCCTGTGCGGTGTGTTTGCAGGATAAGTGGTCTGGAGTTTTGTTTTTAACAACAGAGTGGTCTTTGGTCTGAAAAAGTTTGAGAAACACTGGATTAAAACAAATAAAAGGTGTGAATGGACTTAGACAGAGTCAGAGCATTTTTCATTTATTTCTCACGCTACAGCCACAACTGCCCTGGGACTGACTGGGCCGTTTCCATCAGCTTTGACTCTACTCCACTCTACTTTGCCTTAGTTGGTTATCTACGTTCCCATTTAACTCGGACCAGGTACTCTGTTAGCTGTTAGTAGCTGTTCCATCTCTGATTGATCATGGGTGCCATGAAGTTTTGTATGGATATGGGTTTGTTGTGGGCTCACACCCAGGCCACGTCGGCCCGAGTGGAGTAGAGCAGAGTAGGGCCAAGTGGGGCTAATGCATATCCAAACGTCTTTATTATAAGAAGTTTTACCTTGGCATTTTTATTTTCCCTTCACAGTGTGCACTGATCTAAAAAATAATTATGTTTTTGATTCCTCAGTCAGTGTCAATATATCAATATTTCAATATATCAATATTTGATCTGCCCATTACTTGTCAGATCTGTGAAGAAAGCATGTTTAAGTATTTTTTAGCAATAAATCATCTGTAGGCCTAATTGTGTAAGTTTAAGATAATTAGGTCTTATACGGCACTCTTATCCTGATAATGCAGAAACATCTCCATAAAAACAAGACATTTACTGACCCTCCACCAGAAATTTTACACAATGTGCCTTTAACTGCCATTTGTTTTTCATGTTTTTTATCTTCTCCAAGGCTAAACCTAAAGCTAATCCAGTTCTCAGTCTCTGTGTCATGTTTTTTTAGTAGAAGCTTATTTGTGAGTTTCTGATTAAAAACCCACCTGAATATAGTGTATCAAACAGAGCCTGATGTGTAAAATCTTTTGTGCACATATCAGAGTGGTTTTGAGCTGATGATGGATGAATTATGCATCCATAAAGTGCATTATGGCCCAGACTCTTGTAATCAGGAAGCGAGAGGTTTGAGAGGTCTGTCGCCATGGAGACCTCATATGAATATGACCCCAGTGTGAATAATGGGCCTGATTTGATTGTGGATGTGGCACTGACGGAGAACTAATGAGCTTCTGGTTCTTCATTAAAGAAGAACACTGCTTTCATTTAAGCAACATGCAAAACGAATAAATAGTAAAGTTAAAAGGAACACCAGGCAGAAATGGAAAGTAGTAAAAATAGTAAAAGATGCGCTCCATAGTTTCCATTATGCCTCATATATGGTTTTAAAGTCAAGTGGAATGTTATTGTTGAAAAGAATGAATAACATTTGGTACTTTTGGCATATTCAAATAGAGGGCATTAAACTGAGAAGCAAGTTTTTCCAAAACTGAAATGCTGCTGCAGGTTGGCTCATGCAACACTGAAGGCAGAGGAGCATTCTCAATGACCTGTTTTACTGAATGTTCTGTCATTTTTCACATTTAAATCATTTATACTGAATGACAGATTTGGATGTTTTTTGTTTCAAACCTTAGTTTGACTCTTTTTTAATATATATCATTGAAATACTGTAATGCCTGTAGATTTAAACCATTCAGATGTATTGCTGGAGACCTGTTGATTATTTATTGTTTAAACATTTTTTGTTTCAACTTCTGACCAAATACAATAACAACTGGCCACAACTGACTCCAAGTGGAGTCACAGAGCTGGTGGAAATACTACCTTTGATCTGTTTACTGTCTATATATGGTGCTCTACTCTGATGCGTGCCAAAGTCATTACCCAAAGTGCTTCCATTCTGTGCTATCTTCCTGCCCCTGTGTGTGTTATTATTGTTTGTCCTGACTTTTATCATCTTAAACCTCAATGTGCCCCTCACTCTAATCACATTTGGTGGAATCCCTTTTTTGTCGAGCACGAGCAGAGCAAATTTAGAGTCTTCAGATAAGGATGTAGGACACAGAGGAGATGGATAAAGAAGCATGCTTCATGTCCATTAGGCCTGAGGAGGGACAGAGGAGACAAGCTGGAGAGACCAGAGTCATGCGTGATGAATGAATAAAACTGTGATTAGACCCCTTCAACTGTAAGAGAAAACTGAAGATCCTTTTCAGGAGAAAATGGGAGGTTGAGGAGGCTGATGGCTCTGCTGCTGCGGTGGAGATGAGACAGAGAAGGCTTGCAGCTGAAAGGATACAGAGCACTGCACAGACACGAACGAACACAAAAGAAGATATACAAAAATTATGTTGTGTGTTTGAGACCTTGTGAAACATAAAAGACTCATTCACAAAGAAGTGATCATCACCTGTGGGGCAGCAGTGGGCTGTTGACACATTTCTGTACAAGAAATAAGTCAACAGTGAATCAACCATCAGTTCAAAAGTTCCAGACTGACTTAAAAACTGTCAAATGAGTTTGATGACCACCATATTTGTCCAAAACGCTGTCTTTGCACTCCCCTGTCAGAGCGTTACGGTCCTCTGATCAGTGTCTGCTGGACAGCCCCAGGTCCAGGCTCAGGAGCAGAGGCCACAGAGCGTTCTCCAGAGCGTCCGTTTGCAGGTCGCAGAGCATCCTCCCAGAGCGTCCTCCAGAGCAGGTTCCAGAGTGTTTTCCCGAGCAGGTCCCAGAGCGTCCTGCCAAAGCATCCACCCAAAGCGTCCACCCAGAGCGTCCTCCCTGAGCATCTCCCAGAGCGTCCCGTCCTCCCAGAGCGTTCTCCAGAGCAGGTCCCAGCTCAGGTCCCAGAGCGTCCTCCCAGAGCGTCCTCCCAGAGCGTCCTCCCAGAGCGTCCTCGCAGAGCGTCCTCCCAGAGCACCCTCCCAGAGCACCCTCCCAGAGTGTCCCATCTTCCCAGTGCGTTCTCCAGAGCAGGTCCAAGAAGAGGTCCTAAAGCAGGTCCCAGAGCGTCCTCCCAGAGCGTCCTCCCAGAGCGTCCCCTCAGTGCGTTCTCCAGAGCAGGTTCTAGAGCGTCCGCCCAGAGCAGGTCCCAGCACAGGTCCCAGAGCGTCCTCCCAGAGCATCCTCCCAGAGCATCCTCCCAGAGTGTTCCCCAGAGCAGGTCCACAAGCAGGTCCTAGGGTGTTCTGCAGAGCAGGTCCCAGAGTGTCCTCCCAGAGCGTTCTCTAGAGCAGGTCCAAGAGGAGGTCACAGAGCAGGTCCCAGAGCAGGTCCCAGAGCGTCTTCCCAGTGCGTTCTCTAGAGCAGGTCCAAGAGGAGGTCACAGAGCAGGTCCCAGAGTGTCCTCCCAGAGCGTCCTCCCAGAGCGTCCCCTCAGTGCGTTCTTCAGAGCAGGTCCCAGAGCGTCCTCCCAGAGCGTCCTCCCAGAGCATCCTCCCAGAGCGTTCTCCAGAGCAGGACCCAAAGCAGGTCCAAGGGCATCCTCCCAGAGCGTTCTCCAGAGCAGGTCCCAGCACAGGTCCCAGAGCGTCCTCCCAGAGCGTCCTCCCAGAGCGTCCTCCCAGAGCGTCCTCCCAGAGCATCCTCCCAGAGCATCCTCCCAGAGCATCCTCCCAGAGCGTTCCCCAGAGCAGGTCCAGAAGCAGGTCCCAGGGTGTTCTGCAGAGCAGGTCCCAGAGTGTCCTCCCAGAGCGTCCTCCAAGAGTGTTCTCCAGAGCAGTTCCCAGAGCGTCCTCCCAGAGCATCCTCCCAGAGCGTCCTCCAGAGCAGGTCCCAGAGCGTCCTCCCAGAGCGTCCTCCCAGAGCGTCCTCCCAGAGCGTCCTCCCAGAGCGTCCTCCCAGAGTGTCCTCCAAGAGCGTTCCCCAGAGCAAGTCCAAAAGCAGGTCCCAGGGCATCCTCCCAGAGTGTTCTCCAGAGCAGGTCCCAGAGCGTCCCGTCCTCCCAGAGGGTTCTCTAGAGAAGGTCCCAGAGCGTTCTCCAGAGCAGGTCCCAGAGCGTCCTCCCAGAGCGTCCTCCCAGAGCGTCCTCCCAGAGCGTCCTCCCAGAGCGTCCTCCCAGAGTGTCCTCCAAGAGCGTTCCCCAGAGCAAGTCCAAAAGCAGGTCCCAGGGCATCCTCCCAGAGCGTTCTCCAGAGCAGGTCCCAGAGCGTCCCGTCCTCCCAGAGGGTTCTCTAGAGAAGGTCCCAGAGCGTTCTCCAGAGCAGGTCTCAGAGTGTCCTCCCAGAGCGTCCTCCCAGAGCGTTCTCTAGAGCAGGTCCCAGAGTGTCCTCCCAGAGCGTCCTCCCAGAGCGTTCTCTAGAGCAGGTCCCAAAGCAGGTCCCAGAGTGTCTTCCCAGAGCGTTCTCCAAAGTAGGTCCTAGAGGAGGTCCTAGAGCATCCCAGAGCGTCCTCCCAGAGTGTTCTCTTTAAAGCCCAAATCTCTTTTTTTTAAACTGATCTAACTGATAACTGTAAATTGGTCTTAAATAGAGTTATATACACATACCTGGCATTATTTTAACCGTTTAGACAATGATGCGTCATTATTATAATCATTATAAGTTCAGAGCAACATGGCTTAAAGGCACAAGTGCTCAGAACGAGTTTGTGATGATTTAAGGACTTAAAATAGCATAAGACTCTCAGATAAATGATGTATGAAATCTAAAAAAATGTCCCAGATTGAGGGAGTTTTTCCACCTTCAAGGCACTCAAAGCGCTTTACATCAAGGAACCATTCACACATTCACACACCAGTGCACGCAGACACTGGGGGCGAGGTGGGTTAAGTGTCTTGCCCAAGGACACAAAGGCAGTATTCACCTGCGGGAGCAAATGCACCGCCAACCTGTGGGTCAGTGGATCTGACCGCTAAACCAAGGATGTTTATGTCAGGAGCGAGATTCGGACCTTCAGATCAGAAGACAATCTCTCTGCCAACTGAGCTACTGCCGCCCCAAGAGGAGAGGATTTTCAAACCAACATTCCTCAAACTAGCATGAATGCAGCTGAATGCAACTTTGGGTTTGTTTTTGATGACGGAACATGAGTTAGAACATGATTAAAAGCTCAAAAAGAGTCTGTAGTAGATTATGTGTCCTTAAATGTGATTTGTTTA
Organism: Rhinogobius similis; assembly: GCA_019453435.1. NCBI lineage: Eukaryota > Metazoa > Chordata > Actinopteri > Gobiiformes > Gobiidae > Rhinogobius > Rhinogobius similis. Next base: position 533,694 of record CM033640.1, on the reverse strand, counting down.
TTTAATATTCAACATTTTATCAAGCATTCATCTTGAGACACAGTGAGCAGTGAAAAAATGAATGGGGCGGAGTGACGACCATCGGCCCGTAGTTTTTATGTCTATGGTTTTGAAGCGCATGCGTTTCAGGGCTTCGAAACTGTGTTGAAACCATTTTAATTCGCCCATCACTAGTGGGTAGATGGGTGGGACGTCAGGAGGGAGAACGGCTGCAGGTAGAACGACTAAATACAAAGCTCTTGTTGCATATTTTATCAGTTGTATCTCTGTGTTGTCCCTTGCAGATGCCTCCGCTGTGTTGACGCGATCTGTGGCTGTGTTGAAAAATATAAAGGAACTAGGTGAGTGCTAACGCTAATGCTAACCAGCACTAGCCGTGGCTAATGCTACATGCTAGCACAATAGATTGGTTGGTTTATGGCATATTTTGTCTTTGTTCGAGTTGTTTAACTAACGTACTAAATGGTTATTTCCCAAGCACACGGGAACACGATTTCTAACCCATTTGATGCATTGTACATGATGCCACACATGATTGTTTATGACTAGTTTTCCTTCATTGTGAAACTTTTATTAATTGTTTCCTGTTGGCTCATTGAAATGCTAAATAACTTTTAATGTCTCGCTTTGAAAATATTAAGCATTTATGGAATATGGTACCACTGTGATTTAGAATGTATTTAATATATTGGTGTTACAGTCCAAGCATCTCAGAATCAGAAAACCGTTTATTGCCATTGTCAATGGCAATGAAATTCACAAACGTAAGAACTTGCTTCGGCGTAGGTGCAACATAAAGCAATGAATAAAATATAAAAATATATAAAAAGGCATGCATAAAATTAAGAATAAAATAGACTGAGACTATATACAGAATGTACAGTTGGCTGATGATCCAATGTGCAAATGTGGTAGTGCAAATAGATTGCTCTTAAATAATATGTTGTTAAAGTGGCAGGTGTTACAGAGTGTTCATGAGTCCAACGGCAGAGGGAAAGAAACTGTTCTTGTGGCGGGAGGTTCTGGTCCGGATGGATCGTAGCCTCCTGCCCGAGGGGAGTGGCTCAAATAGTCCGTGTCCAGGGTGAGAAGGGTCAGCTGTGATTGACCTGCTCGTCCCCGAGTCCTGGAGACGTACAGATCCTGGACAGATGGAAGGCTGCAGCCGATCACCTTCTCAGCAGAGGCACAATGCACTGTGGTCTCTGTTTGTCCCTGGCTGTGGCTCCAGCGTACCACACGGTGATGGAGGAGGTGAGGATGGACTCGATGATGGCCGTGTAGAACTGCACCATCATCTGCGCCGGCAGCTTGGCTTTCCTCAGCTGCCGCAGGAAGTACATCCTCTGCTGGGCCTTCTTGATGATGGAGCTAATGGTCAGCTCCCACTTAAGGTCCTGAGTGATGGTGGTGCTGAGGAAGCGGAAAGAGTCCTCGGTGGTGATGGGAGAGTCTGTCAGGGCAGGGGGGGGCAGGGGGGCTGAGACTTTCCTGAAGTCCACGATCATCTCCACTGTCTTCTGGGCGTTGAGCTCCAGGTTGTTGTTGCTGCACCAGGACACCAGCCGGTCCACCTCCCTCCTGTAGACAGACTCATCGCCGTCCGAGATGAGTCCGATGATGGTGGTGTCGTCTGCAAACTTGATCAGTTTTACAGAGTCGTGGCTGGAGTTGCAGCAGTTGGTGTCACAGGGAGAAGAGCAGAGGAGAAAGTACACAGCCCTGTGGAGTTCCTGTGTTGATAGTCCGAGTCTCTGAGACATTCTTCCCCAGCCGCACGCACTGCCTCCAGTCCGTTAGGAAGTCAGTGATCCACCTGCAGATGGAGTCAGGCACGTGGAGCTGAGAGAGCTTGTCCTGGAGCAGAGCAGGAGGATGGTGTTGAATGCAGAGCTGAAGTCCACGAACAGGACCCTGGCGTAGGTTCCCGGGGAGTCCAGATGCTGCAGGATGAAGTGGAGAGCCAGGTTGATGGCGTCGTCTACAGATCTGTTGGCTCTGTAGGAGAACTGCAGGGGGTCCAGGGCGGAGGAGGTGAAGGACTTGAGATGGGGCAGGACCAGGCGCTCAAAAGACTTCATGACGACAGGCGTCAGTGCCACAGGCCTGAAGTCATTAAGTCCAGTGATTCGGGGCTTCTTGGGGACAGGGACGATGATGGACGACTTGAAGCAGGCTGGGACATGGCATGACTCCATCTGTACACAAAATATTGAATTGGGACTTTTTATGCAGGCCAGGTACGTTGCCAGCTCTCACTCTCTCTGGGCCTCATGGAGAAAGGACAGCGCTGCATGGGTCTCAGGAGGTCGACTGCATGATGCGGCTGGTGCAGTAGGAGGCTATGCATGTGACTCAATACACAAACCATATGAGCACAATGTGTAATTAAGAACTGTCTCTCATTCCTCTGAGTCAAACCCTGATAAAAATACTACTTTACATCTATGGTCTAGGCGTGGAAATCCCGGATCATATAGCCCACATGTTACAAATCTATTATCTGCAGATGTGACCTTAATAGTTGAAGTTTTCATTCAGTCTAGAATGTGGCCAATCAGAAGATGTAAGCCTATATTTACAACAAATAACATTATCAAAGTACACAGTCTAAACGAGTAGAGCCCCCACCCCCTGCAATGCTGTCCAATAACATTTGAGTAAAAATAATCGTTTTTACTTCCAATTGTTCTGTTTTTGGTCCTTCGAAGTTGTTTGATGAGAACAGATAGAAAAGGCAGCATATAATACAGCCAGATGGAGACATATAAAACCGGCGTGTATACAATTTTACAGTTGCCCACTTAAGTATTCTGTCTGCCCATCCACGATCAGTGGGCTAGAACCAGCCCTGGATCGAACCTGTACTCTGCAGCTGTACTGTGGTCCGATGCAACTGTTTGTAGTATCCTGTGGCGACAAAATGTTTCTTTAATGGCTTCTATGACTGTACCTGCCAATGCCACATTCTGCCTGGCCACCTCGATGTGCCTTGAGAAATAATACACAATGAAAATGTAAGTCTCTGTTAAATAATAAACCCATACCCAAATCCTCTTCTTTTGTATGAGCGTAGTGTTTTTCTACTTCTGTTAGGCCTCTGGAGATGAATACTACTGGCCTATATGTTCCATCTTTTTGTTCCTGTGTGAGGACAACGTCGAGCCCCTAGGACAAGGCGTCCACTGGCACACCTGTCCTGAACACGTGGAAAACTCAGTCTTTAGTTTCTGAGAAGCCTCTCTCTGTGAAGCTCCCCTGTGCCACTCTGTCACACCTTTGAGTATGATGCAAGATGAGAGAGAAACCTCCCTAAGTAGTAGGCCATGCCCATAACTCTCCTCACACATTCTGTATCTGTCGGTTTAGGCCTTTCCATAATGGCCTTGACTTTAGGGTTAGGGTTAGGCCTTGACTTTATTTGGATCTGGGGACACACCTGCTGTGACTCACAAACAGGATTTTGTCTTTTGAGAACTCACGTTTTTTGTTCAATGTCAGGTCCTTTTTCCTGAGCAGAACTTTGTGAAGCCTCTCGTTATGCTGCTGTCGGCGTGGCACACTACCCCTCGCAGTCCTCCAGCATCTGTGACATGCAACGCTGGAAGTGCTCAGGAGCTGATGAGATCTCAAATGGGAGGCGGTTGAATGTGGGACCAATTGTAGACATGCAATGTTAATCAATTGTAATTGAAGTGTAATGTATTAGAAAACACCACCCACCTTATAATCTTCAGTATTCTGTTATTATCACATTATTAAAATGTCATTATGCACAAGAAGCAGATGCAAAATAATGTTTTAGGCAGGAGATACACAGGGGACCTACTCAGGCAGGTAAAGGCAACTTGAGGGGGCCTTGGAGGTCCTAATTATAAAGGGTGGTCTGACGTGAATGGAGTGGTCATAGATGTGTCTTTTGTATTTCAGTGCATTCAGCAATAAATGGAAAAAAATACTTCAAATCAAATAAATACATTTTTATAATGCCCAAAATCACAACAACAGTTGCCTCGATGGGCCACAGGTAAAGCAGTTCAGATAACTGTCCCAGAATGCCCCTGTCCTTTGACCCTCCTTCGCGGCGAGGAAAAACTACAAAAAACCCCGTGGGAAAAAGTAGAAACCTCGGGGAGAACCACAGTGAAGGAGAGATCCTACTCCCACGGACGGACAGGCTGCAGATGAACTAGGACTGACATCCACTTGGACTGTGGAGCCAGAACCACTCAAGAGGGAGTTGGTCCAGGCAGACGAGGTATGGCTAATCCAGGGTTGAGGGAGTTCCTCCAGGCGGGTGACGCATAGATCATCCAATGTAGAGATCGATCCTCCAGACAGATGGGGGTGGGGGGGGGGTGGAGAGAAAGAGAAACATGTGAACAGCAATGAACAGACTACAGTTGAAGTAATATTAAATATTGTTGATGGTAAAGTAGGAAGAACCAGAGGATAGTGTTCAAGCTCCAGTCGCTCCAAGGGAAGCGTAGCTAAAACTTTAGGTTTTTATTTCTGTTCCTAACTGGCCTGACCATAAGCTATTTCAAAGAGGAACGTTTTGAGCCTGGTCTTAAATGTAGAGACTTTGTCGGCCTCTTTAACATGAACAGGAGCTGGTTCCATAACACAGGAGCTTGGGAGCTAAACGCTTTACCTCCTACTGTGCTTTTAGAGACTCTGGGGACTTACAATAGTCCAGCATTTTGAGAACGAAGAGCTCTGTTTGGATGGTACGCTACTATTGCATCTTTGAGGTAGGATGGGGCCATATTGTTTATAGCTTTATAAGTCAGGAGGAGGATTTTAAATTTGATTCTAAACTCAACAGGAAGCCAGTGAAGAGACTCTAACACTGGCGAAATATGATCTCTTTTTCTAGTACCTGTTAATAATCTTGCTGCTGCATTTTGAACCAGTTAAAGCTTCTTCTAGAGCTTTTAGGACATGCTGTAAGCAGGGCGTTACAATAGTCTAATCTGGATGTGACAAATGCATGGATGAGTTTTTCGGCATCATCTCTGGGCAGGATTTTTCTAATTTTGGCTGATGTTACGCAGATGAAAGTAGGCTGTTTTACAGGCTTGATTTATATGAGCTTTGAACGAGAGATCTTGGTCAAATAGGGCCCCAAGGTTTCTTACAGTAGAGCTGGGGGCTACAGTGATATTGTCCAGAGAAACTATCTGGTCAGATAAAGAGTCTGGCAGGTGCTTAGGGCCCAGCAGAATGACCTCGGTTTGTTCAGGGTTAAGGAGCAGATAATTAAGAGTCATCCAAGTTTTTATGTCTTTCACGCAGGCACTAAGTCTGTCTGTTTGATGGGTCTGATCAGGTTTCATTGATAAATACAGCTGAGTGTCATCTGCATAGCAGTGGAAGTTAATGCCATGCTTTCTGATGATCATACCTAAGGGCAGCATATAAAGTGTGAACAGAACTGGACCGAGTACTGAACCCTGCGGCACACCGTAGGTTACTTTAGAACATGGGGAAGATCTCTGGTTTACATTAACAACTGGTACCTATTAGATAAATAGGATTTAAACCAGCTTAGGGCGGTTCCACTGACACCTACATCACATTCTAACCTCTGCAGTAGAATGTTGTGGTCGATGGTATCAAACGCTGCGCTGAGGTCCAACAGAACCAGGATTGAGACCTGTCCATCATCAGCAGCTAATAACAGATCATTTGTGACTTTAACTAGTGCAGTTTCAGTGCTGTGGCACGCACGGAACCCTGACTGAAAAACTTCAAATAAATTATTGTCCTGCAGGTGGCGACAAAGCTGTTTAATCACAATTCTTTCAAGGATTTTAGAGACAAAGGGAAGATTAGAAATAGGTCTATAGTTTGCCAGTATGTCGGGGTCTAGATTAGGCTTTTTCAAAAGTGGTTTAATCACTGCATATTTGAAGGACTGCGGGACATAACCGCTTTCTAGTGAAGTATTTATTATATTCGTCGATGTAAACCCTCATTCGTCCAGGTGTGGTCCATCGTAGAAAGGGGTTCAGAGGTTGTCATCCGGAACCCCTTTCTACGATATTTATTATATTAAGAATGGGATTTATAATTAGGGGGAGAATTTCTTTGAGGAGTCTACTTGGGATTGGGTCTAAGATACAAGTTGACGTTTTTGAGGACATAATGACTGAAGTTATCTCTGCCTGATCAACAGCAGTGAACCTATCTAGTATTACTGAAGGATTTGTATGGGACACTAGCTTTGCAGTCTGGGCTTGCTCAGTACTGATAGTGGGAGTCATTTCATTTAGTTTATCTCTAATAGTTGTGATTTTGCTGTTAAAGAATAGAAGAAAGTCATTGCAGCTTAGAGTAACTGGTATTGAGGGTTCTACTGCTGTGACAGTTTGTCAGCCTGGCTACAGTGCTGAAGAGAAACCTAGAGTTATTTTTATTTACTTCTATTAAATTTGAATAATATCTGGTTTGAGCCTTACGCAGAGCCTGCTTATAAGACAGTAGGCAGGTTTTCCATTCTTTTAGGGATTCTTCTGTGTGGGAGCGGCGTAAGGATCTCTCTAGTTTTCTTACCCTTTGTTTGTGAGAACGTAGTTCTTCATTGTACCAGGGGGAGGCTCGTTTTGGCCTGATTACTTTCTGTTTAAGTGGAGCTGCAACATCAAGAGCAGATTTTAGAGAGTTGACCATTGAGTCAACAGAGTTATCAATAGCACTGGGACTGGCGCTGTTAACGACAGGATCACATGACATAATATTAAATATTGACTCTATTATTTCTTTGAACTTTAAAATAGATTTTTCAGATATTGTCCTTTTCATTCTAGTTTTAGTCTGAGGAGCTGGATAGTCCTTAAGAATAAACCCAAAGGTAATTAGGAAGTGATCTGATATTATTGGGTTTTGGGGGAAGACATTAAGGTCACTAATCTCTATTCCATAAGTTAGAACCAGGTCCAGAGTGTGCTGGTGACTGTGGGTTGGTTTATTTACATTTTGAGTGAAACCAATGCTATCTAATAAAGCGCTAAAGGCATTACTGAGGCAATTATTTTCATTCACGTGAATGTTGAAATCCCCAACCACCACAATATTTTCCCAGTCTAATACTAAATTTGATAGGAAGTCGAAGAACTCTGTTAAGAACAATGAATAAGGACCAGGAGGTCGATAGATTATTATGAACAGAACAGCTTTTTGTTTCTCCAGTTTGGGCAGGTGATTGATAGAATAAGGCTTTCAAATGAGGAAGACTCATTATTAATTTTATTAATTTTAGGACTCAGGAGTAAACTAGAATGTGAAATTACTGCCACCCCACCTCCCCGGCCTGAGTTCCTGGCAGCTTGAAAGTTAACATGACTCTGTGGGGTGGCCTCATTTAGTCTGACATAATCATCTTGTTGAAGCCAAGTTTCAGTTAAAGCTAAAAGATCAATATTATAATCGTTAATTAACTCATTAACTAAAAGTGATTTGGAGGAAATTGACCTAATGTTTAGCAGTCCACATTTTACACGCTTATTTATTAGTTTATTTGTATCATGTGCGAGTAATATTTTTATTAAGTTATTTGGTCTGACACCAAATTATCTGTATTTGGATCTGACTTATTGGCGTTATTTACACGAGGGACACGCACAGTCTCTGTTTGCTTTGACTCTGAACACTTGATCAGTGACAGCGCGGGCGAGAGCTTAGCGACAGAGGAGAGACTTAACCTGCTCCTCTGCACCCGGGACTCATGTCTGGAAAGTCACTTTAGGCGACTAAGGCTATCGGCCAAATTCCGAACTAAAAGGGATGTACCCTCCGAAGTCGGATGGATGCCATCCCTGCGTATGAGCCCGGGCTTTCCCCAGAACGCACTCCAATTGTCAACAAAGACTACGTTGTTTTGAGGGCACCAACTAGACAACCAGCAGTTGAAGCTGAAAAGCGGCTGTACATTTCAGCATTGACCCGATTGGGGAGGGGACCAGAAAATATTACGGTCTCTGACACTGCTGACCAGGTGAGGGGACAGTTGCAGAGACTCCGAGCTGGAAAAGCTGCAGGCCCTGATGGCGTGAGCCCCAGAGTCCTGAAGGCTTGTGCCCCCCAGCTCAGTGGAGTTCTGCAACAGATCTTCAACCTGAGCCTGAGTCTTCAGAGAGTCCCCCTGGTGTGGAAGACATCGTGCCTCGTTCCTGTCCCGAAGACGCCGCGTCCCAGCGACCCCAAGGACTACAGGCCCGTGGCACTGACCTCCCACGTCATGAAGACTCTGGAACGACTCGTCCTGGAGCAGCTGCGACCCATGGTGCAGCATCTACAGGACCCTCTCCAGTTTGCCTACCAGCACCACCTCGGAGTGGACGACGCCATCATCTACTTGCTCCACAGAGTCTACGCCCACCTGGACAAGCTGGCTACCACTGTGAGAATCATGTTCTTTGACTTCTCCAGTGCGTTCGACACCATCAGGCCAGCTCTGCTGGCTGAGAAGCTGGCAGCGATGCAAGTAGATGCTCCTCTTGTGTCCTGGATTGTGGATTACCTCACTGGCAGACCACAGTATGTGCGGCTGCAGAGCTGTGTGTCTGACAGTGTCATCAGCAACACCGGGGCGCCGCAAGGGACCGTCCTCTCTCCTTTCCTCTTCACCCTCTACACCACAGACTTCAACCACTGCACAGAGTCCTGCCACCTTCAGAAGTTCTCTGACGACTCTGCAGTGGTTGGATGCATCAGCGGTGGTGACGAGAGGGGGTACAGGACTGTGGTGGACAACTTTGTCACCTGGAGCGAGAATAACCACCTCCTGCTCAACGTGGCGAAGACCAAAGAACTGGTGGTGGATCTGAGGAGGACCAAAGCTGCCGTGACCCCCATATCCATCCAGGGGGTCAGTGTGGACATTGTGGAGGAGTACAAGTACTTGGGGGTGTATTTGGACAATAAACTGGACTGGGGCAAGAACGTAGACACTGTCTACAAGAAGGGCCAGAGCCGTCTCTACTTTCTGAGGCGGCTGAGGTCCTTTGACATCTGCAGGACAATGCTCAGGATGTTCTACGAGTCTATGGTGGCAAGTGCCATCACGTATGCTGTGGCCTGCTGGGGCAGCAGTCTGCGCGTGAGGGACACTAATAGACTCAACAAGATCATCAAGAAGGCCGGACATGTTGTGGGGGAGGAGCTGGACTCTCTGACTGTTGTGTTGGAGAGGAGGATGTTGTCCAAAATCAGGACTATTCTGGACTTTCCCTCCCACCCGCTCCACAAAGTGCTGGTCAAGAGCTCATTTAGCAACAGACTGTTACTGCCACGATGCTCCACCGAGAGACACAGGAAATCATTCCTGCCTGTCGCCATCAGACTACTGAACTCTGTGCTGTAAATCCGCTTGTGAAGTCATTGTGCAATATTAAGTCCACTGTGCAATATTAAGTCCACTTATAAACTGTACATGATCATGTGAATATGTAAATAGACAAGGATAGTAGAGTTAAGCTTATTGTAAAATTGTTCATTTCGGGGGTTTAGTTGAGTATTGTTCATACTGGGGTTTTAGTTGATTAATAAAGATACTTTATAAGTTAAGTTAAATGGGGTAGACATTATATAGAGCTATTGTATTTTATTTTATTATTTTATATATATCTTATATTGTTTTAATACTTACTGTCTCTACTGGTCGGTTGCACATGTAACGAAAATAATTTCCCCTTCCCCATTCTGATTCTGATTCTGACATCGACTTCGCCAATTCACACACCGCTCCTACCTGCAATTTGAGTACTTCTGATTGTCTCCGCCGGGTGTCATTACCACCTCCGTGAATCACGATACGACAGAACCTCTGACTACTCTGTTTTAAAAGCCTAAGGTTTCCTTCGATGTCACCCATTCTGGCCCCCGGATAACACCCACTGAGGCTCTGGCAGCTTCACGTCTCTGACTATGGAACTTCCAATTACCAGAGTGTTACGTTCGGCGGGCGTGTGATCGCCGAGTGGGGCAAACCTATTGCAGACGGGAAGCTTAGGGTGCACTACAGGCTGGCGTTTAGTGCATCGATCCCTCCGAACTGTCACAAATCTATCCCTGTCTTGTTCCTGGTCTGGTCCCGGCTGCGCGGGAGGCGCTGGGGGGCTGGTCTTACCCTGAGGCTTAGCCTTGCTGCTGCTAACACTGCTAACCATGCTAATACTGCTACCTGCGGCGTGGTCCTGATGTCCTGATGCTACGACCTGGCTATAGCTAGACTTTAGCTCCTCCAAAATGCGGATCCGAGCTTCTAACTCTGTAACCCTGGATTCCAAAGCTACCACTACGCTGCACTTCACTCACTCTCCATGTCGTCAGTGAAGGAAGCAGGGTTCTGACTCAACATATGACAACTTGAACAGGTAAGGGCCAAAGAAGCGGAGGACGGGCCAGCCATGGCGCTAGTCGACTAGGCTAGCTCCGATTGATGCTAGCGGGCAGGGGGGATTTAATCCACGAAATACTGAATAAAGTGAGCTAAATGAGGCTCCGGGTTGTTTAGGGAGCAATCAAACTTTCAATTATGTGTAGGAGGGTAAGATATTTTTGTATAATTCGTGGATTAACAATAAAGTGTGGAGAACGATCAACTTGCAAAAAACAGAATACACTCACCGGACATGACGTCAGCCGGAAAAGTAGTTACACAGCCTGTACTTCCATACTCTTCCAAACTCTCTCAAGCTCCTTTATCCGACCACAAATGCTACATATTTTAGGAGCTTGTCCGGCATGGATATTGACTTTTGAGAGTGTTTTTCCATCGGCGTATCAACGCAAAGCTCAGTGTCATTGCCAAAGTTGACTACAGGAATACAGCGACAAGACAGTCAGTAGTTAAAGCCATCATGGAGTTGTAGGAGAATGACCTGAGGCTGACCCTGCATGGGCCATAGACTACAGGGGAGGAGAGGGGTTTCCCCAGAACTGGTTTAACTCCTAACAGACTAGATCACATCCTGCTTCCAAGTGGACCATCGGGTGGCGCCTGGGATTTATCACTCCCTAATTCATCAAGTGACATGTCCTGGCGCCTACTACAATCAGGCCCTAAAGAAGAAATTCTACAAGTCAGCAATTTTGATTTTGTGCTTGTGGACAATGCTCATGTTATCTTGTTCTCTGGTAAAATGTATATCTGGTATTACCTTAAATGTTTTCTTACAGGACAAATGATCCCTTTGTGTTGTGAGGTTTGATGATATGTTCTCCCTTTTTGTACCTCTACTTGTATTTTATCAGTGATCCTGGGACACAATGAAGTATCTACGCTTGGTTGTTTATTTTGGGTTTAAAAGGTGTCAATGTTCAACCTTTATTGCCAACAACAAACTTGCCAAACTATGCCATCCCTGATGAGAGGAAAAGCACTATGTACCAAAAATTAAGCATGGGTTTTCAAAGTTAAAACTCTAATTTAAAGGTTGAATGGAGGATTTCTCGCCGATTTGAAAATCTGCGACTGTTAGTCCTTTTTTTGAAAAAGCGCATGCGCAGGTTCCCCCTCCCTCCCTCCCCATTTCTCCTGAGTGAACGCCTACCAAACCTCGTGCACGAGCACCAGCAGCACTGCTCCATGCAGTGGCGGACTTAGCTATTTTGGGGCCCAAGGCAAACTTTTGTGAAGGGGCCCTCCTCTATGGGTCCCATTACAAAACGTTATATATTATAATTATATAATATATAATTCATTTATAATTCATTATGAATTATAATTCATTTATAATTCAAGTATAATTCATTTCCATAATCCATTTGATTTAACTCATTAATGTGATTTGAGAATAAACTGCATGTCTGTTCTTGATTAGAACCAATCACAGTAGCCATGTTTACATGCGCAAAATGTCTTTAATCTGATCATGAATCAGATTAGAATTTTACTGTGTACATGGACCCTGAAAAAAATAATCTGATTACGACACGCTACATCTGTTATACATTTGATTGGAATAAATTATTTTTACATGCGCAGAATTGGCTAACATACCGGAAACAGTAGAAGAAGAACAAACTTCCGCTCTAAACAAACTTGGCTGCGTACGTTTTGGCTCAGTAACATTTTTCTTCGTTGATTTCATGGTGTCGCTACGACAAAAGCCTCCTGCGATTTTGCGGGCGCGATCAAGCGCGGTGCGAATCCTGCGATTCTGTCGCGGCGCGACGCGACAAGAGCGACATTACTGCGGCGGCCGTGAAATCGCTTTCATTCGCGTGACTGGGGCGTAAGAAGGACGTAAACAAACCAAACGCATGATTGACCGAACAGACCCGAGCCCGCAAGACGTGTAGAACCGTAAACTGAGTTCCGTGCAGAGTTTTATTGGCAGAATAAGCGCCTGACAGGGCTTCAAGTGTTTAGTGTTCTACCTGCACCAACGGAACGCCTCCTGTTCCAGAAGTGCCTGTCCCTCCGCTGACGCTGGCCCAATGATCCCTCTCCCTCGCTCTTTGCTTCAGCTTTTGGGAGGGCAGCTGTGGCTCTGTCTCTCTGCTCCTGTAGCAGCCGCGCGCTTTTATTATGGTGCCGTCACATATTTTGATCACTTTATCGGAGGATGAGGAGGAAAACAACACAGTGCTGGCTGCACACCGCGCTCCGTGGAGGGCATGTTACACACGTGACACCACACGTGCTCGTCTCTGCCTTGAGACCGAGCCCACACGGCCCAGGTCCGCGGCCAGCCCGACAACAGAGCGGAAAATGTGGTCCCGAACGCCCGCTCCCAGGAATCTAAACTCTAGCAGCAGGTCAGCTGTGCTGGTCGCGCTGGTCGCTGACGTAACAGACATGCGCAGAGAGGATTCTGTGGCGTGTTTACATTAATAATTTTTATTTCGATCAGGCTTTTAATCCGATCACATGTGTCCATGTAAACGTGGCTAGTGACTACACCATTCAGCTCTCCCTTTATAGCACTACCACATGCTGTATTCAACACTATATTATGACTGACTCAAAGGTGGCTATTATACCATTATTACCATATCATGTACATCCTCTTCGATATCCGTCAGTGTCACGTTGTTTATGTTAGACGTGCTGGTCAAAGGCTGATGAGTCCGGGACTCAGCCCAACAGTTCGACATCAGCGGGTGTTGACACGGAGTGTGCGGGCTGGTGCTCTTCACCTCCCTCCTCTTCCCTACTGTCGTCCGGGGCCACCGGCTCATTAACAGCTACTGTTGTTGACACCGTGAAAAAGTTTGTTAACTTAGGTAGCGTGGCTACATATTTACTAGTTTGCTCGCGTTTTTTGCGTTTTTCTGCGCCGCTTGGATAAGTCCGCTTCATTGTGTTGTCTTGTTTTGCTACCTGAGGTTACCGCCTCTATTCAACACAGCACTACCAGGGTCGGTGACGTAACGATGATGACGAAGAGGAACAGTCCATTATCGTGTTGAGTGGAGGGGTGTCCACATTATGCATGTGTTGCGATTTTGCGTTTCAGAACACTTTTGTGAATGCCGTTTTAATTTCCTCATTGTACACACAACGAAAACAACTGGGAACGATGATTGCGGGGAGGGAGGTTGTCGGGGGCCCCTAGTAGTAGGGGGCCCAAGGCATGTGCGGCCCCTTGCCTAATGGTAAGTCCGCCACTGGCTCCATGTGCATTTGTTTACAAGACGATTGGTGTCGCTTTCTCATGACAACCTCCGCGAAGAAGATTTAAAAACTGTACCATTATAAATTAAAATTTACCATTGCAAACTACTTTGAGTAATACATTAAAAAACAACAAAAAAACTTATATTTTACTTCGTGTCTGCTAAGCCATAAAAGTGCACGTTCCAGTTAGTCTACAATAATACATTCCACATACAATAAGCTAAAAAAAAGAGTCAGATAAACAGTTACCTGTCCAGCAGAAACTTTGCAATGGAGGCATCAGTTGGAAGCCTGTTTTGCGCTTTCAATGCTCGCCAGCCAGCGCGTAAACGATTCCCCCAGAATAACACGCGTTTTGTTTCTTTCCTCTGCAGACTTTTGTCTCTTCTGTGAAAGCTCCAAAACAGTCTTTCTCTTTCGTCCCTCAGCCATTTCGGTACTTCGCGGATGAAAGTTTAGACCTACAATGACGGAACTCGCCGCTAACCTCCTGCTACATAAACACACTAGCATATCAACCACGCATGCGCCGCCAGGAGCGAGCTTTCCCTGGACGAGCCTGTGGGCGGGCACTAGCACCAGAGAATGATTGACACCTGAGCGGACCAGTTATTTGTGCTACCCACGAGGAAATGAGATTCTGATTTGTTGCCCGAAATCCTCCATTCCACCTTTAACTTTGCACATTTCCCGTTCAGGGCTCTGCCCCGTGATGGGGAAATGACAAAACCAGCCCACTGCTTTGTTACTTCTCTTTTTGCCATCTACGCTTTGCGTAAAGTGTGTTTCCCTCGTGTATTCTTGTTTGTTCTAAATATCTATTTTTCTTAGTTTTCTTAGTTCTTACTATTTTTAAACGTGCCACGGTGCTTGGGTTTGGCCAGACTCAAGTTCCCTATCTGCAGAAAACTCACGGATCTTGTAAGCATGTTAGAAGAGTAAGATTAAGATTAAGGCAACAGCCCTGTCCCAATTGATCCACAGAACGGTACCGGTCCACTGGGCTATAACATAATCGAACAGTTAGACTTGCACACGGGGGTCTGGGTTCGAATTCCCCACGGGGCGAATAACCCTTCACGGCCAGCCTTCATGCTACTGCCGACCTCATACCATGATGAGTGACTATATAGATATATATATATATATATATATATATATATATATACATATATCACTTATAAGGCAGGGGCTCCAAACTGCAAACTGCATTCTACCTGGGCCCCCCACAGAGCTGGAAGCGGTCCTGGCCCCTAGGTAATCTGATTATGTGTGGAATGTTTTGGGTGAGGCACAAGGGGAAGAGAGGGGATCAGGAGGATTTAGGTCTTGTTTGGGAACACAAGTCTTAACACTCTGACCCACTGTTCACAACAGGAGCGGAAAGAGTTAAACCTGCACTCACAATGTGCTTGTCTCTGTGTGTGTGTGTGTGTGTGTGTGTGTGTGTGTGTGTGTGTGTATGAAAGAGAGTGGGTGTGTGAATGTGTGTGTGAAAACGGTAGAAAATGAATGAAATAGACATACAGTAAATGTACAGTTGGCCAGGCAGTGCACATAGAACAGCTTTTATTCTCTGATTGTTAAAGTGGCAGGTGTTATAAAGTGTTCATGATGATTATGATGATGATGATTTTTATTTATAGAGCGCTTTTCCACCTCCTTTTCCAGCGCTTAAAGCGCGTTACAAACCGCTGAAACTACAGTTGCTGTTACAACATAACACATACAATTACATTTATTGACAATAAATTCTACATTTAAGACCAGGCTCAAAACGGTCCTCTTTGAAATAGTTTATGGTCAGGAACAGAAGAGAAAAATAAAACCTACATTTTTAGCTAGGTAGGTTTTAGCTGCCCTAGGAGTAAGTGCTGGGGGAAGTATGGAGCTTGAACACTGTCCTCTGGTTCTTCATACTTTCTCTATCGACAATATTTAAGATGAGTTCGTCTTGAGTCTGTTCATTGCTGTTCACATGTTTTTCCCTTGGGGAGTGGAGACGGTTCCAGACACCATGGCGGCAGCTTCAGTGATGACCCCCCCTTATGCGCCTGGAGGAGCTATCTGGATGAACCGATCCTCTTCTGCCTGGAGGAATTACTTCTACTCTAGATGAACTGTTCCTCTCCTTCACTGTGGTTCTCCCAGAGGTTTCTACTTTTTCCCATGGGGTTTTTTTGTAGTTTTTCCTCGCCACGAAGGAGGGTCAAAGGACAGGGGCATTCTGGGACAGTTATCTGAACTGCTTTCTACCTGTGGCCCATCGAGGCAACTGTTGTTGTGATTTTGGGCATTATAAAAATAAATTGATTTGATTTGATTTGAACTGTTCGCTGTCTGCCTGGGCGATCTCTCTGTGCTGGATGGACCTGAGGAGTCACCTGTCTAGAGGAGCTCTTCCACGTTAGATGATCCACCTTCCTTCCTCTTGATGGTTCTGGTCCAAGAGGATGCATCAGTCCTGGACCATCTGCAGTCTGTCCATCGGTGGGAATAGGATCTCTCCTTCACTGTGGTTTTCCCCGAGGTTTCTACTTTTTCCCATGGGGTTTTTGGTAGTTATACCTTGCCGAGAAGGGGATGCTCCAGGACATTTATCCACTTGCTAAATTCTATTGAACATTGTTTAACTGAACTGCTCTCTACCTGTGGCCCATCGAGGGAACTGTTGTTGTGATATTGGGCACTACAAAAATGAATTGAATTGAATTGAATTTGCCATTCTAAGTTACACATTGAAATTACAAATTAAACACTGGGTAAAAAATGCCACATCAATTTGTCTTGCAACATAATCTTTAATTCAAAATATTAATTCACATAACATTGACAGTTTAAATAATAAATTGTCAAATTGCAAGTTGCATTTCCAAATTGAAGTGGTATTTGCAAAATGCAATTTCAAAATGCATATTGATATTGCATAATGAATTCTCATTTTGAAAATAAAATTCTAAATTGAACATATACATTTCAATTTGAATAATGGGGCCAAAAACCTTCCATACAAAACAGCAAATTTAGGCGTCTCACCAAATAACTTAATAAAAATATTACTCACACATGATACAAATACACAAATAAATAAGCATGTAAAATGTGGACTGTTAAACATTAGGTCAATTTCCTCTAAATCACTTTTAGTTAATGAGTTCATTAGAGACTATAACATCTAGCTCTAACTGAAACTTGGCTTCAACAAGATGATTATGTGAGACTAAATGAGTCCAGCACCGAGTCATGTGAACGTTCAGACTGCAGGAGCACAGGACGAGGAGGCGGCTATGATCTCACACTCCAGTTTACTCCTGAGTCCTAAAATGAATCTTGCTCATTTGAAAGTCTTATCCTATCAATCACCTGCTCAAACTGGAGAAACAAAAAAGCTGTTTTATCCATAATAATCAATATACATCCTGGTCCTTATTTAGAGTTTGTGACAGAGTTCTCTGACTTCTGATCAAATTTAGGATTAGACTGGGAAAATATTGTGTTGGTTGGAGATTTCAACATTCAGTGAATGAAAATAATTGCCGCAGTATTGTCTTCAGTGGTTTATTAGACAGCATTGGTTTCACTCAGAATGTCAATAACCCACAGTCACCAGCACACTCTGGACCTGGTTCTAACTTATGGAACAGAGGCCAGTGACATAAACGTCTTCCCCAAAAGCCAATAATGTCAGATCATTTCCTAATTACGTTTCAGTTTGTTCTTAAGGACTATCAGCCCCTCAGACTAAAACTATAATGAAAAGGAAAATATCTGAAAAAAAAAAAAAAAAAAAATCAATTCCAAAGTTTAAAGAATTATTAAAGCCAGTATTTCGTGTCATGTGATCCTGCTATGAACAGCTTTAGTCGCAGTGTTAACGATAAATCTCATGAATTCTCTGAAATCTGCTCTTGATGTTGCAGCTCCACTAAAACAGAAAGTCATCAGGTCAAAGCGAGCCCCATGTGGTACAATGAAGAGCTACGTTCTCACAAACAAAGGGAACGAAAACCAGAGAGATCTTTGTGCCGCTCCCACACAGAAGAATCCCTAAAAGAATGGAAACTGTGCCTAATGCCTTGAGTGGTTCTGGCTCCACAGTCCAAGTGGATGTCAGTCCTAGTTCATCTGCAGCCTGTCCGTCCGTGGGAGTAGGATCTCTCCTTCACTGTGGTTCTCCCCGAGGTTTCTACTTTTTCCCATGGGGTTTTTTGTAGTTTTTCCTCGCCGCGAAGGAGGGTCGAAGGACAGGGGCATTCTGGGACAGTTATCTGAACTGCCTTCTACCGAGGCAACTGTTGTTGTGATTTTGGGCATTATAAAAATAAATTGATTTGATTTATAAATAGGTTCTGCGTAAGGCCCAAAACCAGATATTATTCAAACAAAAACAACACTAGGTTTGTCTTCAGCTGTGACCAGCATCCTTTGGTGCTTTGGAGAGACTTAAACACAAGCAGAGCTGCTTTAAAGTCTATTCTCTGAGCCACAGGGGGCCGTGCAGAGACCTGAGCACAGAGTAATGTGCTCGTACTTCCTGGTTCTAGTCAGGACCCGAGCAGCAGCGTTCTAGATGTACTGCAGCTGTTTTACAGCTCGTTTGGAGAGGCCTGTGAGCAGCCGTTACAGTCGTCTAACCCAGTGGTCCCTAACCCCCCGGGTACCGGTCCGCGGATCAATTGGGATCGGGCCGCACAACAAATAATTAATTTATTATCAGAGTCTGAGCCATCTTTTATTTTGAAAAAGGACCTCTAGTCTAGGATACATAAGAGCTTAGATTCTTGACCCGCAATTCGGGCCGGGTTCGGGTCCATATTTTCCGCTCTTCTGTCGGGCTGAGTCGGGCGGCCCAGGGGGCAGAGGCGCACGTGCGCTCCACATGCGCTCCACGGTGAAAGAGCACGGTGTGCAGCCAGTGCTGTGTTGTTTTCCTCCTCATCTTCGAATAAAGTGGTCAAAATATGTGACGTGAGAAAAGACGTTAATGAAAGTGCGGCTGCTACACGGAGCAGAGGAGAGAGAGAAAGAGCAGGAGGAGAGAGAGAGAGACGAAAGGAGCGAGGGAGAGAGATCATGTGGGCCGGCGTCAGCGGAGGAACAGGCCCGTCTGGGACAGGAGGCGTCCCGTTGGTGCAGGTAGAACACTGAACACTTGGAGCCCTGTCAGGTGCTTATTCTGCCAATAAAACTCTGCAGAAACTCAGTTTACGTTACTCTGGTTCTAAACGCGCGCAGACCCAGGTCGGGTTCGGGTCGAATCATGCAGCACATGACTCGGCTTGGACAGTACGCGCGCGGGCTTGGCCGGTCGGGCTTGAATTTTTGGGCCCGATCGATGGTTACATCTCGGTCATTTGAGCTAAAATTTAACCCACAAGCAACAAAATGAGTAAGAAAGACAGTACCAGGAATCCTACATGAATCCTACGGCTCTAATGAAGCAATGAAGCCTTCAAAGCTGCTTCACTTAGAGACCAAGCACCCTGGATTAAAAAACAAGCCCCTGGGCCGCAGTAAAATTGTCAAGCGTTGACCAGTCCACAGTGATAAAAAGGTGGGGGACCTCTGGTCTAACCTACTGGAGACAAATGCATGGATAAGTCTAAACAGCTTTTGAAAAAATCCAATCTAGACCCCGACCTCTTGACAAACTATCGACCTATTTCAAATCTTCCCTTTGTCTCTAAAATCCTTGAATGAGTTGTAGTTAAACAGCTTTGTCGCCACCTACAGGACAATCACAGTTTTTCAGTCAGGGTTTGGTGCACACCACAGACTGAAACTGCACTTGTTAAAGTCACAAACGATCTGTCATTCGCTACTGATGATGGACAGGTCTCAAGCCTTTTTCTGTTGGACCTCAGCGTTTGACACCATCGACCACAACATTCTCCTGCAGGTTAGAATGTGATGTAGGAGTCAGAGGGACCGCCCTCAGCTGCTTTAAACTACACTTGAAGAACTGTTCCTCGTGCCTGGAGGAACTCTCTGGAGGAAGGAGGGTCAAGGACAGGGGACGCTCTTGTTTATTTAAACTTCTTTCTACCTGTGGCCCATCCAGGAAACTGCTGTTGTGATTTTGGCTGCTACAAAAATAAACTGAATTTAATTGAATTGGACAAAAGAAGTAGCATTCAAAACAAAGCGACTCAAAACAGACTCAAGAGATGAGTGGCACAGCCTTAGGAGGACGGGTGTTTATAGGTGGAGGAGTGGTCAGCGTCATCGAGGGGACAAGCCCTGTCTGCCTACTCATCCAAGGGAAACAACAAAGACCGTTCTCTAGTGAAAGCATGTGGAAATCAATCAAAAAACACTTTAGGTACATATGTAAGGTGCAAATAGCACTTTAAGAAGGTTAAAAACTCTGTCCATTTTGAATGATATAGGCCCTTTAACTTAAAGCAAATCATTTCAAATGTACAGATGTGGCTTTTCATGTAAATTTAATGTAAATTAGCCTGAAATATTTCAAATGTATTCATTCTATAAGTAGTTTGTTACATTCTCGTCCTTTTACGCTCAACGAAAGGGTAGGTGGTTTGTGTAACAGTCTGGTTTGTCAGTTAATGGCATTTCTAATCCTGAAGTGCAGTGTAAAAAAGCCTTACATTTGATTTGCTGAAACCTGCAAGAACGCTGAACACACATTTGTCCTTCACTCTCACTCAGATTCTCCAATAGGTCACGCTGAACGTTGCCGGGGCCCCTCAGACAGCAGCAGACACAGGCATATTGACCAGGGGCCTCGGAGCAGTCAATAGCACCTCCATTAGCCTGAGTGGACGGGTCACTGTTATTCTCTTGGGTTTGTTCTGCTCTTTGAAGTGACAAGTTGGACTATTCATCTGACTAAAATGCTATTAAAATAAATATTGTAAACAATTTGGCTAATTTTATTTATTTATTTATACGAATTTTACCCCCGTTTAGCAATTTTTTTAGTTTTTTTAATTTTACTTCCTGGTTGTAAATGATAACATCACATGGGGAAATTACCAAGAAACCATCCTGTGCAGTGGAACAAAACTGAGCTAATGTCACTGATTTTTTTAATTTGACAAAGTAAAATACATGTGAACATCTTAATTTTGTTGAATCAGTGTTTAAAGAGTTGTGTAAATTATGCATAACCATTGTCTCCCCACTGTGATGTCATCAGTGTGTTTACTTCCTGTAAATTTCAACACTTTTTACCGCAAACACCTTAATTGGTGTAAAATTATAATTTATATTTAAAACAAGTATTATTACACTGAATAAAATCAAGATTTTAAAAATCATAAAAACCTGTCATGTGCACCTTAAAGGTTGTATGTGTTATTCAGACTTTTATGTTTTATTTGGAAATCATATATTGCTACGGTGACTTTGAGCTTTTAACCCTGTTGATGATGTTCTGTCATTAAATTTCATTTTAATTTTTTTTTTTTTAGGGGTGCACGGTGGCAGAGTGGCTAGAGCTTCTGCCTCTCAGCAAGGAGATTGTGGGTTTGAATCCCGGACCACCCCAACATCACACGATCTCTCTGGGTGGAGTCTGCATGTCCTCCCCGTGTTACCGTGGGTTCTCTCCGGGTTCTCCAGCTCCTCCCACCGTCCAAAGACATGACTGTGGAGGTTAATTGAGAACTCTAAATTGCCCATAGTGTGTGAATGTGAGAGTGAATGGTTGTCTGTCCTTGTCTGTCTCTCTGTGTTAGCCCTGGGACGAGTTGGCCACTGTCCAGGGTGTACCCCGCCTTAGGCCCAAAGTCACTGGGACAGGCTCCAGTCACCCGCGACCCCTAACGGGAATAAGCGGTAGAAAATGAATGAATTTAAATTTTTAGGCAATTGTGTTCACAAACTGCAACTTCACGGATGTAAAACTATAATTTACCACAGGTTCCCATCCTCCAGACTAAGTCACAATTAGAAAAACATGAGAACCTGTCATATCATAGCCACATTTTTAAAGCATCTGAGTATCGGTCCATTTAGTTATTTTTTGGGCCAGTTGTCTTTCGGGGAATTCTTGCAGACTTATACTACAACCATTTCCTGCTGCTTAGTGGGGCAATTTTTATTCTTTTAATGCAGTCAATAATGCCCTCTCAAGTAGACCATGCTGAAAAACTCCTGTGGCAGTTTTGTTCTCAGGTTAGTGACCTTTATGGAGAACGATACATAACAGCCAATATGCACTTGCTTGTCCATTTAGCAGATAGTGTAAGAAGTCTTGGGCCTCTCTGGACACACTCACGCTTTCACTTTGAAGATAAAAATGGTCACTTGCTATGACTTATTCAAATGGTGAATGCTGTAAAAATAATCCAACATCTTCATTGTATCACACAAAACATTAAGATGAAAACCGTAGCTGCAGATTTTTTGGCCAAAATGACAGGTGACCGTGATATTCAAGTGAACAATGTTAGTGATGTGTCAATGATTGGGGCATCTTTCAATCTGTGCCTGGATCCAATAACAAACATTCTGGAACAGTTTATCGGACAGCAGGTACATAACACTGTGGTCCGTGCTTTTAACAGGGTTCAAATAGGAACACATACACACTTCAAAAAAGTATGTTAAAGCCAAGCAAACAAACAACTGTACAGTTTTGTTTAATGATGATGCAGATTAAATATGGACAAACTGAAACATTGTTTTCATACAAAGACAAAGGTGAATCTGCAAATGAAATGCATCTTGCATTTGTGAATGAATTTACTGTAACAGGGAGACGTCTCTTGCAGGATGTTCACACTGGTGGAACATGTTTTCATGTTGTGTCTGTAAAAAGAAAGGTTGTTGCACTTTTGGGCAAGTTAATATTTATTGATTTGTCGTCAATGCCTGGCATTTTTTTGTAGCACATTTTCCTAACAAACTTGAAAAGGAATTTTGAAGAAAATAAAAGTAAAACAGTTCCTTTATTGTGTCTTTTTATATGTTTATGTGTAAAATATTCTAGTGATCATTAGTATAAATAATCTACTCCACTTATATGAGACTATTTATAGTTTAAAAGGAGATCTCTCAGTTTTTGTTCCTAGAGACAAAATTGAGAAACATGTGATCTCAATTTGAGATTTTGTTGAGAGCAGAGATCGATCTCTTTTATAACTTCATGGGAGACTGAAGTGAGATTTTGTTCCCTGTTTGCTCAGGAGAAACAAATGAGAAACAGGAGAAATCAGCCCAGACTCATATTAGTCTTAAACCAAGCTCATTATTGACTAGGAGAAATAAATGAAACTTTTTTGAGATCTCTTTTAAGAAAACCTTTTCCTCTGGGTTGGTACCTAACACATCGACCACATTTAGGTCAAAGCCTTTGTACAAGTCATTGTTGAGTGAGTAAGACCTGTACAGACCTGAGGTGGCACCTATCAAACGGCACCCTCTGACCTCTGTGCTTCTGAATCGTTGGTGTTGTGGTGGCGTCGTGGGTTGTGCTCGCTGCTCCATTTGAGCAGGAAGGTATTCCTAAACAATTCCCAGACTTAGTTCTGAACCTTGCCTCTTATCTTACAGCCGTGAGTCTGGGGAGCGCTTCATTGGCGCTTGTGTGGCCGCTGTAGATGTGCAGGTCCCGATGCTCCAGTGAGCAGAGCATTATGTCCCAAAGACGTGCAAAACGGCACATTCTTATGCACGGCACGACTTGCTTAGAGCCGGGTCCTTGACTATTTCTTCCATTTTTGCACCGGTGCCTAACGAGCAGCAACCAGGGCTTTGACGTCACCACTACTGCCTTTTGATGGGGCCTGAATGAATGTCTATGTCCTATTTTCCAATTTCCTTCCACTTTCTTCACAAACTGTCACTTGACCGATAAAACTATGATCAGTATTACCACAGACACTTTCCCACCAAAGTAATACATATAAAAACATGAAAAGCTATCATATATACACTTTAAGTATGGACAAAGCACCACTGATGCCAACAGAGGGAGCATGGACACTAACTGCATGGACACTCCCAGCAATGGGCAGAGAAGAGGTTTAAATGAGGCTAAAAGCAGTAGCTCCTAGCATTGTAGTTGGTTTACTGCAAAGTGAAGGCAACATTAACACTGAAACCATCTTCAGTAGCCTACCTTTAGCAAAGCACACTGCCTTTAATCCTTTGCCAAACATTTGTAGAAATCTCTGCAGATGGACGGACACCACTAGGGGGCCCCGACTCTGTATGTGAGTGAGGAAGGGTTTGTGGGGCACAGCTGTGTGGAGCATGTTATGACGGCTGCAGAAGAGTCCACATCATTCCTTGTTTCCAGTGGAGCGGCCGAGTGGTCAGGCCGGGTCACTGTCCATTGTCCACAGCATAAAGAGTCCCACACAAGTGCAACGTACTGTAGCCAGCTGCTCACTGCCCGGCCTGGGTTAAGTCTGGCCTGATTAAACAATGATGCTTATTATATTTGGGGAGACTTTTAAAGAGTGCACAGTGTAACTTTTCTGGTGGATGGAAGCCACCCGCTTTTCTCCATGGAGAGATATCAGAACTTGGGGTTAAATACAAAAAAAAAAAAAGTTGTTATAGCAAAAAAAAAACTCAAACATGTTTGATGCAAGAGTGCATATAGATGCATGAGCCAAAAAAAAAAAAAAAAATCATTGGTTTAACATTAAGCTCACTGAAAAGTCTAATAATGTGTTATATTTGGAAAGTTCATTCTGTCTTCTAGTAATTATTAAGTTTTTAAGTTGAGTTAGAAGAAACTCTCAAGTTAAAGGTCCCATATTATGCTAAATCGATTTTTTTGAGCTTTTAACCTTCTACTAGTGTTCTTTGTACCTCAAAAACACCCCCAAAGTAGTTTTTTCTTTCATCCATGCATTTAGTAGATATAATCCTTTGAAAGAAGGGGTGGAGCCCTCTCTCAACCAACGGGGCCTCACACCAATGGCGACGCGGCATTGGTGTCCTCGGCCCCCACCCTCCTGTTGAGGAAGTGTGCTCCTCCGGCCTCACGTCAACAGCCCCGCCCCCGATGCACGCGACAGGAGCGCTATGCTAGCCGACGCTGCATTCATTTCGCTTTAACACAACAGGTTATTTTTCACAACTTTACTCGCTGATTCAACAAAAGCTTGGATTATGGCTTGTTTTTGAAGACATCCTCCAGAACCTCGGGATTTCTGAAGTGGTTTTACTGGGAAGATGATACTACAACCTGGTGCTATTCCCTCTATCGAAGGAACAGATGATCCAGTAAGTACATGAATGATGGCACTTGGCCAAGTCAGTAAAAACCATAAACTGTAAATGTTGAATTCCTGTCGTGTGCATAAATAACGCACTTTGTTATTGTGGGTGAAATCTGCAGAACAACGTCTTGGCAAAATGGAAAAAAACACTTTTATCATGGCCTTATTACCTAAGCCCCATGGTTTCAGCCCCAGCTGGAGCCTTTGCATTTTCAGCAGCAAATTCATGACGTAATGTCACTTTTAAATGTCCTTTTGCTGACATTTAAACTGACATTAACTCTATATTACACAAGTCTTTATTTACTTTTATTGCAAGTACTTTCTAAATCAAGAACATTTTAATAGCTGTAATGTAGCATAGGTTAAATACAGTCACATCCAATTGTTCTCTTATTGTTTTCCAATATTTGTCAGCTGATACAGATAACATGAAAATTATTAAATTCATATGCAATGCGTTTTTTCATTATAGATTTCTTTTTACTTGAAAATGTTGCCCAATATTTTTACAAAGATTTTACTTTATGAAAGTTGGAATGAAAGTAATGCTCTTCCACATATCGTAAGGAATGATTATAGGTAGACACTAACTTCTTTACCTTTTTCCAGACCATCATCAGAATGTTCCAGCTCCACTCCACGTGGTGCAGTAATGACCTGCACCTGCACGACAGGTACCCTGAAGTTACACCACGTTAGAAGTAAAGGTGTGTAACACAACGCAAAACAACCCTACAACACATCACAAGCAAGGATTGTAGAGATTATGAACATCAGCAATTACTCACACGACACAGTATGTCAGACTCAGATACTGATTATACTAATCAAATTAGAGAATAATCTTTTATGAACCGTTTACATTATTGATGCTGTTAAAACTGTATATATATATATACACCCAAAAGCATGGTGTACCCATTTGTGGGGATGCTGTGCAGGTAAAAAATATACTTGTGATCATCTGTTATAGGTAGACATAGAGTATTGTAATTGTAAGTAGATACTGTATCTTTTCCATTTATTTCTCACAATCCTTCCAAATCAAGTACATTTACAGCTACTGCAACTATGTTTTACAATTGGAACATTCTTGTTTGCAGATTATACTTGGCAGGAATGCACTTCAATGAAAATGCAACGTGAACAGGCAACTCCAAAAGGAAAGGCTTTATTCAAAGTGTCATATCCAAAATATAAAAAAGGAAAACCCACATTTTGGTAAGTAACTATTTTCAAACATAAAAACAACACAAACATATAAAAGAATAAGTTATTTTAAAACTAGTAACTATTTACACTTTACACTACAAAGCAACTCATAATTACAGTATTTTACCCCATGTATTACCAGTACATCACCAGTAGCCATTTGATTTCAGACAAACAATGGACACAACTGGCATTTCATAAATGGTTCTAAGCAAAATTGCCATACTGTCCGTATGAGTCAATTCATTACAAGGAAGAAATGTTTCCTCCAAAAATGATACTGGTCCAACTGTGTAACGATGGCAACATACAGTTTGAGGAAAAATAGGCATCACCTTCTTTTTTTGCATGTTTTCTCTGTGAGAAATAACAATTGTAATTAATGACACACTATTGCAATTACCTTCTGTCTTGAAAACCTTCTCTGTTTCTGAGGGCACAATTCTCGGAGGTACCCCTGAACATGAATGAAAACAAGCTAATGCTACACAGTAATAATACGATAGATACAATGATATTAGCGTTAGCTTATATTTACCAAACAGAGACGTCCAGTTGAAGTGGTCGGGGTTCTTGTGCTCCGTGCGCTTCAAACTTCTCGTCAGATTCTGGATCCAGGACGTTTAATGGCCCAACGCGAAGCACCGCCATGATCGATCAAATGTTTATTCCCTGCACCGCTAACTTTTCTACTGGTGCACGCCTCACCTTTAGCTTACACACCCACATCTCCGCTCGAGGCTGTGTCACGGGTTGGGCGGGGGAAGCACGCGCTCTCTGAGGCTGCGTCATGGGTTGGGCGGGGGAGGAGGATTACATCTGTGCGGGCGGGGCTGAGGCAGGAGCCGTGAGCCTTTGCAGGGAGGAGGGGTAGATCCAGAGATGGGTGCTATTTTATAACTATTAGGTTATGGCAAATGATTATGCAAATTGTGTTCAAGTGTCATAAAGGTAATTTTTTTGTTTTCCAGTGAAATTCATTGTGTCTCAGGGCTCTTTGGGTCAATCTCAGACACCTGAGCCAATTAGGTTGCCAGTTCAATTACAGGAAAAACTACTTAAGAAGGACGTTCCACATCATTAAGCAGACCACCATTTTCAAGTAAAAGAAAAAGGATCTCTAGTGCCGAAAAGCACGACATAGTCGAATGCCTTGGACAAGGTATGAAAACGTTATTTCATGAAAAGTGTGATCATCGTACTATTAAGAG
The DNA here is from genome assembly GCA_019453435.1 of Rhinogobius similis. Lineage (NCBI taxonomy): Eukaryota > Metazoa > Chordata > Actinopteri > Gobiiformes > Gobiidae > Rhinogobius > Rhinogobius similis. The sequence continues at coordinate 506,434 of CM033640.1, read as the reverse complement.
ATTTGTAGATATGTGCAAATAAAGGCACAATGAGGAAGGTTTCTGTCAGACAAATACATCGGATTAAGAGAACAGCTGCTAAAGGGCCATTACAAAGCAGCAAACTGGTATGTGAAGCTGCTGGTGCCTCTGGAGTCCAGAACATCAAGGTGTAGACCCTCCAGAGGCTGCAGTTCTGCATAAACTTCTATTGGGCCGCCCTTAACCAACGCTCACAAGCACAAACAGCCCAGTGGCCCAGACATACATGAAGACTCATGTTCAAAGAGTCTTGTTCACTGATGAGTGCCGTGCTGCCCTGGATGGTCCAGATGGATGGAATGGTGGAAGGTTGGTGGATGGCCATGGACAAGGCTGCAGCGTCTGCTGGAGGTGGCGGAGTCATGTCTTAGGGCGTAATCATGGGGAGAGAGCTGGTCAGCCGCTTTAGGGTCCCTGAAGGTGTGAAAATGACCTCTGTAAAGTATGTGGAGTTTCTGACTGACCACTTTCTTCCTTGGTACAAAAAGAAGGACCGTGCTTTCTGTAACAAAATCATCTTCATGCAGACAATGCACATCTCAAAAATGCACAATTCAAAAAAATTAATTTAATTGAATTAAACACAATGACTGTAACTGCTAACCTGAGTAGCATCTCACGCAGTCCCTTAAATTAGCATAACTAAATTGCTTGAGTGCTAGGCGCCATCTACTGGCTGCATACAATCAGTATGTGTCGGGGCAGTGTTCATATACGTTATAATGAACTTGTTTTTTTCCCCCAAAACATGGGATGGCAAACCTAAGGAACTCAAGAGCATGTTTAAAGGGTAATAACACAAAAAAGGCATAATATTTTTTCTTTCATTAAAATTTAAACAATCCAGTTTGGACTTCTTATAAGATAAGATAAAATAGGACCTGTTATGACCCATGGCTGAAGGGATCAGAAGAAAGTGGAGACTTGAGAGCTACAAAATCAGAGATGGCACTGGAACATAAAAGATGGTTCAAAACATTAATAATAATAATAATTTTGATTTTAAGAGCAGGCTCAAGATCCACCTTTTTAATTTAGCATTTGATAAATATTTATTATTTTTATTTGAATTTAATATATTTTATAATATAATTTATTATTTACTCTGTCATGTCACCGATCTGGAAAGCCTTTTCATACCTTCATGGTTTTCTTTCCAACTTATGACCTTTGGATCAAGGGAGATGGAGGGAGATGAACCCCAGTGCTTTTCAATACACCTATTTATCTAATTTACACAGGATCTGTACAAATATTGACCACTTTTTTTATTCTCAGTGAAGAAACTTATGTGGAGGAAAACAACGCTAGTGAAACTCCTCCACCCATCCTCTGGGATGCAGCACAAGCAGTTTTGAGGGGGAAAATTATTGTGCCACCTCAGCTAAAAAGAAAAGCAGAATTTCTACAAGAAATTTTAAAAGATCTGAAATGAATGATTTGACCAAGAGATGATTTTAAAATGCTCTTCACCGATCAAAGATATTAGAAAAATGCATAAAAAATCTAAATTATTAACAAGTTAAAACTACAAAAACAAAAACAAAAATTTTCAAAGCAGTATATTTAAAAAACTGGAGGGATGAAGAAGAACAAATCAGATAGTGTGACAGTGTTCAAGCTGCCATACCAGGTTTTTATTTATTTTCTTATTTCAAAGAGGAACGTTTTGAGCCTGGTCTTAAATGTAGAGACTGTGTCGGCCTCTTTTACATGAACAGGAGCTGGTTCCATAACAGGAGCTTGATAGCTAAATGCTCGACCTCCTACTGTGCTTTTAGAGGACCATAATAGTCCAGCATTTTGAGAATGAAGAGCTCTGTTTGGATGGTACTCTACTGTCACATCTTTGACGTCGATGGGACCATATCATTTATGGCTTTATAGTTCAGGAGGAGGAGTTTAAATTTGATTCTAAACTCAACAGAAGCCAATGAAGAGACTCTAATACCGGCATAATGTGCTCTCTTCTTCTAGTTCCTGTTAATAATCTTGCTGCTGAATTTTGAACCAGTTGAAACCAGTTGAAAGCTTTATATAGAGCTTTTGGGACACGCTGCAAGCAGCAAGTAATGTCTTGCTGCTTGCTGCAGTCTTGCTGCACAGATGAAAGTAGGCTGTTTTACAGGCTTGATTTATATGTGCTTTGAACCAGAGATCTGGGTCAAATAGGACTCCAAGGTTTCTTACAGTAGAGCTGGGGGCTACAGTGATATTGTCCAGAGAAACTATCTGGTCAGATAAAGAGTTAATGAAGTGTCCTTCAGGCTCTAAGTCTGCACTTGATGGGTCTGATCAGGTTTCATTGATAAATACAGCTGAGTGTCATAGCAGTGGAAGTTAATGCCATGCTTTCTGATAATCTTACCTAACGGCAGCAAATAAAGAGTGAACAGAACTGGACCCAGTACTGATCCCTGTGGCACATCGTAGGTTACTTTAGAACAAGGGGAGGGGCTCTGGTTTACATTAAAGAAAAAATGTTGTGGATTATTAGCCTTTAAACATTCTCTTACGTACCTTAAATGTGCCGTCTCAGAATCAGAATGTTTTTATTGCCATTGTCTGTGAACAAAATTCACAAACTAGGAACTTTCTTTGGCAGTAAGGTGCAACATATAACAATGAATAATAATAATAATAAGGTAAAAAGTACAAACTATTCTAAAACAAGATAAAATAAGGACATGCAAAATTAATTATGTGTAAAGTAAAAATAAAAAAATACACACACGCACGCACACACTAATCACACTGTGATTAATCACGATTAATCACATCACGTGCTTTTTCATGCGTTATTATTTATTATTAACATGTCTATTTTGAAGTATTTTTCCACATTTTCTTCTGAAAATTAAATAATTTTATTATTATTATTATTATTATTATTGTTATTTTAAAGCCCAACTAATGAAGTCTAGCCATTGCATTTCATGTTGAATCTGTGGCTTTATGTTTCAGGTAAATGTGGGCTGCATGACTAGACTACAGGTTTAATGGATTAAGGGCCCTTCATGCACTCATAGAACTATAGTTACATAGGGGACATTCATGGAGACAGATGCTGTTGGTGTCGGTCTGCAGCGTCCACACATACTCTGTAATAGTTTGGTGACATGTTTGATCCAGTTAACTTGTTTCAGCGCTCACATGTGAGTTTTGTTTTCGTCACGGAGCACTCGACACGTGATCTCCGCCACGCATTTGGTTTGTTCTGTGGCACAGAGCAAAGCCGAACCGGTGTGCGCTGCTCCACACTCATAAACATCAGCCTCTGAGTGATCTGCACATAAGGACATACAAAGGACCGATGGATTATATGTGTAAAATGAACTGCGTGATTACAGCTGTTCCTGTTCTTCCTCCTGAAACAAGTTAACTGGATCACACGATGATGGAGGAGGTGATGGAGGAGGTGAGGATGGACTCGATGATGGCTGCTTCCAGCTGCCGCAGGAAGTACATCCTCTGCTGGACCTTCTTGATGATGGAGCTGGATGGTCGGCTCACAAGCCATCCCAGATGAGTCCGATGAGCGTGGTGTCATCCTCTAACTTGATCAGTTTTACAGAGTCGTGGCTGGAAGTGCAGGAGTTGGTGTCAAGAGCAGAGGAGAAAGTACACAGCCCTGTGGAGTTCCTGATGGTCCAAGTGTCCGAGACATTCTTCCCCAGCCGCACGCACTGCCTCCAGTCCGTCAGGAAGTCAGTGATCCACCTGCAGATGGAGTCAGGCACGTTGAGCTGAGAGAGCTTGTCCTGGAGCAGAGAAGGGAGGATGGTGTTAAATGCAGAGCTGAAGTCCACAAACAGGACCCTGGCGTAGGTTCCCGGGGAGTCCAGATGCTTCAGGATGAAGTGGAGGGCCAGGTTGATGGCGTTGTCTACAGATCTGTTGGCTCTGTAGGAGAACTGCAGTGGGTCCAGGGCGGAGGAGGTGAAGGATTTAAGAACAACAGCAGAAGTAGTGACATCTAAAGCAAAAAAAAAAAAAAAAGTCATTGACTGTGACAGTGTATCATGAAATACTTCTCACAGTCAGAGGGGAGAGGATTTTCAAATCAGCATTCATAAATCAGAATCAGAAACGGTTTATTGCCATTGTCAGTGATTAAAATTCACAAACATAGGAACTTGCTTCGGCGTAAAGTGCAACATAAAACAATGAATAAAATATAATAAAATATATAAAAGAGGCATGCATAAAATTAAGAATAAAATATACTAAGATAGGTGGGTCCATACTGAGTCTTCCAATTGTGGGAAGACCTCTTTACCAGCATTGTTAAGTGCAGCACTTCCGTTAGAATTACATCAATATAAAGGTAACCCACTGCTTTATGACTCACTTAGAATATGGATGCAATGTAGAAGGAAATTTGGCTTACATACAATGACAATTAAAGCTCCCCTTTGTTCAAACCACATGTTTCCACCATCCATAGTTGACGATGCTTTTAAGATATGGCGCGACCGGGGACTACGGAGGTTTAGGGATCTTTTTGTAGATAGAGTATTCGCGTCATTCTCACAGTTGAATGAACTTCATAATATCACATTTTTTTCCCTATCCACAAATTCGTCATTTCATAAAAAGTAACTATCCCTCTTTCCCTAATATGCCAGAGAAAACAACTTTAGATGACATTTTGGATATAAATATTTATAAAAAAAAGGGACGATTAGAGTGATTTACAGCATTTTGTTGAATTTTCAATCCACGTCTCTCTCTATTATAAAGTCACACTGGGAAAAAGATCTGGCAATGAACATAACCGACAGTCTTGGGGAAGATATACTCCAAAGAGTGCACTCCTCTTCTATTTGTGTTAGGCAAGGACTCCTTCAATTTAAGGTTCTTCATCGTTTGCATATTTCAAAGGAAAAACTAGCAAAGTTTTATCCGGATACTGATTCGCTCTGTAATCGCTGTAAATCTGATATCGGTTCACTTATACACACATTTTGGTCGTGCCCTAAACTTACAAGTTATTGGACTTCAGTGTTTCACATTCTCTCCGAGGCAAATAAAATCAAACTTGCCCCAATGCGTTGATAGCACTCTTTGGAGTACTACCCCCTGATACTTCCATTCCAAAATATCACTCTCATGCTGTGGCCTTTGCCTCTCTGTTAGCACGGCGCCTCATTCTTTTGAGATGGAAACAAGAGATCCCCTCCACACATGACCAGTGGGTCACAGACCTCATGATGTTTTTGCATATTGAAAAGATGAGATGTACACTTGCAGGCTCGAAGATATGGCAGCCATTTCTGGGATACATGGAAATATATACATTTTCCAACATATCATGATATAAATATTCACAGGTTGGGTTACTAATTGGAGGAGCATTTAACATTTTTGTCACTTTCAAGTTTTAAGGTACTTTACTGTCTGTCTTGAGCATTGTCTGTTGCCATCACTGTATTTCTGTTGTTGTTGATCTTATTGTTTTTTTTGGGTTTTTTTTTTTGTTTTAAAACAATTATCATTTCTATATTATTATTATTATTACTGATATTTGCGTATTTCTGTATTGTCGGGGTTGTTGTAAAAAAAAAAGCGCATAAATGTAATTGTGTACAATATGTAACTTGCAATTTGATAATCATAAATAAAATTATGAAAAAAAAATAGACTAAGATAGATACACTAAGACTATATACAGAAATGTACAGTTGCAAATGTGCAAATGTGGTAGTGCAAATAGATAGTTCTTATATAATATATTGTTAAAGTGGCAGGTGTTATAAAGTGTTCATGAGTCCAACGGCAGAGGGACAGAAACTGTTCTTGTGGCGCGAGGTTCTGGTCCGGATGGACCGTAGCCTCCTGCCCGAGGGGAGTGGCTCAAATAGTCCATGTCCAGGTGAGAAGGGTCAGCTGTGATCGACCTGCTCGTCCCCGAGTCCTGGAGACGTACAGGTCCTGAACAGATGGAAGGCTGCAGCCGATCACCTTCTCAGCAGAGGCACAATGTGCTGTAGTCTCTGTTTGTCCCTGGCTGTGGCTCCAGCGTACCACACGGTGATGGAGGAGGTGAGGATGGACCACACGGTGATGGAGGAGGAGAGGATGGACCACACGGTGATGGAGGAGGTGAGGATGGACTCGATGATGGCCGTGTAGAACTGCACCATCTTCTGCACTGGCAGCTTGGCTTTCCTCAGCTGCCGCAGGAAGTACATCCTCTGCTGGGCCTTCTTGATGATGGAGCTGATGGTCGGCTCCACTTGAGGTCCTGAGTGATGGTGGTACCGAGAAAGCAGGAAGAGTCCTCGGTGGCGATGGGAGAGTCTGTCAGGGCGAGGGGGGGCAGGGGGGCTGAGACTTTCCTGTAGTGCACGATCATCTCCACTGTCCTCTGGGCGTTGAGCTCCAGGTTGTTGTCGCTGCACCAGGACACCAGCCGGTCCACCTCCCTCCTGTAGACAGACTCATCACCATCCGAGATGAGTCCGATGAGGGTGGTGTCGTCTGCAAACAACAAAGGTTTTGCAGAGTCGTGGCTGGAGGTGCAGCAGTTGGAGTACAGGAAGGAGCCACTCACTGTAGTGTAACAGTGATCTAGCGTGTTCTGCTCTCTGGTCAAGCATTTAATAAACTGTTTGTACTTTGGTAGTTCCTGGCTGAGATTCCCCTTGTTAAAATCCCTGGGGATAATCAACAAGGAGTCCAGAAAGTCTCACTCTGCACACAATATCCGCTCCGCCAACATGCGCTGTGCCTCGTGTACGTTCGCGCACGGCGGGATGTAAACAGCGGCCAGAATGAATGAAGCGAACTCAGGTGGAGAGTAGAATGGTTTACAGTTAATGAAGAGAGATTCCAGATCAGGAGAGCAGTGTTTGGAGATCACAGTCACATTGGAGCACCAAGCGTTCTGGATGAAGAAACAGACACCTCCACCTTTTGTTTTTCCCCCGGAGAGATCCCTTTGTCTGTCGGCGCGGAGGAGCTGGAATCTGACTAGGTGCAGCGCGCAATCTGGGATCGACTCGCTGAACCACGTCTCTGTAAAGCATAAAACAGAAGACGAAGAAAAGTCTCTGTTTCTCTTCATCAGTGAAGGTTCGTCCATCTTGTTGCTGAGTGAGCGGACGTTGGAGAGGAAAATCCCAGGTAAGGGCGTACGTGCGCCGAGTTTCCGAAGGTGCACGAGAGCCCCCGCACGCTTTCCTCTTCTGCGGCGTCTCACTCTTTTGGCCAAAACTAGCGCCAAATCTACAGCAGTTGCTAAAAAAACTGGAAATAGGTCCGTGGGGGCAGAAGTTCTGATGTTTAAGAGCTCTTCACGGGTGTAAGAGCATGCCGACACACGATTTACGCACAAAAACAAACAACACAGAGCGCACCAAAACGCCAGGGCATCCGTCAGCGGCGCCATCTTGGATTCCAACATAGCATGAATGCAGATCAGTGTTACTCCTGGTAATTTTCTCATGAAGAAACTTGAAAAGTAGTGTCCCTCACTGGTTACTAGACCGGTCAGTATTGACCACAATGCATTGCGAGAGTCAGCCAGCGTTGCTGGTGTTAGCCACTGACATTAGCTTGAGCTGTGAATAGATCGCAAATCTCCGGCAAAAAGTTGAATAATCCAGTCCGTTTGATGTTTAACATGTGATCTATGGTTAATAAAACTTGTGTGATGTTTATTAGTCCATAAATATGTGCGTGTCAGGCGTCTTTGACCCATATTCATCACAGAAATCAGTTTTTATTGGAGTCTTGATGTCTTTTTTTTCACCCAGATGCCAGAGTCACGTGACATGCGGCAAGGAGAAAGTAGTGATCTGCATGTCCGTATCACTCCAGGACTGGGGCACTATTTAGTCACTGAACAGGGCAGGACTATGTGGTGACTTAGGGGTTGGAGAAGAAGAGAGAGTGTGGACATTCGGACATAGCCTTCTGTCGCGCTAGAGGGACACCATTTGCGTCACTGAAATAAACCAATCTGATTGCTCGGTACGTTTTGGAGTTGACTCGAGGCACGGCGGAGGGCAGGGCGACTAGACTAATATATCATGTATAAATTATACAGAGATATATCATTCTGGACTTGCCAGGCAACATTCTAACCTCTGGACTAGAAAGTTGTGGTCGATGGTGTCAAACGCTGAGGTCCAACAGAACCAGGATTGAGACCTGTCCATCATCAGCAGCAGATAATGTTTGTGACTTTAATTAGTGAAATTTCAGTCTGTGGTGTGCACCAAACCCTGACTGAAAAACTGAAAAAAGTGATTGTCCTGTAGATAGATAACTACAGCTTTGTTGCCACCTGCTGTCCTGGTGTGACCAAGAATACAAAGCTCAATGGAATTGAGTGTAATGTATTACCAGAGGTTCCTGTACAGGCCTTACTGGCAGAGGACAAATGAGTGGATCAAATGCAGGAGTAGACAATCCCTGGGTCAAATCTGTACTTAGTATATCTGAAGAACTGGTTGGCTTATGATAAAATATTTGAGCCAAATAGCACAGATAAGATCTGGATAACAAAAGTACTTATCAATCTGCTCCTGTTTTCTCTCTGCAATTGAGTTTGTTATTGGTGCATTGTTACAAGGTAAAAGTTTTTTACCAGATTGTAAAAAAATGTTAAACTTAAAATAATTTCGTCACCAGCCCCCGATTTCAGTATTTGGGCCTCAAAACCCCTGCCATGAACACAATAAATGGATACCTCTGGAGTGCACAAAGCCATCACAAAGAACTGGATGACAACTGCACAGACATTAAGAACTGGACTTATACAGTAACTGACATACAGATCATGGAAAAAAGTCCCATTCAGACTTAATTTGAAAACTGACAAATTTGAAAGAACTTTCTATGTTTTAATCTGCTTTCTTTTAATTTTATTTTTATTCCTTGTTCCCTCTGTCATCGTGTTCTGTTCTTTGTCTTTTTCTATTCAGGATAGTATACTTACAAAATCAATTCAAATGTCAAAATACCATATGGAATGGCACCAGCATTTAGAATGCAGTAGTTGTTTTAAAAAGCATTGGAAGGGTCTATAAAGGATGACCTTTGGAAACCTTTCCTACTATTTTATGTCAGTATTGATATGTAAAAAAATACAAAAAGCTGATTGAGGTATTGGACCCATGACAGGATCTCATTTGGTCTGTAATTGCAGTGCAGCGCTGCCTGTGGCCCCACATATACAGTCTGTGCACCTCGCTCTATGGAGAATGGTCCTTGTAGTGCAATTATTGTCTTGTAAGTGGGCCGTCTCAGAGAGAGACAGCAGCTATTGTTGTAACCTATGCCCGAGTGACACTTACATCTATGTGTGCAGATTGGACCTGAGCCTCCACGCACGCCCGCACCCCCCGTCTGTGTAAATGTCAGAACTCATCGATTGTGACATGTCGAATGAAAGCCGCGGGTGATTTCAGCTTTTATTTGTGTCTGGGCCAAAATTTTCCAAACTGACAGGGATGTAAAGGTCAAGGAGGAGAAAACGGGCAGTTTCTGTATTTCTGTGGAAGACAATGCTGAATGATGAAATAGCAGAGGTGGGATGAGATGCCAGAAAATCTAATAAAATATGTATGTATATATAAAGTAAGAGTATTCATACTCATTTGTAATTTGAAGTCAATGTAAGTAAACAAAAAGTAGAACAGTTAATTATATGTGTAGAAGTGGTGCAAAAAACACAAATGTTAAATAAAACATAAAACTTTTTCAGAAATTATTATATTTATATTTTCACTGAGTGTATGGTCCTGGCCGGCTGCATGTCTGACAAAAAAGAATTCCATAATAATATTGAATTGAATAAAAGTAGTAATGATTTAGAGGTCTGGAGAGGTGAGCCGTCTAACTGTGGAGATGTTTAGAAGTAATCTACGTTCCAACAACACCTCAAACCCCTGTGAATGGAGCTCAACAGCCCCACCCACTTTGAAGTTTGCTGTGGTTCTGTAAGTAAATTGGCCATGTTTATAACGCAGTTGTTTTTAGTACAAAAAACATTTACATTTAAACAACACATTCTGCTACAGTGACTTTGAGCTTTTGTTTAAACAATGTTCTGTCATCAAAAAAACACCTGGAGTTGCTTTTTGCTGCATTCATGTGGTTTTGAGGAATCCTAGTAAAATCCTCTCCCATCGACAGTCTACCAGCTAAATTATCTCGATCGATGAAGTTTTTTCTGGTTTTATACATAACTTATCTGAGAATCTTCTGCTGTTTTACATCCTTAAATCATCACTCGTTCTGAGCATTTTTACCTCTAAACACGATAACTCTAAATACTAGCCTGATCGTTGCATGTCGTGTAATGTCTAAAAGGGATAACAAAACTAAATGGTGTAAGCACTAAGCGTCATCTACTGCATACACTCAGTGAGCGCAGGGCAAACTGCAGAGAAACTTGTTCATTTCGTGCATAACATTTAGTTCTTACACATGAGATGGCAACTTACTCAACAGGATGTTTAAAGGCTAATAATCAAACTTTATGAATCGAATTTAACACAAAGTGCTTTACGGCGCATTAAAAACATTCTCACACAAACCCACAACCCGCCCAACCAAACCTCCCACTCACAGACAGTCACATACACATACCATGGACCACGAACAGTCCTCAGCTTCAGCCTCATCGTACAGTCGAGTTTGAACAGTCCTCAGCTTCAGCCTCATCGTACAGTCGAGTTTGAACAGTCCTCAGCTTCAGCCTCATCATACAGTCGAGTTTGAACAGTCCTCAGCCTCATCATACAGTCGAGTTTGAACAGTCCTCAGCTTCAGCCTCATCATACAGTCGAGTTTGAACAGTCCTCAGCTTCAGCCTCATCGTACAGTCGAGTTTGAACAGTCCTCAGCCTCATCATACAGTCGAGTTTGAACAGTCCTCAGCTTCAGCCTCATTGTACAGTCGAGTTTGAACAGTCCTCAGCCTCATCGTACAGTCGGGTTTGAACAGTCCTCAGCTTCAGCCTCATCATACAGTCGAGTTTGAACAGTCCTCAGCTTCAGCCTCATCATACAGTCGAGTTTGAACAGTCCTCAGCCTCATCATACAGTCGAGTTTGAACAGTCCTCAGCTTCAGCCTCATTGTACAGTCGAGTTTGAACAGTCCTCAGCCTCATCGTACAGTCGAGTTTGAACAGTCCTCAGCTTCAGCCTCATCATACAGTCGAGTTTGAACAGTCCTCAGCTTCAGCCTCATCATACAGTCGAGTTTGAACAGTCCTCAGCTTCAGCCTCATCATACAGTCGAGTTTGAACAGTCCTCAGCTTCAGCCTCATCATACAGCCGAGTTTGAACAGTCCTCAGCTTCAGCCTCATTGTACAGTCGAGTTTGAACAGTCCTCAGCTTCAGCCTCATCGTACAGTCGAGTTTGAACAGTCCTCAGCTTCAGCCTCATCGTACAGTCGAGTTTGAACAGTCCTCCGCTTCAGCCTCATTGTACAGTTGAGTTTGAACAGTCCTCCGCTTCATCGTACAGTCGAGTTTGAACAGTTCTGAGCTTCAGCCTCATCGTACAGTCGAGTTTGAACACTCAGCTTCAGCCTCATATTACAGCCGAGTTTGAACAGTCCTCAGCTTCAGCCTCATTGTACAGTCGAGTTTGAACAGTCCTCAGCTTCAGCCTCATCGTACAGTCGAGTTTGAACAGTCCTCAGCTTCAGCCTCATCATACAGTCGAGTTTGAACAGTCCTCAGCTTCATCCTCATCGTACAGTCGAATTTGAACAGTCGTCAGCTTCAGCCTCATCGTACAGTCGAGTTTGAACAGTCCTCAGCCTCATCATACAGTCGAGTTTGAACAGTCCTCAGCTTCATCCTCATCGTACAGTCGAGTTTGAACAGTCCTCAGCTTCAGCCTCATTGTACAGTTGAGTTTGAACAGTCCTCCGCTTCATCGTACAGTCGAGTTTGAACAGTTCTGAGCTTCAGCCTCATCGTACAGTCGAGTTTGAACACTCAGCTTCAGCCTCATCGTTAAGTCGAGTTTGATCAGTCCTCAAGTTCAGCCTCATCGTACAGTCGGGTTTGAACAGTTCTGAGCTTCAGCCTCATCGTACAGTCGAGTTTGAACAGTCCTGAGCTTCAGCCTCATCATACAGTCGAGTTTGAACAGTCCTCAGCTTCATCCTCATCGTACAGTCGAATTTGAACAGTCGTCAGCTTCAGCCTCATCGTACAGTCGAGTTTGAACAGTCCTCAGCCTCATCATACAGTCGAGTTTGAACAGTCCTCAGCTTCATCCTCATCGTACAGTCGAGTTTGAACAGTCCTCAGCTTCAGCCTCATTGTACAGTCGAGTTTGAACAGTCCTCAGCCTCATCATACAGTCGAGTTTGAACAGTCCTCAGCCTCATCATACAGTCGAGTTTGAACAGTCCTCAGCTTCAGCTTCATTGTACAGCCGAGTTTGAACAGTCCTCAGCATCAGCCTCATCATACAGTCGAGTTTGAACAGTCCTCAGCTTCAGCTTCATTGTACAGCCGAGTTTGAACAGTCCTCAGCATCAGCCTCATCATACAGTCGAGTTTGAACAGTCCTCAGCTTCAGCCTCATATTACAGCCGAGTTTGAACAGTCCTCAGCTTCAGCCTCATCGTACAGTCGAGTTTGAACAGTCCTCCGCTTCATCGTACAGTCGAGTTTGAACAGTTCTGAGCTTCAGCCTCATCGTACAGTCAAGTTTGAAAAGTCCTCAGCTTCAGCCTCATCGTACAGTCGAGTTTGAACAGTCCTCAGCTTCAGCCTCATCGTACAGTTGAGTTTGAACAGTCCTCAGCTTCAGCCTCATCGTACAGTTGAGTTTGAACACTCAGCTCATCCGTCGTCCAGCATTCACTCTCACAAACACACTCTCATTCACACACTTGCTGTACATGTTTTTAGTGGAAGGGGAAACCGGAGCACACGGACACAGGGGACACCGCAGACACAGGGGAGCACGTGCAAACTCCACACAGAAAGGGTCTGGGAGTCGAACCCAGGACCTTCTTTCCGTTAAGTGGGAGCTCTAACCACTGTGCTACCGTGCCGCCAATTGTGGTAGATGAGTTTCTCATACAGTACAATACGATACACAAATTAGCCCCGAGACAGCTTTCAAACTTAAATAAGTTTAATGCCATACTGTGGAATACTAATATACTATATAATATCTCCTTGGTAACGGAACCCCCACCACAACAGTTACATCATGCACCCTTTAATTAATATTTTGAATACACATTCAGTCATTTTCCCTGAATCCATATGTATCTGTGCATTATCAAGACGCTCCACGTGGTTCCAGTCTGTCCCGGTCTGAATAGACCTGTGTAACCCATTGAAAAGAGGGGCCAGTTCCAAGCCGCACTCAAACCCCCACATACAATCCCCTTTCACTGTGACAAAGACTCCACAAGTGTTTGGCCTGAGGGCTCCTTAAATGTCCCTGGGATCTAACAAGCAACCTCTGACCTGTCCAGAGGACAGTGTTCGAGTTCCATACTCCTCCAGCAGAGTTGCTCCTAGGGCAGCTAAAACCTACCTAGCTAAAACTGTAGGTTTTTTATTTCTGTTCCTAACTGGCCTGACCATAAACTATTTCAAAGAGGAGCCTGGAGCCTGGTCTTAAATGTAGAGACTGTGTCGGCCTCTTTAACATGAACAGGAGCTGGTTCCATAACATAGGAGCTTGGTATAAACACTCGACCTCCTGCTGTGCTTTTAGAGACTCTAGGACCAACAATAGTCGAGCATTTTGAGAGTGAAGTGCTCTGTTCGGATGGTACTCTACTATTGCATCTTTAAGGTCGATGGGATCATTTATGGCTTTGTAAGTCAGGAGGAGGATTTTAAATTTGATTCTAATTTGATTCTAAACTCAGGAAGCTCAGTTTGATGGATCTGTCAAACTGACCACGCCTTGGAACAACATCTCATAAGAGACACGTCACATCCATCAGACGTCACCTCTGACGAAGGCGCAAGTCCTGCCGCCAAAACATGTCAGGTAAATGAGCTTAGAGCTATTTACAGCTGTCTATTTAGAAGACACTCACAAGTTAATAATTACATGATCACTTAGATCTATTGTGTCCACCTCTGTGATTTTTAACCTACCTATATTCTAGTGTAGATTGTATGAGGATTAGAGAAATTATCATATTGGCGAGCACTGGGAGTCATCTCCCTCCACATATTGATTAACCCTATTCACCTTATTCCGGAAGTTGCCGTACGCGCCACCATCTTATTTCCGTTGTATTAGTTTACATGGAGCAGATGAGCTCAACAGAAAATAAGTTCTACTCGGAGTAAAAAGCCGCTTACAGACCGCCCAGGAAATCGGTGCGTTGTTGACTTGTTGTTGCTTCAACCTACTTTATATAACACTGTAGCGGCGAGACTTTTCCCTTGTACGTCATTAGCTTTAACAGAGTTCTCGTCAAACGTCCGTCGAAAGGAAGTGCGTTTGCAACAAAAGTGCGTATCTGTGGCAAAAAGAGGCAAAAGTGGGCGGGACGGAATAAGGTGAATATTTTTATTAATTTGTTAAATGTAGTATTTATTGTTTGTTTAGTGCTATTTGCAGACTGAACACTATTTATGCTTTTATTGACGCCATCTCAGCCCGGAGTGCTCTCTGCTCATGCTGTGTTGAAAGCAGCAGAGCCATTATCTGGTCCGGCGCCGTGTCTTTCGACCCGTCCTCTCCTCTGACTCCAACTTGGACTGGTAAGATGTCAAAGTATTCTTTCCTTTCGGTGTCTTGTTCGAATGTGTCATCATGCAAAGCGTCTTGCTCCTTTTTTTTGCAGGTGAAATGGAGATTTCATAGGGCGAGGTTAGCAGAGAGACAAAGCGATCCAGTCGACCAGTACTGCCCGGTCCTGGAAAGTCCCCAGTCAAACCCATTTCAATAACGCTCCAGATTGAACGTCAAAAAGTAACATTAGTGGCAAAATCCAATGTCCAGGTCGCTGCAGAACAATATGACACAGTTTTGACCTCTATAGTGCACTTGTGTTTTCTTTTGCCATTCATACATCTGTTTATGGATATTATGCATGGGTAAATACATCTTTTAAGTCAACATTGTTAATCATGCTCTAAATAAGTAAAAAAAAGAAGAAAAGAAAAAGAAAATATAAAAATGAACAGACTACGCCACCTGCCTGTTGAAAGACATACTTCTCTGGTGTGGGGTCTTGAATAAATCTTCACACGTGAATCTAGTGCTGTGTTTAATCTGCCCTCTAATCCGTTAGATTACTTCTTCTCACAGTGTTAGTTACTGGCAGCTTCTCTCACCCCTCACCCCTCTAATCACCCATGCACACCCCCACTCGTTCCACACGAGGCCAACCACACAACAAGACATTGCACCGGGGCGCCCACTAATGACACCCGCTTAATTATTCATACATATTTAACCTCACTCTGTGGTTGAATATGTTTACCAAGAAAGCCAGACTGGATTAGAAGAGCTGTGTGGATTGGAGTGTGTTTGAAGCAGTCACAGTGATAGGAGCCTCAGAGTGGCCTACACATGTCAGCGTGGTGTAATCGCTCATAATCTCTAATCATATCCATAATCTGCTGACCTGATACTGGACACACTCCACAACAAAGCTGTGCATTCACATGAAATGCACAAACAGTCAAGAAAACGCCACAAAAACAGGTCATGTGATAGGTCCAGGGTTTTCTTAATGATCTTGGAATGATATCTGCAATTGCAAGTGTCTGTACCAAAGCAGAGAGAACGACAAAGACCGTGATCCTTTGCCCCATTTTAGTGCAACCATCTTAAATGAGAGGGCTGACATTAAACTTGTTTTTCTCATGAAGTTCGGAATATGACAGTAATGATATCAAGTAGAATTTACAAATATATATTTACATGCACCACAGGCCTTATTGTAATTTGGCAATAAATATACAATGAACAAAGATTAGGCCCCAAAGGGGAGGGTGGGTCGTGGAGGCCTTGTTACTGTATAGCGCGGGACACTGTGCTGCTGGAGCTCACATGAAACACAGACCCTCCGCTCTCAAAGGCCCGTCGTGGACAGATCACCCTCCAACAGCAGCTTTACAAAACCTGGCTATGATGAACACAACACACAAGCAAGCTACTCTCACTCACACGCAGAGCACAGGCACACTCACACCAACACGCACACTCACACTGACACCAACACGCACACCAACACGCACACCAACACGCACACTCACACTGACACCAACACGCACACTAACACTCACACCAACACGCACACTAACACCAACACTCACACCAACACTCACACCAACACGCACACTAACACTCACACCAACACGCACACTAACACTCACACCAACACGCACACCAACACGCACACCAACACTCACACCAACACGCACACTAACACTCACACCAACACGCACACTAACACTCACACCAACACGCACACTAACACTCACACCAACACGCACACTAACACTCACACCAACACGCACACTAACACTCACACCAACACGCACACCAACATGCACACTAACACGCACACTCACACTAACATGCACACCCATACGCACACTATCACTCACTGTAACACCCACATGCACACCAACACTCACTCTAGCACTAACATGCACACTCACACTGACATGCACACTAACACGCACACTTACACTAACACTCACTCACACACTAACACGCACACCAACATGCACACTAACACGCACACTAACATGCACACTAACATGCACGTTAACACTCATTAACCCGTACACCCACACGCAAACTAAAACGCACACTAACGCTAACACGCACACTTACACTCACACTAACGTTAACACTCACACTAACACGCACACTAACATGCACACTAACACGCACATCCACACTAAAACTCACACTAACACGCACACCCACACGCAAACAAACACTCACACTAACACTCATGTTAACATGCACACTAACACGCTCACTAACATGCACACTAACACTCACACTAACACGGACACTAACTCCAACATACACACTTACTAACATGCACACTCACACACAAACTAACATGCACGCTAACACGCACACTTACACGCACACTAACACTCACACTAAAACTCACGTTAACACGCACACCCACACGTACACTAACGTTAACACTCACACTTACACGCACACTAACACTCACACTAAAACTCACGTTAACATGCACACTCACACTAACACGCACATCCACACTGACACTCACACTAAAACTCACACTAACACACACACTAACAATCACACCAACTTGCACACTGACACGCACACTAACATTCACACCAATACATACGCTAACACTCACACTGACACTAACACTCACACTAACACTCACACTAATGCGCCCATCCACACTAACACTGACACTAAACTCACACTAACACGCACACCCACACGCAAATTAATACTAACACGCACACTCACACTAACATGCACACCCACATGCACACTAACATTAACACTCACACTTACATGCACACTCACACTAACACTCACGTTAACATGCACATCCACACTAACACTCACACCAACACGCACACTAACATGCAAACTAACATCCACACTAACACGCACACTAACACGCACACCCACACACAAACTAACACACACACTAACATGCACACTAACATGCAAACTAACATCCACACTAACACGCACACTAACACTCACACCCACACACAAACTAACACACACACTTACATGCACACCCAGACGCAAACTAACACGCACACTAACACGCACACTCACACTAACATGCAAACTAACACTTACACGCACACTCACACTAACACCCACACTCACACTAACACACACACTAACACTTACACTAACACTCACTCTAACACGCATACCCACACGCGCACTGACATTCACACTAACAGTCACTCTAACAATAACACACACGCTCAGACTGACATGCACACTAACATTCATACTAACACGCACAATAACACTAACATGCAAACTAACACTCACACTAACACACACACTCATACACACACTAACACTCACATTAACACGCACACTGACACGCACACCAACATGCACACGCAAAGTAACACGCACACTAACACGCACATTCACACTAACATGCACACTAACAGTCACATGCAAACTAACACTTACACTAACACTCACACTAACACGTACACTAATCTGCAGACAAACACTAACACGCATATTCACACGCACACTAACATGCAACACTAACACGCGCACGGACCTTCACTCACTCACCCATGTCACCATGACAGTACAATCAAAATACACAACAATTATTTATAATTATTTGTCTTTTACCCTTTTTTTTCAACTCTTCAATTCTCCTCTTTATTTCTTTTTTGTATTGCTCCTCTCTCTCCTGATGTCTAGTCATCAGGAGACATGGCGTCAACTTCCACAGTTCTGCTGATGATATCCAGCTTTACATCTCCATGTCTCCTGATGACACCAGGCCAATGGATGCTCTTTTTAACTGCATTTTAGTATAAAATCCTGGATGGCAAAAAACCTTCTCCAGCTTAACCAGGACAAAACTGAGGTTTTAGTCCTCGGTCCTGAGGCCCAGAGAGAGAAGCTTTTATCTAAACTACAAGCACAGTCGCCACAAGCAAAAAAACTGGGCGTTATCTTTGACTTTGAGTTGAATTTTATTCCACATATTAAGAACATCACAAACCGCCCTGCAGGGGGAGACACCCAGAGCACACAGAGTGTCCTGCAGGGGGCGACACAGAAGGTCCTGCAGGGGGCGGCACAGAGCGTCCTGTAAGGGGGCGACACAGAGCAGACAGAGTGTCCTGCAGGGGGCGACACCCAGAGCAGACAGAGTGTCCTGCAGGGGGCGACACAGAGCATCCTGCAGGGGGCGACACCCAGAGCAGACAGAGTGTCCTGCAGGGGGCGACACCCAGAGCAGACAGAGTGTCCTGCAGGCGGAGCAGACAGAGTGTCCTGTAAGGGGGCGACACAGAGCAGACAGATTGTCCTGCAGGGCGCGACACCCAGAGCATACACAGAGTCAACCAGGGTGCGACACCCATAGCAGACAGAGTGTCCTGCAGGGGACGACACAGAAGGTCCTGCAGGGGCAGACAGGCGTCCTGCAGGGGGACACAGAGCAGACAGAGTGTCCTGCAGGGCGACACAGAGCAGACAGAGTGTCTTGCAGGCGACACCCAGAGCAGACAGAGTGTCCTGCAGGGGCGACACCCAGAGCAGACAGAGAGTGTCCTGCAGGGGGCGGCACAGAGCAGACAGAGTGTCCTGCAGGGGTCGACACCCAGAGCAGACAGAGTGTCCTGCAGGGGGCGACACCCAGAGCAGACAGAGTGTCCTGCAGGGGGCGACACCCAGAGCAGACAGAGTGTCCTGCAGGGGGCGACACCCAGAGCAGACAGAGTGTCCTGCAGGGGGCGACACCCAGAGCAGACAGAGTGTCCTGCAGGGGGCGACACCCAGAGCAGACAGAGTGTCCTGTAAGGGGGCGACACAGAGCAGACAGAGTGTCCTGCAGGGGGCGACACCCAGAGCAGACAGAGTGTCTTGCAGGGGGCGACACCCAGAGCAGACAGAGTGTCCTGCAGGGGACGACACCCAGAGCAGACAGAGTGTCCTGTAAGGGGGCGACACAGAGCAGACAGAGTGTCCTGCAGGGGGCGACACCCAGAGCAGACAGAGTGTCCTGCAGGGGGCAACACAGAGCATCCTGCAGGGGGCGACACCCGGAGCAGACAGAGTGTCCTGCCAGGGGTGACACAGAGCGCCCTGCAGGGGGCGACAATCAGAGCAGACAGAGTGTCCTGCAGGGGGCAACACAGAGCATCCTGCAGGGGGCGACACCCGGAGCAGACAGAGTGTCCTGCCGGGGGTGACACAGAGCGCCCTGCAGGGGGCGACAATCAGAGCAGACAGAGCGTCCTGCAGGGGCAACATAGACGGTCCTATCCGCCCTCCGGTTCCGTGGGCAAGGAGAAGAACTGCTGGGTATCATGAGGTCTTTCCTGAAGGGACAGCAGAGGAGAGAGGAGGGTTTTTTTTTATTTCCAGCCCCACAACTGGGTCATCAGGTGGCAGAGCAGAGGCCAGCCGGACCGAGCCCAGCATCAGCCAGGGCCACATCTCCATCGGAGGGGTCGAAAATGAGCCTGAGGCTGGATCTGCCTACGGCCGCACCCCGGCAACATTACAGTTTGCCCGTGAGTGAGCCGGGTGTCCATGTGAGCAGTGGAGCGGATTTCTCTAGAGCTGAAGGCAGACCCTATGGGGACCCCAAGATCCCACAGTATATGGCCGGAGAGGACATTGTAAATTATTTGCTCCGCTTCAAGCGTATTGCTAAAACATGGGCTTGGCCAGAGTGTGAGTGGGCGTGTTGTCTAGTGCCTCTACTCACCGGGAAGCAGTTCCGGTCGTTGGCGATTCCGGCTGGGGAGAACCCAATGGAGACCTACCACCGTTTGAAGAATCTCTGCCGACGGTGGATTCGTCCAGAGCAGCATTCAAAGGAGCAGATTGGTGAGCAGGTTATTTTGGAGCAGCTTCTTCACATCTTCCTTGCAGACATCCGAACCTGGGTGAAGGAGCATGAGCCAACGGAGGGGCTAGCTGCAGCCAAACTGGCACTGCAGTACCTCAACGCACGACGGGGAGGCCCAGCTGCTCATCAAGGTGGTCCATTTCGTCAGGTTTCATCACAGCCTAGACCATCAGCCAGAGCCCCCCTACACCTGCCTGGAGACTCGGGCCCTGCATCCAGTCAGCGCGGACCCGGTAAGGGGTTTGTCTGGCCAGGCCACAAAGCTTCTCTCTGTCCGATCAGGAAAGCTAAACTTTATGTATATGGATATGTATGTGTACATGTGTGTGTGTGTGTGTGTACACACGTGCAGGTGTGTATGTAGATGTGTATATGTATGTGACTAGGTGTATGCGTATGCACATATACATATACAGGTATTTTATGCCTTTTGTGCGTTTAGTTTGTGCCATGTATTTTTGTTTTGTGTTAGTGTATGTCTTGTCTACTGTCTGTAACGAAAATTAAAAATATAAATAAAAAAAAAAATTAAAAAAGGAAAGCTAAACTTACTGGTGCATGTTACACACCCCGTGCTGAGGACACAAGTGTCTCTTGGACACAAGAGAGGCGACAACGCTTCAAAGAGATATCCATTAACGGTGCACCTGTGACTGCTCTTTTAGACTCTGGCAGCTTTTTAGCTCTGGTCCGAAGGGATTTATAACCGTTTTCCAGGGTTGGTGTTCCAGATGAGATCGTGACTGACCAAGGGACCAACTTCACTTCCAGACTCCTGCAGCTCTTCCACTGGCAGTTGGGGGTTACTGCAATCAAGACCACCCTGTACCATCCCCAGACAGACGGCTTGGTTGAACGCTTCAACCAAACCCTGAAGATGTTGCAGAAGTTTGTGGCTGACACCGAGCGGGACTGGGATCAGTGGTTGCCCTACCTGCTCTTCGCCTACCAGGAGGTGCCTCAAGTGTCCACTGGTTTCTCCTCGTTCGAGCTGCTGTATGGTTGGGATGTCCAGGGGCCATTGGATCTGCTGCTGAAGACCTGGGAGGCTCCAGTGACCACCACTGGTGATCGCAATGTGATCCAGTTCGTGCTGGAGATGAGAGACCGGCTTGCAAAGTATCGGGAGGAAGCAGAGGTCAATCTTCGTGCGGCTCAGCAGTCCCAGAAGGCGTGGTACTATCAACAAGCCAGGCACCGAGAGTTCCAACCTGGCCAGAAGGTCCTGCTTCTCCTGCCGTCCTCCAACAGCAAGCTGCTGGCTAAGTGGCAGGGCCCATGCACAGTCCTCAGGAAAATGGGCCCTGTTACCTACGAGATTCACCACCCGGACAAGAAAAAGGCAAAGGAGACCTACCACGTGAACCTGTTGACGGAGTGGAAGGAGGCTCCAGTTCCGGTTCCTGTGGTGTCCCTGCTGGTGGCGGAGGTTGACAGTGAAGGGGAAGAGGAGTGTACTCTAGCTGGACTCAACCCGTCTACTGAACCTGCGCTTGACCATCTCTCCGCCACCCAGTCCAGCCAGCTGAGCCAGGTGTTCCAGCGAGTATCCAAGTTGTTCGCTCCCAATCCGGGGAAGACTGTCTAGGTCGAGCACATAATCCGCACTGAGCGCGCAGGAAGCGCTCCTATGTTCCGTGGAGCCGGCTCCTTAACAAAACACACTGATCCACGGTCCTCACTCCCCACAAACTGTTTCCCCGCCACCCGGACTCTGGTTCCCCTGTAGAGCGTTCGAGGGTGCACACTCGGCGCCTACACTCACACTCACCTGCTGCAGTATTCAATCCGCCCTCCGGTTCTGTGGGCCAAATGGGAGCACTTCCTGGTCCTGCCCTACATACTTCAGAGTGGCTTGTCGGCACCACGGGCTACAGGACTGGACCATTATAAATTATTTCTACATTTTGTTGTTTCTGGACTTTTATGGGAGTCAAAGTGAAACCATATGGATTATGGGTTATTTATTTAGTTAATTATTTGGTGATTTAAAGGGGTCTTTTGAGTTTGTAAATGTGTGTATTTGTTTACTTTATCCAGAAACCCCCCATAATTAAACAATTGGTTTGCCCAGGGGAGGGGGTGGGGGCTATAAAAGGGAGAGCCCTGCTCATTTGGGGGAGTGAAGTGCCTAAGCCCAGATGCTGACTGATGTAAGTCTCCTGTGTGTAAATAGTTTGTTTCATTTTGGCTTATTCCTGCACTTTAAATATGTTTTCTACACTGTTTTGGGGATTTTTTGGTGCAAATAAAATTGTTTAAACGTCAGTTTTTTGGCTGAGCCATAATTTTTCCTATAGTTAGAAAAAAACCCGTGACACGACAGGAGGGTGAGACAGAAGATCCTGCAGGGGGCGACATTCAGAGCAGACAGTGTGTCCTGCAGAGGGGCAACACAGAGGATCTTTGCAGGGGGCGACACAGAGGGTCCTGCAGGGGGCAACACCCAGAGAAGACAGTGTGTCCTGCAGGGGGGTGACACAGAGGGTCCTGCAGGGGGCGACATAAAAGGTCCTGCAGGGGGAGACACAGACCCAGAGCAGACAGTGTGTTTTTTAAAACACCAGGACGTGTCGTTAAAACCACAGCTAGAGGAAGCTTTACAGCTATACTCCATTTTGGACTGACAGCCACAGCTCTCTGCTGCCGCACATAAACCGTACTTTTGTGATGCTGTCGTCACGTCCGCTGTTCATCTGCATGATACATGTTTGTCCCGCCCCGCTGAAGTCAAATTATGTGGCGGCATCTCCAGACTAATGGCAGTATTGAATAATACATGGAGATTAGAATGGAGGCCAGGCAAACATAGTTATATACAAATGTATAAATGTGTCATTGCTTTTCACAATTCTGATACCTCCCAGGACTGATTTGATATTCCTGGAAATGGTCCCTGTTGGATTTTTTTATGGAGGTGGAAAAATTGGATTAATGGAATGTCAAATGTTTCATTTGCCAAAATGTCAAACCGTTATAATAAGAATAATAATACATTTTATTTAGAAGCGCATTTCCCAAGGACACTGTACATGACAACAAGAAATAAAAACAACAGAATAAAACACACAATACAGAACTGGATGATGGTGTTGGAGTGAGTTCTGTGGTGTAGGACTGTCTGAACAGGTGAGTTTTGAGTCTGGATTTGAAAAGTGGAAGGAGGTCTATGTTGCGGAGGTCAGAAGGGAGAGAGTTCCAGAGCTGAGGAGCAGAGCGGCTGAAGGCTCTGCCCCCCATTGAAATAAGACGGAAAGAGGGGACAGAGAGCTGGAGAGAGGAGGAGGACCGGAGGGAGCGAGAGGGAGTGGAGATGTGGAGGAGGTCAGAGATGTACGGTGGAGCCAGGTTATGGAGAGCTTTGAAAGTGGTTAGGAGAATTTTGAAGTGAATCCGTTGTTTTATGGGGAGCCAGTGAAGTTGTTGAAGGATGGGGGTGAACTGTTGTACCTGAGAGCACTGAACTGAAGATGTTGTCCGTCTAATAATCCCTACACATGTCCATGGAATGTGTCTGAAAAGCTCTACAAGTGTGACATGTGGAAAGTAGGATGATAATGACTTTTTAAGCTTTTAAGGCTGTAAGTTATGACCCTAACCCTACCTACAGTAATCTTATATTGCATGGAAATTAAAGGAGCACTATGCAACTTAACTGACTAATTGTGACTATAAAAAAAATAACCATAGTCATACTTTGATTATTGTAATATTTTTCTGGACTATATACAGTGTTGGGAAGAATACTTTTAAACATGTAGATGCAGAGCACTGAACACTTGCGTTGAAATGTATTTAGTAACACATTCCATTACTTGATCTAATCAAAGTATTGTTTTATGGATAGTATAGTGTGAAAGCACAATTGAGGATTAAAAACAGCTTTTATGGGAGTTTCAAGATGGCGTCGTAGCATGACCCATCACTGGGCTAAGGATTCTGTGTTCATCTGCGGAAACTTGATGTTACTTAGTTCAGTTCTTAATCTTTATTTGAGCAGTTTGTGACAGAGTCAAAGAAACAAATCAGCCAATAAATGTATAAAATTCAACACAGGCCCTACGTGTGGAAATGTGCATGTACACATGCACACACATAGCATTTAATATTATCAACATTTGTTTTATAGGAATATCTCTACATAATAATTGAGATAAGCACAATTAGTTTAAACAGCAAACCATTGGATTTTCTCATCATTGCAATAGATTTAATTGTCTTATTTTTAACACAAGTCAGCTGTGGTGTCCAGTAAAGTTAGTTCCAAGGAGACGATGTTTCATTTCATAATGAATTTTTCTTCATTTCATATTTATTAACAGAAAACACATAAAACAGGACCAGAGAGCAGACTACAAGTTAAAAATTAAAGTAAAAAAAAAAACATCCAAAACATCCAAATGTCCAAATGTATGTTTACATTTAAAGCATTTGTAAATGTGACGAACAAATCATAAACGAATCATAAACTAACCATTAACTAAATTTGTAAAACAGGAATCTTCACCATCATAAAGTGTTTCTGAACAGTATAATTAACTATTTACAAACAAGAGCGTTGGTGAAATGAAACCCATTGATATAATCAGACAGATCTGTTTTAATCAGCTCTCGTCTGCTCTTGTTGTCCACAGCTCTCTGTAAATCTCTAAAGTGAACCCAGTCAGTTTGTAGAGCCTGTGAGAGTGTGTGCGACCGTCAGCCATCTTGGCTCTGGCGGGGGTGCTGGAGAGGAGCCAGAATGGCAGATGGCTGCTGGTCTGCGGGGTTTAGTAGGGTTTGAGAGCACAGGCTGCAGGCTGTTCCATATTACACTGTTTCACTCTCACTGACGGAGCGGTCGCTTTATGGAGGCTGCTGCATCATTCATTTTTACATACTTTATTTACTTTGTGTTTATGTTGAAACTTTCTTCAAATATTACTCACTGAAAGTTTTGTTTATTGGTCCCTAAAGTTTCTGTTTAATACTTTTCTATTTACTTCTTAATTATCATGATGGCCTATTTTTCCTAAAAGGCTGTAGTACAAACTGAAGCTGCTTATGAACCCTTAGGAGCACAAACATGTCTGGGCTTTTTGTGAAGATGATTTACTTTTTTTTTTTTCTCTTTGTTAAATATATGAAGGAGTAACGCTGCATGCAGTCAGTCATTTCATCTTCTTTTAACCTGAAACCATTCTAAGTACCCCCTGGTATTGGTTCACGTACACTTTGGGATCCCTGTACCCCAGTTGTTTCCCAACTAGGGAACTACTGTACTGTGTCAAAGGCTGAACTAAAGTGCACAAACCAAATGTGTGCAGTAACACCAGATGTCTCCATATATTTCAGAATAAACATTATCTGCAGTGTCCTGCCTCTGCTGATAATCAAACTGAAAGTGTCAAGAGAGGGCGCAATGCCCTCCTTCAGTGATGCAGGTCAGGGCCAATGGTCTGAAATAACACGATAAAAGGTTCAAACGAACATGAAGCAGCAGCACTAACGCAGAGCAGAAGTCTGAGGGGGCGGGGCCTCAGCAGTGTCCAGCAGAGCAGCACTTCATTGGAAAAAATGGTTTCACCTGGAAGTCTACATGTTTCTTTTATTAAGTTGATTAAGATCAATTTTGTGATTTGTGCACAGAACAGCTTTTACAGACAGAAGTGAAGCAGAGACAACAGACGCTCAGCTCGGATGTGTCTTTCCTTTGACTTTGCAATAGATTCTATACTTCCTAGTTAGATTAAAAAAACACACAGTTTTGTCAAAAAGTGCTGCTTATACACTATGGGAAAAAGACATTTACTCATTTACAAAAATAAAGTGAAGCATCTCTTTAAACTGTCAACATGTTTGACCTGGTTAATGGTTCATTTCTGTAATTACTGGAGCTGTCCATGACATGACGGTTAACATCTTCCAACATCTTTTCTGTCCGTATAAATGAACAAAGGTGAAATATTTATTACAAAAGCGTCAAATAATTGGTGGTGTTACACAGTTACAAAGGTACGACTGTTGAAAGGATTTTAAGCCAAAAATAAGTGAGGGAAAAAGTCTTGAGGGAGAAGAACCGTGAAGCTGTGCATTTTCATGAGTTTAATGAAGAAATATCAAATTGTTGGTCGACTGTGAACATTTAATCCATGCACAGCACATACATCTCGTGAATTCTATTGTATAAACAGAACTAAAAATTCCCTGTATTCCATCTTTCCATTTTTTCTCCGTCTGGCCTCCTCTTCCCAAAGCCGAATGTGTACAGCTGGTTACCATGGCGACTCAGAGAGGCCACACGAACAAAAGCCCTCAGCCACGCACACACGTGGAAAAATCCGATTTGATTTTCTCATTTTTGGCGAAGGGTCTGGTAGGAGTGAGGGAGAGGAGGTGGAGAAGGTGAGAGAGGGGGAGGGGAGCGTGGTTCACAAAGACAGGCAGCAGCACATATAAAAAATATGAAAAGCACACATATTCATATCCACACAGACACTGGGTTTATGCCGGGCGCAGATTGCAGATGATTGGATGCCATTTTGATCTTTCAAAGCTGTTTCATCAAGAAATAAGATGCAATTTGAGTCCATTTGTGCTCAAGGAGGCTCTTAAAGATGTTCGACAGTGTGGTGAGGGAAGCCACTGCAAAAACTGACTCCACAATAATAATCTTGACATGAATAAAGCCCTGTTCAGATAGGACTAGTTTTACCTATGGACCTCAGAACATGTCGTCTGGGTTTCTCGGATCCTCTGTGTCTGTGAAAATGTCTGTAAAAATGTTGACTTCCTGTGTGTCAGCACTCTAAGCTCTCAGGTCATTTTGGTCCTGTCTGTGTGACGCTCGTGTGTTCGGGTCAGATTGATTCTAGTCATTCGAACACTCTCGAGACCAAAACGAACAGCGGTAAAGACGTGACCTAGAAGTGCAGAGGCTCTTTGGAAAGGTTCGGGTGCTTTTGGTGCAATGTTTGTATCGAGAGGCTGTATCAGCATCACTGGATTAAATACAAATTAATAACATAAAACATTGCATATGCAGTTTACATCCCTCTGTGTATGAAGCTTGGACCCTCCTGTCTTGGGCAAGTCTTGGATGTTCCTCAATGAACATTAAACTTTTCTAGCGCCACGAGAATAAGCAGTCAGCGCAGTTAGAACGCTTACATGTTTTTAGCATTAAAAACACCTGTAATTAAACTTATAGCAGACCAAAAAATGTAATGCCATACTGTGGAGCTTTCAAGGCAAAACCATAATATGTCAATAGAGTCAATTTGGTGGCGGACCCAAAGTACACTCTCAGCACACACCCAGTTTTTACTTAATAACTTTTTTATTTTCTCACGCTGCTGGACTCCCCTCTGTGACAGTGGCCCGAGCCATCACATCGCTCATTTTCTTGATCACATCCCTTCGCAGTGTGAGCGCTGGGCTGTCCCGTTCATCAAGGATAAACATCCAATCTGTGACAGAGGCACCCGTCACCGTCCCTCCTCCAAACTCTTCATCCATGGCTGGATTTCACAAAGTGCAGAGACCGGAGTCAGTGTGACCAGGTGCCCCGCCCCTTGAGTGATGCTGAAATAACTCTATGGAAGTGTATTTTTCATTAGACGAGTCTTTTCGTCTGAACCCACATGAACTTGTATTACACTGGTCAAATATGTGCGCACAATAGGCCGTCTGACACCAACTCGCTCGTCCGTATGTAGTGTCCACCGTTAAGCCATTCGCCCCTTTAACTATTAGTGTTCTCGTTTCACATCTAGAAGGACCTGGGTTCCAGTCCCAGGCGGCGCAGGGTCTTTCTGTGTGGAGTTTGCGTGTTTTCTCTGTGCTTGTGTAAGTTTCCTCCAGCTGCTCTGGTTTCATGTACAATAATATCCTGGTGTGTGAATGAGTGAGTGTTGTGAGAGTTAATGTGGGCCACAGATGGAAAGGAGCCCATGGCTACACTCCGGCGTGTCTGCAGCACGTACAGTCATGGCCCAAAGTGTTGGCACCTCCTGAAATGTTTCCAAAAAATTAAGTATTTCTCCCTGAAAAGCATTGCAATTACACAATGTTTTGCGATTGCCTGGAAAAATCCAGAGTCACCGCAGCACCAGCGGCTGACTCTGGTCGGCATTTGAGTCAATTCGATTTCTAGGGTGGAGCAAACCCGAGCAAACAGGAAGCGAAGTAAACCAATCACAGTGTATCACTCATAGACCATACAGTCCATAACGGTATCACTATATAGTGGTCACGCATTTTTAGTGCTGTCCGGATGTCCAACATGTGAAAAAGTAGTGCACTCAAAATTTCCCACAATGCATCTTGAAAAGTAGTGTCCAGCGATGGTCACTAGACCGGTCAATATTGACCACAATCCATTGCGAGGGTCAGAAAAACTACAGCAAACTGAATGAAAGCAGAAAGAGGAGCTGTTTAAACGAACTGTTGAGCCGAGATTAGGAACAAAACACTTTAAACAAACCGTTAGCAGCAGAGTTGCTGGCGTTAGCCACTGACATTAGCTTGAGCTGTGAATAGATCGCAAATCTCCAGCAAAAAGTTGAATAATCCAGTCTGTTTGATGTTTAACGTGCGATCTATGGTTAATAAAACTTGTATGATGTTTATTAGTCCATAAATATGTGTGTGTCAGGGGGATTTGACCCATATTCACAACAGAAATCAATTTTTATTGGAGTTTTGCCAACCTTTTTTTCATGTGAGTCACGTGACATGCGGCGAGGAGAAAGTAGTGATCTGCATGTCCGTATCACTCCAGGACTGGGGCACTATTTAGTCACTGAACAGGGCAGGACTATGTGGTGACTTAGGGGTTGGAGAAGAAGAGAGTGGGACATTCAGACACAGCCTTTGAGAATACGTGTGTTGTAGCCAACTCTGCTACTTCCACCTCGCTAGAGTGGAAGTAGCACTGAATTGTGTCACTGAAATAAACTAATCTGATTGCTCGGTACGTTTTGGAGTTGACTCGAGGCACGGCGGAGGGCAGGGCGACTAGACTAATATATTGTGTATAAATTATACAGAGATATATCATTCTGGACTTACCAGGCAAGTTTTGCTGTACACATGTTTATTTCCTTTATGTACAAAAAAAGGGAAAAAAACAAAAACAAATTTGACATAATTTCACACAAAACTGGACTTGCACCCCTTCAAAACTATGGATAAATAACTTTGTTTCAAACATGTGATGCTTTTTTAAATCCACTTGAGACAAGTAACAGGTGTGGACAATATAAAAATCACACCTGAAAGCAGATATAAAGGAGAGAGCTTGACTCAGTCTTCACATTGTGTGTCTACACTAAACATGGAGAACAGAAAGAGGAGACGAGAACTGTCTGAGGACTGGAGAACCAAAACCGTGGAATAAGCTCAACAGTCTCAAGGTCCATCTCCAGATATCTTGATGTTCTTTTGTCCACAGTGTGCAGCATAATCAAGAAGTTTGCAGCCCATGACACCAATGGACGGAGGAGAAAAATTAATGAAAGGTTGCAACGCAGGATAGTCCGGATGGTGGATAAGCCCCAAACACGTCCTGCAGGCTCAGAGTGCATCAGCGCAAACTATCAGTCGAAATTTGAATGAAATGAAACTCTATGGCAGGAGACCCAGGACCCCATTACACCAAGACAAAAAGCAAAATTGCTAAAATGTATGTGAGTAAGCCAAAATCATTCTGGGAAAACGTCTTGTGGACAGATGAGACCAAGATAGAGCTTTTTGGTAAAGCACATCATTCCACTGTTTACTGAAAGCTTAATGAGGCCTACAAAGAAAAGAACACAGAACCTACAGTCAAATATGGTGGAGGTTCAAAGACGGTTTGGGTTGTTTTGCTGCCTCTGGCACTGGATGTCTTGACTGTGTGCAAGGTGTCATGAAATCAGAATAAATAAAGGATTTTGGGTCGCAATGTAGGGCCCAGTGTCAGAAAGCTGAGTTTGTGTCTGAGATCATGGGTCTTCCAGCAGGACAATGACCCCAAACATACTTCAAAAAGCAAATGGATGGCCACAAAGTGCTGGTGTTGTGTGGAGTCCTGAGTCACTATTTTGATGACTAGAGACTTGACTTCATAAAATGAAACTTGAGCAATGACTTGGACTTGAAACCCTTTGGCTACAGACCAGGTAAAACTGTTTTCTCTCTACAATTGATACTTAGATGTGACCAGGACGTTTTACAAAGAAGAACCTTTCACAAAATATCATAAATGGCAAAAAAAGAAAGAAAGAAAAAAAAAGACTTAACCCTAGCATTTGTTAATTTGTTACAATGACTTGAAAGGACTTGATACTTGGACTTGAATTGGACTTGTGGACAAAACAAGGACATGGTCGCACCTCTGCTAAAATGTAAATGAGGTAAAATTCCCACATTCCCTTGAGCCCCCTAGAGGCTTTACCTGGGAGTATGACACATCTTTGTGAAGCTAAGAGGGAGCACTTATTTAACTTTCTTAACACTGCTATTTTATGTCAAATCATAACAC